>OZ057405.1:38489103-39006546 GCA_964056735.1 Allodiplogaster pararmata
ACTTTTCTATCTCACAATAAAACATTTTTTTCCAATTTTAACGCAGCATCAACATCTAATTGATACAATACTTGCTGGCGGAATGTTTGTTGATTTGCCATTTTCTGCAGAACTTTTTTCGAGTAGCCAAGGCTTCTAATTTTTCTAGCAGCTGTATCAATCGCAGAAATTATAATCATATTGTTTCTCAAGGCCGAATGAACGCTTGGGATGAAGTACAAACTTGACCGTGTAAAAATGGCTGATTTCTGAATCACTGCTAGTTTTCATAATATCACTACAATAATTTCTTTCACCGTGATTCACGGTGAATTTCACACTCAATCACTGTGAATTTTTGAATTCTAACGTTCCATTAGTCATATCTGTTCTCTTCTTTATACATAGCAATCTTTCCAAACCTATCTCTCGAAATTTCAACTTTCTAAGGTATATGATGAAATGATAGTTGAATTGTTTCAATTTTGTCTTTCTGACGAAAGATTTTCAACCTAGTCACATCAGCTAAACTCACTTGACCTTGCCATATCCGCTAATTTTTATCTTCCTAACCTGGTCATATCCGCCAATCGCGTTTTTCTAATGTGAGTGGGCGTAATAACAATGATGACAGGTCGTTCCTGTATTGCTTCTTTCTTCCACACTTCATGTTGGTTCCTTCTCTCTCCGTCGTTACTATAAAGTTTTTTCTCTTCAAACTCAGAACTTGACTCCAAGCTTTCTTAAAATCAATCTAAAGATTATCAAACCCTTTCATTAGTGCAAAAAATTTTTTTTGAATGTTATTTGGTTTGAAAATTATTACAAACGTCAAGAGGTTATTGCGAACTCGTTCAAAAATTTAATAGCTGACCAATTGCATTATTATTCATCACCCGGAGGCTACCTATGTAGTTCATTCCAGTAACTGTGACATATCGAAATACCAAAGTGATCTACCCGAAATAGAACTTATTTATATTCTGAATAGTTTGAAAAATTAGCCTACAACTGAAAAATTATAAAATCAGCGTTTTCAGTGTTTTCCAAATAACTCTTACCAGTGTTTTTTTAGTGTTTTCCAAATAACTCTCAAGTTTTTAGTGCTTTCCAAATAACTCTCACCATTTTCTACTAGAGAGCGTCTTTCAACCTTTTTTTTGGCCGAATTCGCAGAGAAACTTACTTTTATACAAAACAGAACTCACCTCCATAATTTGATGACCACGGGAATATAAATGATTAAAAGAATGTATGGAAGAGCTTTCCGGATAGATATTAATAAATGACCAAGGGCTCCCTATAATCACATTGCTTCATCAAAAAGAAAGAAACAGAAATTTCACTACACTTGATTAGCATAAAAACTTTGTTTTTTTGGGAATTATGTTCTCAAATCAATTGACCCTATCGAGCCAATCTTTCCTAATCCCTATAATTTTTTTTCGCGTGAAGAATAACTTCCGAATTTTATTGTGGAACTGATCACGCGACGCTTCTGAACTCTTTTGCGGAACCAATCAGGTAACGCTTACGAACTCTATTGCGGTTCCTAACACGTAACGCTTCTGCACTCTGTTGTGGAACCGAACCAGTTACGCTACTGAGCCCTATTGCGGAACCAAACATGTAAAGTTTCCGCACTCTCTTGCGGAACCGATGACGTAACGCTTCTGCACTCTTTTGTGGAACCGAACCAGTTACGCTACTGAGTCCTATTGCGGAACCGAAAACGTAACGCTTCCGCGCTCTATTGCACTTCTGCAATACAGTTCTTCCGTTTCCGTATTAAGCCTTGCTTGTTAAACTTTCTCTTTTTCTCTCTATATTAGCAGTCCTCCAAAATGTGAAATGAAAAAAATCAATTACCTATGGCATTTGGTTCTCTGAAACAGGCTCTACAAAGCCTCGCTCAACCCAATTTAGCAAGTATTAAACGGAATCGAACTTTTAAAACCATCACTAGGACAAAGGGAGCTGTATTAATTTCAATTCAGATACCTGCATCAAGAAGTCCGCTGAGCGCTTTCCCATTATTTATCGTCAGATACCTTCAAAAAACCACCAATGGCTATGAAAATAATTCAGAGCTTCTGATTTCTGTTCTACCACCTCTGCGCAAGTTTATGGCTCCTAAATTAGAACAACTCATTTGATTTTCTAAAACTCTGGATGTAGCTTTTCTTCGCTTTGCTGTTGCATTCAAAGCATATCGGCCGAAAATAAACTCTCTAAGCCTGGGTTGTTAACTTTTTGTAATTTCCAAAGTTTAAATTTGTTTTCATTATTCAAAAATCATTTTGATAATTTTTTTTGGATGAGTTAGAGAAAACTTGGATGAATTTTTATGAAGAAAAGCTTTTTTGCAAAATTAAATCATCTAGAATCACTGAGCAACATAAAGATTTTGTCATACAAGCATCAACTACCATCATGATTATCGTCAAGAATCGTTAAATGACGGGAAGAGTAGTATTAAAAATTATAAACTTTCGTAGAGAGTATTTTAAAGAACCATCAAATAACACAATATTAAATTTAGGTCCACTTTGGAATAATGTACGAAGTGAACATTAGTTCACTTAGAGCTCTTTGGGAAATTTCTATAAAACATCATTTCAGTTATAAAAGGTCTATGCTGAAAAGATTTTAGTTGAGCAAGGTTTTAGGTCTATGCTGAAAAGATTTTAGAGAGCAAGGTTTTAGAGCAAACGATCACCTCAAGCAGTGAGAAAGGAGAACAAGATGATGCGTCCAAACAGAAAGAAGGGTGACCTATTGAACATGATAACATTGATCGACTAAGCATACATAATATCTCACAATAAAAAAACGAGTAATTATAAAAAAAATTATTGTTAAACATGAGAAATTTAGTTAATAAAACAATTGAATTAAACTTCATTTAAACAATTTTTTTCTTTCGAAGGTCGAGAAATTAAATCAAACTTTAAAACAGGGTATTTCTTGAAAAAAGTCGATACATGATTGAAAACCAAAATTGAGCTTTGGATGCTAGAGAATGGAACCTGTCGATCTGAATGCGCTTCACAATAAGTGAACATATTAAAATAAATGAAGTGGCAGAAGGTGCAGCTGTGCAAACGTTGGTAGTCGTCCTTTTAGAAACTCAGAATGCGAACTTTGCTTCAACTTTCGGGATTTAAATACCGGAGACATTTGGGATCTGCAGAAGTTTTAGAAGCAGCTATTATCCTCCAGTTTCACGACCTGAATTACTCTTCATGAGTCGGCTTGCCTATTTAACCTTCACAATCTTACTAGTACACTGCCGAGAGTCTTACTAAATAGTACTCAGTCTCCGGTTTTGAATATGAATTTTTTGTTAGTTGTTGAGTCGATGGTTCTTAACACAGTTCGAGACCTAGATAATATATACGACACACGAGAGCGATCATTCTTTCCCTTCCCTTGCTTACTTGTTTTCGAATCGAATCTTATATGAAATTCGTCACTAGGACTGGACGGAAAAGTTTCAATTGACAATATCGAAGCGTGATCTCCAAAAGAGAACATTTAAACGCTATCGATCGACAGTTACCGAAAAAAGCCTGGAAAATACGGCCGAGGACTTTTTGGAGTAAACAAAATATGTATGTTGGGCTCCCGGCTCTTGCCTCTCTGGCGTTATGAATCCTCAGTTCCCTTCCTCAAATTTAGATTTTTTTTTGTTCTTCAAAACTGTTTCTTTGTTGACAAGCATTAGACGAACCCGTGCAGAGTAACTATCTTGAGCCTCTCATCTTTGTGATGCGAAATCTGGAGCGAACTGGTAAGACACCGAGCACACCGAAGGAAAGGTATGCACTTGACGCTAGGACCCGTTAGAACTCTCCAGTTTCTAAAACTCAAACCCTTTTGAAATAAGTGTTTTAGAAATGTGTAAGCCAAAACGCAAATCACCATTGTCTTATTTACCTTCTTTTTTCTTGATAATCATGATGCTGATAATGTTAACAGTTTCCCAGAATTTTTGCCTTAGTTCTGTGTTAAGAGTTTCATAACATGTGGAAATAAAATTTCGGTTGCGTGTTGAGTGATAGGATTCTTACTTGTATTTATGATAAAGACCAATTTCGTGTTTGACATTCTGCCAGAATGAGAGGAGGTAGAGAATTTATTAGAAATTCTTCGACCGCTTTTCGGGGGCAAAAGCTTTTTTTGGTCTCGTGAAACATACTTTCCTTTTTTTCCTTAGCCATTTCCTAAGGGGTAGGGTAAGGGAAAGGGTAAGGGGTAGGGTAAGGGGTAGGGTAAGGGGTAGGGTAAGGGGTAGGGTAAGGGGTAGGGTAAGGGGTAGGGTAAGGGGTAGGGTAAGGGGTAGGGTAAGGGGTAGGGTAAGGGGTAGGGTAAGGGGTAGGGTAAGGGGTAGGGTAAGGGGTAGGGTAAGGGGTAGGGTAAGGGGTAGGGTAAGGGGTAGGGTAAGGGGTAGGATAAGGGGTAGGGTAAGGGGTAGGGTAAGGGGTAGGGTAAGGGGTAGGGTAAGGGGTAGGGTAAGGGGTAGGGTAAGGGGTAGGGTAAGGGGTAGGGTAAGGGGTAGGGTAAGGGGTAGGGTAAGGGGTAGGGTAAGGGGTAGGGTAAGGGGTAGGGTAAGAGGTAGGGTAAGGGGTAGGGTAAGGGGTAGGGTAAGGGGTAGGGTAAGGGGTAGGGTAAGGGGTAGGGTAAGGGGTAGGGTAAGGGGTAGGGAAAGGGGTAGGGTAAGGGGTAGGGTAAGGGGTAGGGTAAGGGGTAGGGTAAGGGGTAGGGTAAGGGGTAGGGTAAGGGGTAGGGTAAGGGGTAGGGTAAGGGGTAGGGTAAGGGGTAGGGTAAGGGGTAGGGTAAGGGGTAGGGTAAGGGGTAGGGTAAGGGGTAGGGTAAGGGGTAGGGTAAGGGGTAGGGTAAGGGGTAGGGTAAGGGGTAGGGTGAGGGGTAGGGTGAGGGGTAGGGTGAGGGGAAGGATGAGGGGTAGGGTAAGGGGTAGGGTAAGGGGTAGGGAGAGGGGTAGGGTGACCTAGAAATTTCATTCATAGAAATTTCGAAGCAAACTATCTGATTTTTTAAAACTAATTTTAACTATGGACTATTTTTTCATTATATGAGCGAGGCCGACTGTCTTGTAAACGACACAAAAACAGTGCTACAACTCCACAATCTCTTCACAGTAGAACAGTTAAAAGTAGCACACTTGAAAAACATTTCTAAGATCATTACAAGGTCTTTTTTAAAACTTTATTCGTTGCAGACTTGGTAATTTTCGCTCTCTCACTTTGTTCTTTCACTTGACATAGTTATCCCAAGAATAAAATTCTCAAGGATTGTCGGGGACGGCTCTGGTGGAAGCCCCTCATGTCGAAAACGGAACGATCGTTGCTTGGGACACTGTCTACGCACCTGATAGGGCCTACGCAACTGACATGGCAGGATTCGCTTTTGGCTTGCAGGAGCTGATTTATCAAGAAATCAATAGTATAATTCGTCTTCTCAGAGATTTTCCGGGCCGGCCGAAACTTGATTTGATAACAATTAACTCCTGGGCTCTCTAGAAACACATACAACCAAAGCATCAATTTGCATGTTGATTATATTTTTTCGCAATTAGGTTCATCTTCTTTATCGCATGATTGTTGCGAGATGTTTAAAACAATCAGAGTTTTTCCAGAAAAGGCTTCGCCCTTACAGTCAGTTGAAAACCTTTGGAAACAGAGGATTTTCTTCTGTTTCGTGTTTCAGTGCTTCATTCTCAATTGGGTGCACGGGTACAGTTCCCGAGCCGTGCTTCATCCGACAATTCGGCATTCCAAAAGAAAAAGTTGGCACTGTTTGCTTACTTATTGCTTGCTTCGCTTGCTTATGAATGAGATATCACAACAAGCCAATAAGAACAACGGTCAAGAAACAATTTGATGGGAAGTTCGGCGCTGCTGCAGTTGAAATGGGCGAGTTTTACGAAAAAGTTAGACTCCAGTGACCATATGCATAGATCTAACTTGAAAAGGGTTTTTGAAGAAACGAAGTAGCCAGGTCGTTAGCCTAGGTCTTATAATGTCTAATAACACAAAATTTCGGAATAAATGCACAAAAAACACAAAAAACTTCGAAAACTTTTACTTAGATTTCCCGTAAAACATGCCCAAATCAACTGCAGTAGAGTCGGAAGTTTAAATACTTGAGGGGTTAGAACATGAATAGTCATTGAAAAATTACAAATATGTTTTTTTCTCTTTTCTCATTTTTTATTAATTCAAGAAACTGAAATAGTATTTTTTTTAGCTGACAATGCATTCAGGTTAAAAAAGTGAAAAGGAAGAGCGTTCCATTAATTCACAGCCCTACTTGTCCTGATTAAAAAAATGTTGGTGCGGCTCAAATGCAACAAAAACTTGCAATAATTTTCTCAATGAAGAATTTGTGCTGAGTTAAACGCATTGGATTGAGAATCCAGTAGACGATACACTTTGATCTGTGTCTTGCCTTGTTGATGCGTTGTTAGGGAGAATCAGACCTCGAACTTTCGCTTTAGAAAAGCTATATAACAGCCACCTCTTCTGGCTGTATCACCATTACTTGCTGATAAAGTTGAAAGCAAAGACTAGCCTACATATGCTAGGATACTCAATTCCTGTCAAACGGTGTGGTTCAGTGCATACACATTCTCGCCAAGCAGAGCGGATAAAGACTGAGTTTTTTGAACAGGTCTGTTGATTTCATTATTTATTTATTTCTTTATTTGTTTATTGAAAAACATTTTGCAACGTAACAACACGAGGAAGACTCTGCTGACAAAAATAAAGATAACTAAAAGAACTGAAAAAGAGAAAAAAACACAATGAGAACGAGAATGAACGACTATTATAAACTTAAATCGATGTTTAAGACCTCTGGAACATCCAGCAATGACAAATTTATCCAAAAACTTAGAATGGTTCGATTCCTGAGAAGACTGACTGGTAATTTCATAAAAAATCGAGATTTCCGATAAGCGAAAGAGTGAAAAAGTGAGTTTCTGTTTGTGTGCCCTATATGGAAAGCATAAAAGGAGGTGCGACCGTTACACTGTTTGAAAGTGTAAAATTTACAAACAGGAACGTCAGTGTAACCTTTGAGAATTTTGAAAGCCAAAAGAATATCAGCTTCTAATATTCTTGCAAAGAGAGATGTCAGGTTAAATCTTATCAATCTACTTTCATAATTGCACCATTGCGTGAGTGCAACACAACGTAACTGTAGTAATTTTGGGAACACATGTTGAACCTTCTCTAATTTTCTGATCAAGGTAATTTTGTGGGGGAGACCAAACAACGGAAGCAAAGTCTAGCGCCCGCAGAACATAGGTTTTAAAGCATATAATTTATGGTGCTGCTATTTTTATCGATAGTGATCTGAATAAGGCATAGACAATTTTCTATGCTCGTCTTGTTACCTGTTCAATATGGAAAACAAATGAGAGCTCATTATCAACATAAACTCCTAAATCACGAATTGGCGATTCTGAGATGATGAATGCAGTTGGAGGTGAGTTCGTAACCAAATAAAGGAATTTTAGGTTCTTTTTACCCGTATAAGATGATGCTGGGAATAATTTTCGCCAAAATGCTCAAAATGTTGTTCCTCGGGCAGATTTCCCTTGAAAAACCAAGCTTTTCCATGGCAAGAAACGGAAAAAAGCGCCATGATAAATGGCAGCAAATAGCATGCGTTTTGACGGGCCTGCAAGAAAAACCGTCAAAAAACCAGCTTTCTACTTTGTACTCGTTTTGTCACTGCTAAAGAAGGGAAAAAATTTGTAACTGCTTATGTCACTGCCAAAAACGGGCTTTTTTGTGTACTTCTTTTTTTCCTGCCAAAATCGGGCTTTTTTTGTCCTTGTTTTGTCTCTGCCAAAATCGGGCTTTTTTTGTCCTTCTTTTGTCTCTGCCAAAACCGGCCTTTTTTGTCCTTGTTTTGTCACTGCCAAAATCGGATTTTTGTTTGTCCTTGTTTTGTCACTACCAAAATCGGTTTTTTTTTGTCCTTGTTTTGCCACTGCCAGAACCGGGATTTTTTCCTTGTTTTGTCACTGCCAAAATCGGGCTTTTTTTGTAGCCCCTGCAACTCCTTAGCCTCATTTCTGGGATGATGGAGGATCGCTCTCAGGAACTCTTTGGGGAGTGCCAATACTAGACTTTGATCTCTTTAAATGTGTGGTTCAGGCTACGTCTTTCAACGAGCCGGATCGAATCTTTACCTCAAACTTGGGTAATTAAACCGAAAACAACCGCCACACAAATCTTTAAGTACTAGCGCAGCAACATACATTTTTCTCAACTGTTTACTAAACTCGGTTGGGATACGTCGCTAGAAGTGGTTAATATGTGGTCGTTGCGGAGCTTTGTTCAACGTACAAAAAGTGTTCCAAAAAAGAGCCGAGTTTGGCAGTGCCAAAACATGACGCAAAAGAAAAAACAAAATTGTCCGTAATTTGGCATTGACAAAAAGTGTTCAAAAAAAGAACCGAGTTTGGCAGTGCCAAAACATGTCACAAAGGAAAAAACAAAATTGTCCGTGATTTGGCAGGAACAAAACTTGACCACAGAGTCATTCATCATTTGGCACTGCGAAATGGTGGGCGATTATTCGTCCCTATTTTGGCAGCTAAAAAAAGACAAATAACGGAATTTCCTTCTCCCAAGTTCGCATACTCGAAATCTTGGCGAAATAAAGTTTTTGGCTGAGGAACAACATTTCGAGCATTTTGGCGAAAATTATTTCCAGCATCGTCTTATATGGAGAGCATTACATTTGTGTGTGGCAATTGAGAGCTGCCATTTATCACATAATTCATTTATGAGTCTAGTCGCTTTAGTTTTTTAGAGCATGCGCGTGATCAAAATTCTGGACGTTAAAAGATGTGTAAATTTTGAATTCATCTGCAAATAGTTGAGTTTTAACCATCGGCAACACGGAAAGTTTAAGTGAGAGTTCGGAGATATAGAGAGTGAATAAAAGGGGAGCAAGTACTGATCCCTGAGGGACACCGGAAGTCGTAAGAAAATCAAGCGAATGCATGTTATTTACTCTGACCTTAGAGGATCTCCCAGTAAAAAAGGATTCAAACCATTACCAGAGTTCACTTCTTGAGGGACATGATCAATAATGATTGAGCGGAGAAAATCTGTTAGATATTCTACACATTGGTCAATTGTGAGAGAAGAGAAGATGATAGTCCAGTTAACAGAAGAAATAGCATGGTTAATCACATGACTTTGATATATGAAAGGAAACAGATAAATTATCACTAGTAGAGAAGGGGGGAGAGGTGGAACATTTGGTAATAAGGTTGTTATAATAACAAAAAACATAGTCTAGAATGTTAGAAATTCGAGTTGGATAAGTAACAAACTGTGTTAAGTGATGATCAGAAAAGTATTGCAAAAAATGGTTAGAAACTGACCAATTAACAGGAGCGGAGAGATTTGGCCACGTTATGTTAGGGACATTGAGGTCTCCGCAGATTATTGTTGAATAAGGTAAAGTGCTGTGAGTAATCAAAAAGTCAGTAAATAGATTAAGTCGATCAGCAGTCGAGTAAGGAGAGCGATAACATCACAAAAGGCGTAGTGAAGGAAACGGAAAAGAAAACTTGTGTTTAGTGTAAATATCAACAACAATACATTCAATCGAGTTTTGAACAAAACAAGAAAAAAAACCGGAGAAAGAATCTCATGGACGACGAGAACTGCTCCACCGCCTCTTTCTTTGCAGGGACGATCCGCCCGAAAGACAAGGAAGGGGAGGCCATCGGTTAGGAGAGAGTCAGGGTCCGAAGGGGAGAGCCATGACTCACAGATAAAGACAATTTCAGGAGCGGGAGAGCGCAGAATGTGATATAGGTCATAGAGCTTGTTTTTGATGGAACGAGCATTGAATGAATATCAGCGAATAGTGGAGGAACTTTCTTCCCTTCTGTCCTACTTAGAGGACGAGGAAAACCGAGCTGGCCGAGTAACTTTCCTCGTTCGTGTACTTCTGAAGATTGACTGGGCAGGCTGAGATGTAGGTTGAATGGCCAATTTCTTGACAGGTTTGGAGGTTGCAGCCTTAGATGCAGTCGAAGAGGAGGAGAGATTAGTCAGCCGAGGAGCTTATGTAGACGTAGTCTTGGACTTCAGAGGTGAGACGCGGGGGGAAGAAACTGGAGAAGAACCACGAGCTACAACAGACTGGATGGCTGCCGGATATCTGTTGGGTTGTACTCGCCGAGTTTGTCCGTGTGGTTCCAGATGAGCCTCAACGACTTTGGCGGGCGGCAGAAAGGGGTTCCGAGAGTGCCTTACACAATCCCGTTCTGCTAGAAGCTCAGCTGGTGATAGGTCGGACCGTATGTAGCAGCCAGGGGGAAGACATCCTTTCATTTCTCTGACGCGCTTGAGGAACTTTTCTCTCGCTATCGACAAAGCTGATCTTGATTGGCCTGCCAGTCGCAGATGGATGATGAGGAGCCCCTTCCGGGTGACGATGATGTGATATGTCTCCTTCTTCAAACGCTAGAGTGAAGTCTGGCAATTGGAGGTCTCGTAGTAGTTGTACAATAGTCTCGTGGTCGTGTCTTTGAGTGTCTTCTTCGTTGGTTTTCTCCGGTAGACGAAGAAGGACTGCCTTTTTAGCTTTACCAGTCAGCATATCTTTGTCCCTCAATGTGGACTCCACAACTCCCGAGTAGATATGAGGTCGTAGATATGCTGGAGAGAGCGATTTGTTTGTTTCAAGAAGCATCTCCTGAAGTGATTAATTTGGACAGATTGAGCAGCAATGGCTAGATGAAGAGGAGCGGTGGCTTGATGAACAATGTCTTTCAGAAGAGCACAGATGAATGGAAGAGAAACAGTTGCTATGTCCATATTTATCAGCGATGGTGGTTATGACGCCATTTCGTCAAACGCGAGTGTGAGAGAGTGTGGGAATAAACTAGAGAATGTGGGTGAACAGGAGAGCGTGGGCAGACTGCACAGCGGGAGTGAGAACTGAGCGCGAGTGATGAGACGGATAATGAGACGGATAACTACTTCTAACAATCGGAGTGTGAGCAATGATAAGAGGATGTATTCTCAATTCTCAATTCAAACGCTTTATCAAGATCAACAAGCCACATCGGGAAATCATCGATTATGGGATCTGAGCGTTGAGCGGAGGTTGAGCGAAGCAAGCAGTATCGATCGAACTTCTATTCTTCCTCTTCTGTCGCTCATCATGGCGCTACGATCCCGGAGCGCCAAATCTTCTCGGGAAAGGACTCTCACAGACGAGGAAAGAGACGGTGCGGGGAGCAACCGCTTACGGAGGGAGACGAATGAAAGAATAGGATGTATATTATTATGAATAGGATGAAGAAGATGTATATTAGGATGAAGGTGAAGAAGGATGAATAGGATGAAGAAGGATGAATAGGATGAAGAGGATGTTTATTAGCGAGAAAACAAGCGAAAAGTTTTGCGAAACGAGTCTTAAAAATCACTATGGATGAATTCGTTTTTTTTATGGTCGGACCATCCTGAGCGGGTCATGACAAGTTTTCTCAAGAATTTTTTTAAAAGTTGCTAGAAGCTTCAACATCTCGCAGATCTAGTATTTGAAAGGCTTTTAGGAATGTTGCGTTAATCAAGTCTCTTCCAGTTGAAAGCGAAGCATAGCTCACCAGCACTTGTCTAATAATTTTCAAAATGACTCTTCATCCCAGCATGGGCTAGGAATAATGAATTTCTCATTCTTTTACCTTTGAAAACCTCGCTTGCTTCTCATTATTTTAGGCCCCCGCTCGATCAAGCGGTAAGTTTAAATTTTCTTAAAAGTTTTAATTCCTGGTGAGCTGTGAAGCGGGTTTTTTTCTCAAAGGCGCACTGCGGTTGAAAGCTATGCGAAAATCTATTCGCCATTAAAAAAACTGATGTAAATAGTTTTCTGTTCGTATGACATCTTCAATTTTTCAGCATGCTCTTGGTCTCTCGAAAATCATTTGCTAAATGATGCTCGGTTTTTTGTTGTTGAATTCACATGCTCCCAATGCTGATGGGGAGAAACAGCCGGTTCGTCAATTTACACGAAACCATGGTATCCAACGGTAGATCTGCATCAATCACCTTTATTTAATACATTTTGTCTATTCGGTTGTAGTTCCTTAAAAAGTAAATTTAGAAAAGTAGAAACAGTGATGAAGTGATAGGAAGTGTAACGTTGTTAGTGAGAATAAATTTGAGGTAAATAATAATAGAAGAATAAAGAGAGAAAGAGTTGTTTGACGTGTAAAAGCTGAACAAGCATTGTCAAACATGAAATCTCAGTATATTAGCTGTCACAAAGGCTGTAGCCTATTTCTGAAATTTGGTTTTGTGTGGATATTGTGATAACGTTTCCTTTCTGTGAGGATTTTCAACATGGTTGAGCAATGAAGTGGAAGATTCAGGTATACAATGCAGTCAAGCTGCGTGTTCATTTACTTCTCATTAATTGTCGGTTAGTAAAGGCTCGAACTTCTGGATTAATTAAGACTTTTATTTCGAGTTGAGAGAGAGGAAGAGAGGAGAAGTAAGATGATAATGAGCATTGTTAGGAGATAGATAACAAAAAAAACATACATGAAAGTGGGGAGAAGATGTAATAGAACTAAGAAAACACTTAAGGGGGGAATGGGGTAAGAAAAAGAGGTAAAAGTTCGAAGAGAGAGGGAAAAGCATGAGAAAGAGAGAGAGAGCGCGACAAAGAGAGAAAAAAGTTGGGAAGTTTCTGATGCTAGGTGCCTCTGCGACGGGCTGCTCAACTTCAACGCCCTCAGCGGAGGTTGATGCCATCTTACGCGGTTTCAACCGTCTGCGGTCACTCATCAGTAAGGGTCTCTATGCACCAGGGCAGAAGACTCTTCCGGCGCTCAGCATGTCCAACCTGGTATGTTGACTGGTGAAAACTTCTGTATCTCCTGAGTATTTGAAGTCGTCTCTCCAGCTTCCTACATAAGTGAGTCAGCATTGCATTGACTCAGCAAAAACATGTTAATTAAATCTCATATCGTGCGGACCAGCTAATTTTGTGGGGTGTTTTGATGCGAACACGCTCGTTCCGTGTAAAGACTGCTGGGTTCGTTTTCTATCTTCGACAAGCTTTTGTTCGTGCGATAGCTCAGTTATTGAAATTCAATTTATTAATCATTTACAAATTGAACATAAAAAATCCTAAGAGTGTTCACCTGACAAATAGTTTAGCCAAATATCGTAACCGATTCTCCCTTCCCAAAAAAAGGAAAGTTCATGCGAAGAAACAGCCAATGGTTCCAAAACTTATTTTATAAATCAAATTAGTGAAATAACATCGAAGCACTTTTTTAATTTGCTCTTTTCGTTCAGAGAGTGATGTCAATAGATCGAAGAAAACGGGAAAAATCCTCGAAATGTACTTTTTTCAAGTCTAAGAAAATATTATAAGTCTAATAGATCTCACTTTCCATAACCTTCACTGAATTCACTTTCTCTTGTGACAGTGTCATCTGTTTCGTCACTTAACATTATGTTTTGTTTCAAGCGGAATAAAGAATTGAGAACTGAGTAATATTATACCTTCTAGTTTTTTGTATAATAGACAAGAAAATGATCGAGATGGGTCAAGTGAAATTAAAGTAGACAAATGTAAATTGAGTACCGAAACTATTGAATCATAGACCTATGACTGCACTCTGGAGAAGACGGCTCAGAACCTCACAGACGCATGCCGCTTCGAACACTCTGCCAGGACCGGCTACAGGGAGAATCTGTACACCAAAATCGCTTCAAATAAGGTTTTGAGTAATAAGATTGCTTGTAATAGAGGACTTAAATCATATGAAAAACATTGCGTCTTTCAATGAGTCAGATATGAAGTTCGCCCAAAAGTCATTCATCAGATGAGGAATCTCATGTTGATAAAGTGTCAGATGTGGACGCAACCGCGACGCAACCGCTACAATAACTAAATTTTCTGTTTAATACTAATCTGGCCAATGGTAAAAAAGGAGAAAGCAAGAAGAATTTTAAGTTTTGAAACTTAGGATTTTTAAGTTTTGAAACTTAGGAATTTTAAGTTTTGAAACTTAGGAATTTTAAGTTTTTAAACTTAGGAATTTTAAGTTTTTAAACTTAGTTCACCTTTAAAGAGGCTATAGTTTTCCCAGTAAGTCTACCCATATTCAATTTTTGGTATAATCTGGTATAATCCCATTCTTCTATGAAACTGAGCGCTTACAGTTTCTCATTCATTGTTTCTCTATTTCAGGCAAAAACTTCATATTCGCGGTGTTGGTATAAGCTAACGTTTGCTAGAGAATTGTTGCCTTTTTTCAATATATTTTTTTCGTTGTTTCCGAGAGGAACCGATTTGAATTGGAGGTCAATTTCACGGGAACAGGCACGGAAGCGATCATTGCTTGGGAGAAAGAGTTCCAGCTTGGCTGGAAAGACCCCGCATTCAACATCGACGCTCTCAAACAAGGAACTGGCAGAGGTGAACAGGTTCGTTACCTTTTTGATAATCTTGGACGCCAATTACACGTCTTCCTAGTTCAATGAATGTTCTCCTAGGGTTGGTAAAACGTCACCTCAAGAATAAGAAGAAAAAAAAATTCTACCTATTTTGAAGAAAAAACGCCCAAGTCAATGACACTTCAATCTTTTTTTTAAGTTAAACTTCCACATTTTTTATACAAAAAAGTTTACCTGATTCAATGAAACTTCTGAAATTCTACAAAAAATGAAACGTCCACTTATTTTTCTTACACGTCAACCTTGTTAAAAACATTTGCACCTAACAACTTTTTCTTCTTTTTAAGGTAAATAACTTGACTCAAGTTATGGTTTGTTAAACATAGGATCTCAATGAAAAAATTCTCACCTAGTAAATACAATTAACTAAGGAACGATTTGGGAAGAAGGAAAGGGATTTACTTGAGCAGCGAGAAGAAGGGGGCCTCAAAGGAAAAAGTAAGCCCTAATTCAGCAAAGGGGGAAGGAAAATAGAGGAAGAAGTGGCCCTACAGGGGTTAGTGGGTCTTAAGAAGAGAGGAGGGAAAAACTGAAAACAGTAACCTCGTTTAAACGCGCTGTTTCGAGTTGAATAAGAATTAAGTGGATTTTTCATTTTTTGTAGCAGTTTCATTGAATTAGGTTAAATTTTTTTCAAAAACATGGAAGTACAGGGTGTACAGAAAGTCCAGGTGTCTGACTTTGTCACTTTGTCACTTTGTATCTTTTTTGTTTGGTGTAGCGGTACTGTGATCAGTCCTTCAACCACCAGAACGATAAGATTTGGTCGAAATCGGTCAAAGGTGCCAATAAGAGTGGCCGTTACGTCTCGAGAAAGGGATATCCTGCTTCTGTCATGGTCTGGGCCGGGATTTGCGCGACTGGCAAGACTCCACTCGTTTTCGTCGAGCAGGGAGTCAAAGTGAATGCCAATAACTACCTGAACGACATTGATCAAACCACCGCACGGAAAAAAAAAAGAAAAAAAAACGACATTCTCATGATGGAAGTACTTCCCTGGAGCCAGGCTCACTTCGCGGTACGCAAATGGACGTTCCAGCAGGACTCTGCGCCCGCCCACAAGGCTAAAGTGGTGCAAGACTGGTGCAAGAGCAATTTCCCCTCCATGATCACATCCGAAGATGAGCGACAGAAGAGGAAGAGTAGCACTTCGATCACTACTGCTTGCCTCGCTCAACCTCCGCTCAACGCTCAGATCCCTTATTCGAGGATTTCCCGATGTGGCTTGTTGATCTTGATAAAGCGTTTAAATTGAAAAATTGAATTGATCACATCCGCCGAATGGCCTCCGTACTCACCTGATTTGAATCCTCTGGACTTCTCTGTGTGGTCGGTCCTTGAGAGCAAGGCCTGTGCTTCCCAACACAAGAATTTGGAAAGTTTGAAGCGCGCCCTACAGAAGGCGTGGGATGATCTTGACGTCGCTTACCTGTCCACCACGATGGGTGCCTTCCACAAGCGACTCTGCGCCTGTGTCAAGGAGAAAGGAGGGCTGTTTGAAAGTTGAAAAAACAGTTATATCCCAAACTATTTGAATAAACTTTGATGAAAATTTTGTTTTATTTGCTCAATCCGTTAAGTTTTTATCGGAAAAATACTACACACCTGGACTTTCTGTACACCCTGTAGAAGTTCCTTTGAATTAGGTGCAAGTTTCTTTAGTAAAAAATGACGTTTCACTAGAATATGTAGATTCAAGTGTCATTTTTTTGGTATACGTTTCACTGCGTGTCTTTGAATGATATAGAAAAGTGTTTGAATCAGGTAGTCGTGTTTCTCAAATATATGGTAGACGTTTCCTTTTTATCCAATAATCTTCCCGGCGTTCATTACCACTTTTCAACCGGGTACACGCTTCCTCGAAAAGAGATTCAAACTGGTAAAACCTGTAACTACTTCGTACGCAACCAAAATTTCTTCACTTTTTCGGTTTGGATGAATCAGTGGATCCCATTTGAGACACTTAGCACAAAAACAGAGAACAACTACCATAATGCCTCATCCGGAACTAGACTTTACTGTATGAGGCTTTTAATACTATTATATTTTTATCATCAAGTTCTTCCGTTCTGGGAAGGAATCGCCATTTTTCTTGTTTTTCATTTCAATTGAAAATAAAGTAAAACCCTGTCTTTCATTGAAAAAAGTAGCAGGTTTAAAGAATTTCTAAATGAGAAGTTTTTCCATGAGAAAAACAAAATTAGTAAATAATAAATAGTTCTTGCTCAGTAAAAAAGAGTTGCTAAGAAATTTTTTTCCGAAATGGAAAAAAAATCGGCAAATCGAATTATATGAGAAAAAAAAATAACTATGTGAAAGCTAACCGGTTTACATATGAAACTGTTCACACTATTGATGCGCTCCATCTTGGAGCCCTTACCGATTGCGAAATTGTGTGTTTACTATCCCGAACAGTGAACAGGCAAACACAAAAAGGGAAAGATGATAAACAAAAGTGTCTACTAGTTTTTGAATTGCTATTTTTGTAAGTGGGGAAGTAATAAACAAGCATCCTTTCATTTGCAGATTGATTAAAGAAAAATATCGTGTTTTTTTCTGAAAAGTGTTTTTAAGTGAATAAAGTGAAAAAGTTCTTTTTCACCCAAAGCTGAGTTATTATTTCGCTCTGAGCCGAGTTATTGATTCAAAGTGTACCGAATGTATGCATGTATGTATGACTTGTACTAAACAGATGGCTTGGGTGAAAGCGAGCCAAATCGGATGTGGATTCACTTCGTGTAAGCAGGGACTGCAAGCGTTCGTCGTGTGCCAATTCAAAGACTGAGCAGGTCTTTTGCCACTTCATTTACTCACTAATATATTCATTCATTCATACATTGACTCATTCATTTATATATTCAATTTTCAATCCATGCATGTAAAAATCGCCCAGTGCCAAGAGAAAAAGATAGAATGCATAGGTGAACAGTCAACTGGCAATTTTTTTCTTTGGTGACCTAGCTACCGACCTCATTGATCTGCCACCTCATTGATCTCAAAAAGAAAATGTTAGATGTTTTTCCAGACAAGTTCAGATTGAAAATTTCTTCTTTTTTTTCTAAATGAAAATTTCAACCTAGCCATGATCCGTCCCAAACAGGTTTTTTTTCAAGTTGAAAGAGGCAACTTTCGACCTACTCGGGCGATCGGCCTATCAAAAAGTCAACACATATTTCACCCATGATATAATAAAAAAATAAACATGATAGTATGACTGAGGAAGCTTGAATACCGAGGTTTTCTAGTGACTTTGATAGTGTGGCAGTGACGCAATCCATTCGGTAAGATAGATAGATACGTTATGTAGTTTGCATTCCGCCCCATAAACTTTTTGTGCGATAATTTCTTAAAACTTGAAAGGTCGATGAGTTTTAGAGAAATTAAATACAATTCGAGTAAAAAAGGAACTCAAAAATGTTTAGAACGCTTTAACATGTTAAATTTAGACGTGTAAAGTTTTTCATTCTTTCACAGATACCTGTCGCCCGTCATAAGTACAACACTCGGAAGTTGAACTTGAAAGTATTGATTAAACTTTTGATAAAGATGCTTGATCATTTTACCATGTATGTTCACTGCATTTTAAATGAATGTTCAAAAGACACACAAAACGTCTCAAACTTTAATGTTCATACAAATCCAGCCAGAGACTCACGATACATATTGTTGCGTATGACTGGAAAGATGATATGACGATAAATTCTCAGCTTAAAGCTACCGTTTTGTATGTAATTTAGGGGTTTGATTCCTCATGTAGATTATAACGATCTATGTGTTACAGAAAAAGGGTTACAAGAGCGTGGCAAACCATGAGAAAGAGTGATGAAACCTCACCAGCAACGATATTCCACAGAAGTCGCAAATCCAAAGATTAGGGCCGTCATTTAAGAGTTATATTGTTGTATGGGCCTTAAAATGTGCATTTATCATGTGTGTAGCTCAGTGGGGAGAGCATTCGCCCGGAACGCGAAAGGTCACGGGTTCGGTTCCCGTCACACCACACGATTTTTGCACAAGTTTCTGCGAACAGTCCGCTCCTCTGCTCAGTATAAAAATCCGTTGCTTGAGATCAACGAGGAGTAGGGAATACTCTTATTTACAATATATATATATATTTTATCTACATCTTTCGATGCAATAAGGCACAAATTTAATTACAATTGAAAATGAGTAATGAATAGATCAGCTAAACAATTGTCAAATACGATAACAAAAGCGATACATCAATTTGACTTCAATATAGCGAATTAAACGGGAAAAAAAAACAAACAAACAAACAAACAAAACTATATAAGTAGAACAATTTGAACGACAAAAAAATAAATAAAATAAATAAGTTCTGAATTCATGACGAGAGAAGAGTAGATAGAACACCACTTTTTAATTGGGATTTAAAATATTTCAGGTTCATACTATTAATCAAGTTTCGAGGTAGTTTGCTGAAAAGGCGGGATATTCGCATTCCATAAGAGTTGTTTCTAGCTGTATTCTTGCTACCCTGAACTAATAAGCCATTTATATTAGTTCGCGTTGGAATAGTCTCTTTGAAAAATCGCTTTTTATCTATTATCGACAGTCCATGGAAGATCTTGAAACCCATAACTAAGTCAGAAAATATCCTCCTCTTGGAGAGAGAAACGAATCCAAGGCGGGCAAGTCGATTGGGGTAAGAAGGAAGAGACCTCGTATTAACTTCATTTGCGAAACATCGATGATAAACTATGCGAGTGAATTTCCTTAAAACTTTCTCTATATCATCACAATCTCTTCCATAGTATGGATTCCATATATTCGAAGCATAGTCCAAGTGCGGCATTACATAAGTTTTAAAGCACTTGACCAGTATACCAGGATCATTAACAGTTACCGCACGGAGCATAGCATACATTGCTTTGGATGCCTTTTTAACTCGGTCTGCTACAGCCTCTTTCCTACGCAAAGAAGAAACTATTTGTATGCCCAGGTCACGTATCTGAGATACATATGAAATGGAAACATTATTTATACTGTATGAGGAATATAAAGATCGACCTCCAATGTGAATATGGAGAGACTTGGATGGAGAAAGAGATAGTTGGTTAACTAAACACCAATCGAATACGGAATCTAATGCTGATTGCAGCTCTCGAGTTCGTTCGCCGTATGAGTTCTTATCATAAGAAACATAAATCTTGAGATCGTCTGCGTATGCTTGATAACGAATATTAGGAAAGTTCTCTAGTACCTCATTTATATCGGATATATACAGAGTAAAAAGAAGTGGCCCCAGGACAGACCCTTGGGGCACACCCGATGTGGCATTCATTGGATCAGAAGTGATATCACCCATACGCACAGAGAAAGATCTATTTGTTAAAAAAGACTCAAGCCAAGAAAGGAGTGGGTCAGTAATTCCATAATGTGTGCATTTAGACAAAAGCTTACTTATACTAATGGTGTCAAATGCACAAGAGAAATCAAGGTAGATGACATCCGTTGAAAGACCTTTGGCTAACGAAGAGGTCCAATCATCTTCACATATTAATAAATTGGTTACTGTGGACGCTCCACGCCTAAACCCATGTTGATTGATAGGTATAATAGAGTGCTCGGATAGATGATTGATTATGAAAGCTCTAACAAGTCGCTCCATCGTTTTAGAACAGGGAGAAAGGATGGAAATCGGACGATAGGAGGACACCAAGTGAGATTCCTTGCCCGGTTTCAGAATAGGGGTCACCAGAGAATGTTTCCAGTAAGACGGTATTTGACCGCAGATAATACAATAGTTGAAAATATGGGAAAGAGGAAGTGCAAGAGACTTGGCACATTTCTTGAGGACAATCTGAGGGATACCATCTGAACCTTTGCTACCCTTTGGTTTAAGCTTCGAGAGGCTTTTAAGAACAGAAGAGGGGAGAAAAATAGGAAAGGGGCTCATAGTAGTGGCCGCTTCAGTTTGCAATGCGATACGTTGGTTATCATCCTTAGTATAATGAGAAGCGAATTCGGTAGAGAGCAGAGAACATTTAAGTTTATTTTTCAATACTATATCCCCTGTAGTGTTCAATAGATATCGAGGAGGCACAGGTTTAGGCCGAGTGAGGGATGAGATATGTCGGAACAAGTCCCGAGAGCGAGACAATTTCTTCTTCTCACAATGCCTAGTCCATTTCATTATCTGCTTCAGTAGATCTTTACTAGCTTTCTCGTAAAGAGAACGGGTATTAGGATCGTCAATATTGTGAAACAGAGAGTTACGATATTTAATTATTCTCTGAATATGGCGAGGATAAGTGGCCGTGAGGGTTCGAGGTCTACGAATTGGAACGAATTCAGAAATAGCGTATTCAATAACGGCGAGGAAACGGCCGTACAGATGGTCAATCGAGAGGAAGTTATCAAATTCGGCTTCCCAGTTAACTGAATTGAAGTATTTATTAAGTTCATCGTAGTCAGTTCTTGAATAGTCGAGAACTGGTTCGGCTAAAAGCGAGTCGGTCACAATTGAAAGGCAGCAAGCGATCCCTAAATGATCAGAGGAGGGGAAGGAGGGAACAATTCTACAATTAGACGATAGCGAGGGCAGAGAAGTTAGTAGCCAATCAATGCAACGATTAAGACGTGTTGGTTCACGGCAGAATTGGGTCAAATCAAAGAGAGTAATCATGTCTACTAACAATCGATCAGATGAAGAACAAGGAGGAGAGAGAGTGTCACAATTGAAATCACCAGTCACAACTACAGGATAGGAAGTGGAAGAAAGAATATCGGATAAAGAATCACAAAAAAGTCTGGTCTCTTCATTGGTGTAGGACGAGGGACGATAGCAAACAACCAGACGTATGTAACCAGTGGTAGAAAGTAAGTCTATATAAACAATTTCCGAAGGAGAGCATAAAGAACTAGGCTTCAAGAACGTTAAGTGATCTCTCAATACAAGGGCAACTCCTCCGCCACGAGAATTACGATCAGCTCGGATTATTACTTAAGGAAGAGGACCAATTATCTCTGAATCAGCTATACGCGAACTCAGCCAAGTCTCAGAACTATATTAGGTTGTTCTTTTTCTAGATAAAGACAAAATGGAACTAATTTATTATAGAGAGAACGCATGTTAAAATATGCAAAGCTTAGCTGAATGTCGAGCGGTGACGGTGAAGAAACGGGTGGACCATCATATAGCTAGCGTCTTGAGGTGATGTTTCTGCTGCTGACCTCTGAGAATCTTTGCGGCTGAGAGGAGTTCCGAGGATTCGATGACGAAGGCGAAGAATTCGTTGCGGATGTATGATCGTTTTGGTGGGACTGGGCATGGAAGGGCTGGGCGTGACGGATAGGAACAAGTGTGGTACCCACAACTCTCCATTTTCTCTTTTCTTGATTCAAATTTCGAGCCAACAACTTGACCTCCTTCTCAAGCTGCAAGCCTTCTCTGGTTAGATCTTCGCGTATGTACGCGTGAGGGAAGGAAGCAAGGCAGCTTGGACGTCGTCTTCGGATGAGCTTTAGAGTCTCAAAACGAAGATCTTCTGAGCCTAGGAAAATCTTCAAGATTCAGCGTCGATTCTCGATTCTCCCTATGAATTGAGCGGTAGAGATTTCGGGAAATCCGAGTTCTTGGGAGAGTGAACGCAAGAACTGCCGGTCCGCTGCATTCGTGGCCGCCTCGGTTTATTCTTCTGGAAGGCCGACGACGACCAAATTCTCCGCTTTTTCCTTCAGTATGACGCGGTCATCTGTTAGAGCTTTCCTAGCCGCTTCATACGCTAGCATTTGGGGAGGTAGATTTTGAGAAAGAAGGGATTGACGGTTATGAGGATGGGCAGTTGCGATCGATTGAGTGGAAGACATTAACTGAGCTAAAGTCTTCTTAATTCTCTCGAGGCTTCCCTCCAACTTGGTCATTCTTTCCATTAAATTAGTCACATCTGCATTCTTCTGCTGAGACTCACCTTGGACGACCGGAATGCTCATCCTTTCGAATTTTTCCACGGCGGCCTCCAGTTTTTCCATCTTTTCAGCCAGACTTCTCATTTCTTCATTTTTCTTCAGGCAGTCGAAACATCCGGCTGTTTTCTTGACTGTGCGCTTTGGGGTGGGCATAACAGCGGGATATCGATTGGCTTAGAGAGCTTTTAATGGGTCACCTTCCTCTATGGGAACTAAGCGAGGGAATGGAACTAAGCGAGGGAATTAACTTGCAAGACAAAAACGAGTACCATGCACTGATCAAGGCTCCTTTTCTTTTTCATTTAATGTGAATCTTCATTTTTCTTGGCGTTTTCTCGTGACGGCCGAAGTCCCTATTGGGTCCGCTCTTCGACTTCTATTTCTTTTGAATCACTAGAGCACCTTCAGGTTGCACATATGTGAGGCTCGTGTCTTTTTTGAGGTTTCATGCGCAAGAACTAAAACCCACACTTTTTATCCTAGCGAACGCGGATAAAGAAGTTGCTGCAGTTATAAATTGCTCAGTGATCTTGTCTTCTAATGCGGAAAGATTCATCCAAAAATGTGAATAACTTCTAAAATTCAACTGTGTTCAGAATGTAATCGTGCTGGCTTCCAAGATTATCACTGGTAGAGCCCTATTCAACCATCAAGCCCATTTCACATAGACGCCATGGTAACCTCACTGTTTAGGCCTCATTTATTCAATGTGAACAGCTCGAGTTTGATTTCTTCAAAAGCTTTTCCGCCAGAGTTATTACGTATAATGTCTCGAAAACTGTACTTTTGCATAAACAAAGGTGTACTCGGTAAAGTTTTAGTAAAACGCTTCACCACCATTGTTGTTCATTAAAGTGTGTCTGAAGTCTGAAAAAAATAAATCTTCAAATGCTAAGTTACACAGTTTAAAGGCAGTGACGCCTGGTTAAGATGACAAATGATTGAACTATCGCACAGAAAAAAGCTAATTCACCTTGCGGGATCGAACCCCACGGGGACGTAATGGTAACACGCGCTCCCGGTTTAAGTCGAGATGGTTGGGTTCGATCCCGCCCGGGGGGTAGTTCTTGTGCGGTAGTTCAATCATCTGAAAAGATAGTTTAAAGGCTACAATCATGATATCAGAAGATTTGTACGTTCATTTGTCTCACGAATTGTCGTGAGACCGTGGAATCGAAAGAATTTAGGTGTTTTTTTATTGCTACTTCTTGTTGGTAAGTGATTGCCAGCTTCAGAAAGTAGTATCAAAAACCCGTAACCCAATAGCATTAATAGAAACTGGTAGTAAGGAGAATAAACATAAAAAATTTCAGCTTTCCCAATCTTACAAAAGCAAAGTACTAATTTTTTTGAATTTCGAGGCTCGGTAAGAGATACGCTAGGGATTCTACTCTGCCTGTTGGACTAGCTTTTGCCCGTGCAATACTTATTTTATACCCAAAACAATTATTTAAAACTTTTGAGAATTTTTTCTTCAGTCTGATGAGTTTTACGACGTACAACACTTGACATAAATTAATATAAATATGTTTCTTTTCTCGAAATGTGGCGCTTCAAAGCTCAAAATTATATATTTTTTGCCTCCTACCAGTTTCTTTCTCGATTATTTTTGTGATGGAAATTTATTTTATCCGACTTTTGTTTACCTGCTCGAGTTCCTCTTCGGACTGCTCAGCTATATAACAAAGACGTTGTTCAGGATGATGAAATGGGTATGAAAACAATAATTTTTGTAACCCTAGTTTTGCAACTTTAACTGATTACAATCCGCGCAAGAGTTGTACCGAAGCCCATGCAAACGGTATAAAAAAACCCTCCGTGACTGCATTGTTTCTGCCTTCATTCTTATATGCGTGAATTTTTCCATTGTGAACTTTTAGACTCTTGTTTAATAAGCAGATTGGACTCCAGATTATAACACGGGTAATATGTCTTTTTTCCAGAATGCACATACCTTTTTTATGTCATACCTTTTTATTTTAAATTTTTTTCCACGGAATTCGGATCAAACAACATAAAAACATCCCCTTTTAAATGACTTTTCAATGACTTTTCAATTCAACCACTTCATTGACTACCCTAAGAACAGTTTTTCGTGGACGCGCCCCTTCAAAGCGAATCAGTGAATCCTGTCATTTGCGAGCTGTGTAAGAAAATCTGTTAATGGTGTAGAACAATGGTCCGGCTCAACTTTGACTTTTTTTGCTCTTAGATATGTCAAGGTTTTTCGATGCTTTATGATCATCTAAGTGGAAATATTGACAGCAAGAGCGGATTAGTTCAGAATTTAATGGTTTGGGTTAGCAAAGAACGTAATATTCTGACTAACTTGACGGTCTTCCGATGGCGTACGGTCTCGTTAGCGTAATTTTAGCCTCAACCTAAGAAAACTATCTATAAAAACAGCTAAAACTAAAAAAATCGTAATTGAATGTTTGCCCCGTGGAAGGTATAATATGGCTCTGGTAAAAGGTAGCGTCACGCGGTTCGAGAGAAGCACGCCGCGTGGTGCAGAAAATATATTGAATTGAAAGAAATTTCATCATTATAGACTGTGAGGAAGGTGCTTCCCCTTTCCTCCAATTCTTTCGAGAAAAAAAGATTAAGATCTTGCGCGCAGCAGAGATGAGAAATGTTGCCAAGGCCCTGATTTCGATATGCCGAGGTGCAGTAGGGTCAATTACCTTAGCTATGAGGATGTGGAGAACGTTATGGAGCAGTTGACGAAAGAAGTTAGAGTAAAGCAGCTTTGTCTATTCAAGGTCCTTTTCGGTTTTTCGTAGATAAGAAAAGGAGTTTCTTCCAAGACAGATAACAATGCGGCGTTGGCCTTAAGCGCGGAACGTAATTCAACAGAGAGATGATTTGGAGAGACCCTTTTGCCCGATAGGAAGGCGGGGCTAAAGCGAAATCACGGTAAGGTAGGAGAGAAATAAGTCTATATAGTGCTTTTACTGTGCAGGAAGTTAATTGGTAGCTTTGGATACCGTAAGAGTCGAGTCATACTTCACGTATGCTTCTCGGCCTTACTCAAGCGTTGAGAGGCGTTAGCTCTGACTCGGAAGATATGCAAGAATTAGAAGAGAGAATTGGGTTGGTTAGAGTTAAGATGCAGAAAGCAAAAACAATTATGAAGCGGATGCCTTCTTATTCATTGAGAAGAAGACTGGAAAAAAGCTGGAGAGGCTAAATGCCCATTTCACAAAATTTTTGAAAACAATTAAAAAATCAATTTTTTGTGACTTAATAAAATTATTTTATAACTATTACAATGATTGCAATTCTTTTCGAAAATAATTTTTTAATCTGTTGAAAGTCTTTTCATTGACCTTACTCGAGAATGTTCGTGTGGTTCACTGCAATTTGGCTTGTCTGGAAAAGTTGTATTGAGTGTTGTGGTTTTGTGACTGGAATTAAAAAAATCAAGCGCAACAGCCTTTATATAACATCGAAACTTTTTAGTTGGTCGCAATGTATCTCATGAATAGAAGTCCCCATCGGAGTCAACCGCTTATTTCGCCTCGTAGATGTTTTGGTTGAGCATGTTTCCTCTGAAAACAAATGTTTACAAACTTATTAAAATTTGTTCTTAAATTTTTTCTTGGAAGTTGTTCAATAGAGAGAAAGTGAATCGACCATACAAATTAAGATTTCTCCTTCTTCTTCTTAGCGCTTGTTCCCGCCTCGCGGCAGGGTACGCGCTCCCCTGAAAATCAGGACAGACCTATCCTGGTAGGATCAGTGGATGCCTGATAGATAACTGCTAGTGTTAAAAGCAGCAGTGGGGAGAGTCAGATTTGTGCATGAGCAATACCAACATTTCTTAACCCCATTGGTTTGGTTGAATCTGTCCGGGATGGGAGTCGAACTCGGGCTTTTCGCACAAAAGTCGAACACACTACCATTATGCCACGCCCGGACATACGACTTGAGATATATTTTAATATAATAAGGGAGTTGAAGTATGTAAAGAAAAAAGTGTTATTTAGAGAAGTTATCTATCACACGCTCGCCAGTATGCTGCATACATAAGTCGACGCTCATAGTCATGAATAACAGGCTTCGAGCATGTTGTCAAGCTTGATAGTTATCAGGCAACCTGCCTCGAGCCTAGCTTGATAGTTATCAGGCAACCTGCATTGAGCCTAGATTGATAGTTATCAGGCAACCTGCCCTGAGCCTAGCTTGATAGTTATCAGGCAACCTGCCTCGAGCCTCCTATGTTAACGCCGAATGTCATAGAACGAGTGGTTTGTAAAGAAAAACGTTGTGATCTTGAGACAACATGCTCCGAACCTGCTAGGATTTGTAGCGTCCCTTAATTTCAAGAAAACAAAAGATTCTTTCCCTGGGTAAAAAACTTACCGATCTTTGTATTGGCAGACAACAATAACTCTCTTGCCACCATCACAAGATGAGTAACCACAGCCGATCTTCGTGGATTTGGCCCATGCCATCTCAAGTACGATTAATATCAATAATCAATGTACTTCCGAATTGCTCGCCAATTTCTAGGCGAGGTTACAAAAAACCATTCTGGTATCTCGAGATTTTCGTAGCCTATTCTGCTGTACATATATCACACCTTGCAGTTTTCCCCTAGTATTGTCACCATGGGCCGTATGCAAGTACCATTTTCGGTGGGTAATGCAAAAGGAAATAGTGTTAAGTGTTCTAAGATAACACTGCCGCGACATTAATCTCTCGAAAAAAGTTGAGCGATCGACGATGTATCTGTAAAGATGACATCATTGATCGATGAATGAGATCATCGAGTCAGTGTTAATACAACTGAAATTTTTCACGATGAGATCATGGCTCTCGCACTTTTAAGGCAAAAAATGTTGGATCAGTGAGGTATGAGATGATCTTGCGAGAGCACGCGAAATAACATCTTAAAGTACGAGAAAATGAGATTTCACATGTCGTCTTGCTCTCCAAATGAATCTTAAAATACTAACTAATCGCAATCTAATTTGTTGCCGTACTTAAAAATCATTTAACTTTTTTGTTGTTGAACATTTCATTAAAATTTTTGTTTTTTTGTTGTATTCTCGACACTTCGTACCCGACACTTCGTACCGCGACATTTCGTACCCCGAAACTTTGTACCCAACATTTTTTCTTCTTGTTACCACTTTTTTCTTCCAACATTTTTCAAAATTTTCGCTTAATTTGAATGACGTGAAGTCATCGCACCGATGATCTCATCGTTCATAAATTAATGTCGCGGCTGTTTTCTTCATCATTCCCACCAATACTGGTACGTGCATACGGCCGCATAACTTTTCACAAGAATTTCCCCTGACACAAGAAAAAAGGGTAAGACGATATTCCTTTTCCGATCGGTAGATGTGTAATTGTTTCCTGTTCAATCCACTGAACCAGAAAAAATCAACCTGTGTCGCGTGTCCCATGCCAGCATTGAAGGTATCCATGGTGAACTTGGGGCTTCTCCATCCCAGCTGGAACTCTTCTGCCCAACTCGCGGAAGCCTCAGCTCCACGGCCATTGAAATCGAGCTGTTTGAATGGACATGGATACATCATAAACTTGTTGCGAGCTTTGAATGCTCCTCAGTATTGTGGACAGCCCTAAGAACTTATTGGTAACAGTTTAATGAATTTTCTCGCGCTTTTTTCCGTTTTAATCAGATTAAGGGCTACACAGAGATGAAATACAAACCTAATAGGGAAAAAAACCTGGGCTGTTTCCTGTGTCATTCCATAACTGATATATTTACTAACCTACGACACACTATTATTATCTCACAAGGCACTGTCAGCAAACGAATGAGGTTCATTGCCACTTTGAAACCTCTATAATATTTCCACTAATTTTTTATTTTCAAAACTGCTACCTCAGAAATTGAAAAAAAATTATTTAAATTGTTTTCTCTTTTGAACAATCACCTGTTCATGCACTACATCCCCCAAGTAGATAGATATTTTAACCCTTCTTAAACAAGCATAATATGTACGAACCTTAGCAGAAGACCATTTGGTGTAAAGGTTCTCCCCAACGCCGGCTTGCTCGGAGTGTTTGAAGACGCATTTATTTGCCCACTGCTGTGCAGAACTCGCCAAGTCACAGTCCCACTTCTGTAAAGAAAGCCAAAATGAATAAAATTGAAAACTACTTTATCGAAACATGATCTGGTGGCCGTCTTTTGTACTTTTTGCAATAAAACTAAAATACTTTTTGCATTAAAACATTTAGTGTTACCGAATTTAAGTTCAGTCATCCAAAGATACTTTTTAAAGCCTATTTTAAAAACTTCCAGTGCTTAAGAATATGCAAAAAAGCACCACTTCTGGGATTTCCGGCTTTCCAGGTCTGTACTAGGAACTTTCGTGAGAAAAGGTTCAGTACCCCAACTTGCCTTGAATATTTACACTGAGATGCACTCAGCTATAGTTGATGAGGTTTGGAACCTTGAGTTCCTCTTAATATTAAGGGGCAGGGGTTTTCTGTTGGTAAACTTTTCGCGGGAGAAAAACTGACAAGGGCGGGAATTGAAGTCTTCGCGGCGGGCATTTTGAAGCCTTTGGCGACGAACTGGCCTTTCGAGATAGAATCGCGAAGCTTGTTGTGCGCATTCAGAATGGCGGCCTGCTCAGATGCAGGCACATCCTTGGGGCAGGCAGCAGCATGGGCGCCTAAAGACAGCGACTTCTTTCCTTCTTTTTCTCTTTCTTTCTCACGCTCTCTCCCTTCTCTCTCTCTCTCTCTCTCTCTCTCTCTCTCTCTCTCTCTCTCTCTCTCTCTCTCTCTCTCTCTCTCTGATTCTCTCTTGAAAGGTTTTTACTCTATCTTAATTTTTTGACCAGTTCTCTCTCTCTCTCTCTCTCTCTCTCTCTCTCTCTCTCCATGTCACAACTTCACTCTGTTTTCCTCACACTCTCGTTCTCTTAAACTAGTTTTATCTTACTTTATTTCCCTGTTTACATTTCCCCTAAATGTAACACAAAGGGGGGATGGTGGTTTTCAGAAGAAAAAAAGGAGTAGAAAAGCGAGTGAAAAGGTCATCAAATATCAACCTGTGTCATTTTTTAATTGCTCTACATCTTCGCTTTTTTCTCAGTTCTTCATTTTTCTGTGTTTTCCTATTGTGAGCCTTTTTCTCTTTTTTGTTCTCTTCTCCCTCTTTTCACTCTTCCTCTTTAAAAATCATATTTGTTCACCGTGTTAAAAAAAACATCTCTGGCAATCATGAACTTACTGGAGACGAAGACGAGAGCAAGGACAGAAGCGATGAGCATTGTTTCCTGTGGTTGAACGGTTTAGAAGACAATACCACAGAAAAACACAAAGAACACAAAAAATTGAGCTCTTGATGTTACAAATGACGTCCATCTACGCATTACAGCTACACAATATATGTAGATACAAAAAAGTTTCTACAGACCGTGCGAGACTGTTACTGGGAAAAAGAGAAGGATTACCTATGAAATACTAAAGGGAAGAGTTTTGCTCTTTTCCTTGCATCATTTAACAACCTCTCTTCAGTCTTTAACAAACATATTTACTATAACCAGCATGAGTTCTATTCAGTGACTCATTACACTGCGAAAAAAAGAAAAATGAACCTCACTGGTACAAAGCACAAAAAATTCCTAAAAATTAAACTTCACAACGTCGGTTAAACTTCACAAATTTGTCCCGAAGTTCAGACCCACTTCGATTTTTTTTGGAAGTGAATCCTTTTTGGAAGAATACACGTAGAGTGAGTCCTTAGAAAGGCAAAACGAAGTGTACAACAAAAAAACAACACTTTTTTAGTATTCAAAAACGTTTATCGAAACACAAACGAGGAGATTACTATGAAGGCTGCCTATTAGACATAGCTTCTCGCCAAAAATTGTCCCTCTGCCTTCTTCTATTGTGTTTTACACGAAGGAAAAAAAATTTTTTTTTTGTTTCAAAGGGAATAGAAACATTCAAACTTTTCGTAAAAGTCAATAGAATCGTTCAATTATGATGACTTGTTAACGATTCACACAGCTAAACCGCATGTTTTAGTTGTATGAAAGAGATAAAGGTGATGGTCACCAATAAAATCGCTCTGAACAGCTTTGTCTTTGCTCAAAGAGGCATGAAGAGAGCGAAAAGAGTGCCTTCACTCTCCTCGACGATCGGCCGAACGATTGGGTCCTAGTCCAAACCCGAGTAAATTGTGTAGTACAGGAATGCATGAATTGGAACTGATAAAAAGAATGTCAGACAGTAGATGGGCTAAGGTTGTTAAAGAATGGCAACCTAGAGGGTCGCAACGAGAAAAAAAAGGAAATCCAGGGCGAAGATGAAGAGACGATTTCATACAGTTCGTCTGAGCTGAGTTATTTGAGAATAGCCCGTAAGAGAAATGATTCAGAGCTATAACATTCGAAAAAATTGAATTGAATTGAGGAAGAGGAAGTTCCCTTTTATATTGTATCTTTTTAGCTCATATAGAACATAAAATTTGTATGAAAGCATGTGGAGCCTCCTGAATACACAGGATTATGCAGGTTAGAGATTGCCTTTGCGTCTACTTTTGTATTGTTTGCGAGGATGGAACTACTATGTACATATGAATTAACTGCGCTCGGAATATGTAGGCCTATTTTGATCTAAAGATCGCTACAAGCCTACATTCACAGTTATACCAGCTGTGGTTCCATTTCCTTGCTTCCGAAAGGGTTACATGTTCAATCCTGTTGTGAAAATCACAAAAATGATGAAGAAAACGTTACTTAGTTTTGTTCGTTTACATAGCTTTCAAATCTTTTTACTTTCGACATCGACAGTCTAATCGTTTATTTTTCGATAGGTCAAAAGATCTCATATTCTTCGCTCGCTCTGACTACCCCATTATTTCATGTTACCTCCCGCTCGTTTTATTGAAGTTCTAACATCAAGAACTTTTCGAATATGTAAGGTCGAAAAATTACATATAAGACGATGCTGGGAATAATTTTCGCCAAAATGCTCAAAATATTGTTCCTCGGGCAGATTTCGCTTGAAAAACCAAGCTTTTCCATGACAAGAAACGGAAAAAAGCGCCATGATAAATGGCAGCACATAACATGCGTTTTGACGGGCCTGCCAAGAAAAACCGTCAAAAAACAAGCTTTCTACTTTGTACTCGTTTTGTCACCGCTTTTGTCACTGCCAGAATTCGGTTTTTGTTTGTCCTTGTTTTGTCACTGCCAAAATCGGGTTTTAGTTTGTCCTTGTTTTGTCACTGCCAAAATCGGGTTTTTTTGTCCTTGTTTTGTCACTGCCAGAATCGGTTTTTTTTGTCCTTGTTTTGTCACTGCCAAAATCGGGCTTTTTTGTAGCCCCTGCAACCCCTTAGCCTCAATTCTGGGATGATGGAGGATCGCTCTCAGGAACTATTTGGGGAGTGCCAATACTAGACTTTGATCTCATCCAAAAGGCCGATATGCAATAGCTACAACGCCCACACACCAACCATTTCTAGCGACGTACCCCAACAGAGTAAACCCATTTCTAGCGACGTTTATACCCCAACCGAGTAAACTCGGTTGGGGTATAAACTCGGTTGGGGTACGTCGCTAGAAGTGGTTGATATGTGGTCGTTGCAGAGCTGTGTTCAACGGACAAAAAGTGTTCAAAAAAGAGCCGAGTTTGGCAGTGCAAAAACATGACACGAAAGAAAAACAAAATTGTCCCTGATTTGGTAGTGACAAAAAGTGTTCCAAAAAAGAGTCGAGTTTGGCTGTGCCAAAACATGTCACAAAGGAAAAACAAAATTGTCCGTGATTTGGCAGGAACAAAACTTGGCCACATATTCATTCATCATTCGGCACTGCGAAATAGTGGCCGATTCTTCGTCCCTATTTTGGCAGCTAAAAAAGACTAATATCGGAATTTCCTTCTCCCAAGTTCGCATACTCGAAATCTTGGCAAAATAAAGTTTTTGGCTGAGGAACAACATTTTGAGCATTTTGGCGAAAATTATTCACAGCATCGTCTTATATGCTGTTTTACCACTACTTTTTGACGGCAAACTATAGTTCGGTCCATTTAGGAATACTTCAATAAGACTACTTTATAGAGAACACCAAATTTGAGAATGTAAAGAGACATGGGTGGTCTTCGGGTTTGCAGATTTGAGTTGAAAAAACAACAAGTGGAATATGACGAATATATGTATGTAAATATGGACATTCTTGCGACTGAGAGATACAAAAAGAACTTGCATTTCTTGACAGAGTCCCGTTCTACAACAGTATAAACAAGAAAAATATCAGTGAGTAATTTTATGCACTTGGATTATTTCCGCTCAGGATACTTCAGTTGATTTTTAACCTGTGAGTGTGATAAGTACAGATTAGGACGTTTATGGTGCAGCTGCAAGGGTAAACAAAAAGAAACACCTCGGAGGAAACACCTGGTTTATATTCCGTGATTTAGAGATTTTCAAAATCAACGGAGATCAAATTTCTTTACTTAGATTGAAAAATTGATAGTGGTTATATAGCCGACCTTTCTGTTTTTCTTCAACAACTGCTACTCTCCGAAAGAATAAGAGCTGTACATTTAAATATTTTTTTGAAGTTAGAATGAAAATTTCAAAAGTAAAATAAATCAATAAAATTGTTGAACTCTTGCTTCTCATGAAGCTGCTCATGAACTCTTGCTCATGAACTCTTAAAGAATTTTATAGGAAGATAGAGCAGGAATATCAAACTGTCTCTCACCAGCGCAATTCTAATTTCATTCAAGTGCTCAGATGTCAAGCTGAGAATTTTTTTATCTTTTGAAAAAACAACAACTGAGAACCAGTTTTGCACACATGCTCAACCATTTGTTATAAAGACTCGTTCAATAAAATAACTTTTGGCAAATTTAAGCATAGTCGAGAAATTCAGCAAAAAAATTTTTCTTCCAATCGATCGTTGTTCTCTTGCTTCTGACTAAGACGGCTATCTCGTTTGTCAGAAAAATTGTTTTAAATCTAACATTATTTTTTCAACTCTCCATTTGAATACAGAAAATGTAGTTTGAACAGTATAAATCTCCGTACCTCTGTGAACTGCACTGTCCTGAAAAATAGAGTTGCAAAATTGCCCGTTTTCTGCAAATATTCATGGCAGCCTACATGTTTCTCAAAATTAAACGTGTAGTGGCAAAGGAAAACATCGAGGTACCAAAAAAGAAGCTGAAACGACTCTGGAGGCGTATGAGATTACAGTTTTCATCGGTTTTAGGGAATTTTTTTCAATTTCCAAATCAGTTAAAGGGATGGATCTAGATCTAGCAAACAAATCATACTGAAGCTCTTGCAAAATCAGTCTTTAGCCTATACTCTAAAGAGGCTGCAGAAACAAGCAATATGTATACATATGTTCTACACCGGACAGCATAAAATGGTATAAAAGTGAACAACCCGATTACATTTCAAATTGACTGTGCAATCCGAGTCTCATGAACTCTACGATTCAATTTGGAATTTTTTTTACTTTAAATTTTTGCTGCCTATTCTAAAGAACTCATTCCTCGAAAAGTTTCTTCGATTATGCATCCCTTTAAAATCATTTATTTAGAATCAGAGTTTTAGAGAAAGAAAGTTTTTTCCGGTATTAGAATATTGCCCTTCTTTTCGCCCCAAGCAGTGTTCTTCTTACTTTTTTCATCAAAACTAAAACTATGAGATACAGTTGTTGTTGAATTTAATAATGTTTTTTCGATTTTTGAACCTATTTTGATTACTGCAACATTTACGCAGCGCTTGCAGGCAACCATGCTCATCGCTACTGTCTTGGCTCTCGTCTTCGTTTCGAGTGAGTTTTCCAAAATGATTTTACTAAAAAAATTCTACTCGAAAAATCGTACCTTTCAGAGTGAATCGGTAAAATTTCAAAAATAATTCATAAAGAGAAGAATAGTTAGAAAATGAGACACATGAATATAGGACGACGGAAAAAGATGATTTTTCAGGTATTCAAGCTGCGAATTGCCCGAAAAACTTTCCCGAATCGGAGCAGAAGGCAATCGTGAATGCTCACAACGCACTGCGAGAAAAGGTCTCGAAGGGCAACTTTGTCGCCAATGGCGTCAAGCTGCCCGCGGCAAAGACTCCTATTCCCGCCATTGTCAGCTTCTTTTTTTTTCGAGGATCCTCCCGCCAAGAATCATTAATCACTCTATAAGTATAGAGAGGCACGGTTACAATGTATGCTGTCTTATTCATAGCTCTAAACATCTCAGCTTATTTTCCGATAAGAGTTAGCCAACTTGTATGACTTCCCGTCAGGACACTCCAAATTCAGACACTTTTTTTTTTGGTTTTAGGCAACGTTTTGTTTCCGTTCGCCTTTTATTCATATCTTCGAACATGGCAACTACGCTGCCATTAGAGAGCTTTTTGAGTATCTCCTCAAAATGTCGCTCTTCAATTCTCTAATTCTGAGAAAAAAATTATATAACTCATTTATGTTTCTATGTTTTCAGGATTTTTCTTTGTTTTTTTAAAAAACTTCTCATTCACCCTAAGTATTTTCCTATTCGAGAACTCTTGACATTGATTTTGTACAAACAATCCTTCAGGTTGCGCTTCAAACGTGATGTTAACTTCATAGTCACATCTAACAGATAACAGTTCAAAAGGCTAAACAGGGGTTCGGTCAGATTTTTAGCCGTTCAATGATAGTGACTTTATCATTTAGAAATCGGAAAAATCTCTTTATAGTACATATATTTTCGCAGGCATGGGATTGCGATCTCGCGAACAGCGCTCAGAAGTATTCTGAGAAATGCCCAAAATCACACTCTGACCAGGCCGGTGTTGGAGAGAGTATTCACAGAAAAACTGCGACTTACAAGGTTTTTTGTTCTGTTTCAGCACGGAAGAGAGACTGGCGGGCTAATTTGACTATAAAAACAACTATTTGAAAAGAGCCAGAATTATTTAAGCCGCCTGTTTCAGTATAGAATTAAAAACTGTTCAACTTTCTCATCCGACTAGTAATGCAGCAACTTATCAAAAAAGAACTTTTTAATGGAGAATTTTGTTCATTAATCGAAATGCTCATACTAACTTTCACAACAATACTTCAACAAAAGAAAGCTGTGGAAAAGAATTTTGCATGCACTATCAGTGCTAATATTTCATCGTATAATAATAATAATAATAATGATCTTTATCCACACAGACATTATGTGGAATCGCAGTTATGGTAGAGGGCGTTTCACTTTAATAAGTGAGAAATAGTATTCATGGTCTGGAATACTTCCGAAACCCTAAGGTAAATCCCTCTAAAATAAGCGGTTTTATTCAATCAGTGCCTCCTCTAGTAGCGTTAGTACAACACCACTTCTAAAATTTCAGTTTCTTCTTTTGCTCCATCAAACATAACGAGGGCAGCAGACATGCTACAGAAACAAAACAAAATCTTTGGAAATTGGGAACAAAACATAAGTCTCAGCGTCTTAATTGATATTCATTCGAACAGCTCGACATCGCGGGGAGAGGCGCTGAAGCTTGCACCAAGTGGGAGGCCGAGTTCCAAAAGTGGAACAAAAATTTGACCCCAACTTTCACTCTAGACACTTTTAATGCCAACGTCGGACATGCAACTCAGGTTGTTTTTGAAAGATTTGCAAAAGCAATAATACACCTCGTTAGTAGATCACTTCAATATTTCAAGACTTGTTCAGTGCTATTGGGACACCAGTGACATTCTTTGTTGAATTAAATATATGTCTACTTCAAGAATTCTGAAGTCGATTTCAGAGAGATGAAGGTCTATGAATTTAAAAATTATTACACGTATTTGTCATGAGAGATAACTCTTTTGTCGAAATACTTAAAAACTTAAAAAGAAAATAATGAATCGAATGTCAAAAATGAATAATAAAAACATTAAGATGATCTGGGCTAAATCTACGAAGGTCGGATGTGGTTACACCCTTTGTGAGGGTGGAATGATGATCGTTCTCGTTTGTCAATACAAAGAAGCGTCAGTGACTTTTACAACAAAGAATGAGTTCAAAACACGCGCTTCGTTCTTCTTGGGGCTAAGAACGACTCGATAAGCAGCAGAAAACATTCTAATTTCTTTGTCATGAACTGATCTTAGGAGGAAGTCCATCGATACGGTAACTCTTCTTCTTCCATGAAGACCCGCCTATTCCTATGACACTTCTTTGCATTTTTTCCGACCTTTTTCGAAATTAAAAATTAAAATTTTTCACCAATTTTACTTTCAGGAAAAAAACAGTATCAAGAACTAAACTAAAATTTTCTTTTCAGAGGCAACGTGTTGAATACTAAAATCTACGACTCAAAATAGGCGGTTGGATTTAATGGAAACTTATATTCCAAGGAATTATTCAGGACTAAGAATATGTCTTGATGTTCTATAAAGGCTGTTGAATGACTCCCAGTTCCAATCACACTACAAATTCATTCATAATGACATAATTTGAAAAAAAATAATCGAAAGTCATAAAAATATATGAGGAATGCATTTTAAGTGTACATATAAAATGAGCGGAACTTGCTTGAAATTTTTGGGAGGTGAAACATATGTAATTTAAATAAATGGTGCAGGAAAATAAGTTTAATTTGAGTCTGATTCAATTCATTCATTCATTCATTCTTTATCCCGTGCACATGTGATATTTGCAAACAATAATCATTGCGTTTATATATGCATGGGCTTTCTTTCCAGTGGCGTTTTGAGGGGAGGGGACTTTGAGGGAATAAATTCAAATTGAAATAAATTAACAAAACACTGTGATTTTTATTTATGAAGTGAGGTACAGTGATATCAACTGGAAAACTGAGTAAATACTTTTTGAATATCTTGTGCTATTAAGATTTTTCAAAAAGACAAATTCAAGAGAATTCCAAAGTGATAATTGACGTGAAAAACATGTAGGTAAGGAAGACTTTCTGATATTATTGGGTTGAACAAGACGCAGAGGACGATAATGACGAGAAAAGCATTCAACAGCAGATATCCGATATAACTGCATAGTATCTATGTCACATTTCTGACGGATACATTTACGGATGAAGGTTATATCGGCAAGAGCTCGGCGATATTCAAGAACTTTAAGACCTAGAATAGAAAGTCTTCGAACAAGGGAGTGAAGTATCGCCGGCTCTCGCGATAATACGCTTCGTAAAGGAGCGTTGGACTTTTTCGAGCTGCTTACCAGACCTAAAGATCTTGGGTTCCAAAGCTCGCTAGCGTATTCGAATACCGGTAAAACATAGTTTTTTAAAGCTGAGGTCAGAAGAGGAAGAGATGGCGACTTGAATGCTTTCAGTAGCATCTTAACAATAGAAGAAGCTTTTTTACACTTTTCATGTACATATACATATAGTGACAACATTACTGCTCATTCGTTTTCTAATCGTACGTATGCAATAGTCAACAATATGGATAATAGCATTCTTAGCATTTCTTCTGAATCATTCTCTAACCGTGTATTGTTGATAATTCCACGTCAGTATTTAAGATAAGATTTTGTTTACAACTTTAATTGGAATTTCATTTCATTTCATTCAATTATATTTTTATTTATATACGAAAGCAATGTGAGTGCAATGCCTTTTGCTGGATACTTTGTGATTGTTTGTAACATCTGTAATGATCACGAGATAAAGATGATGATGATGATATATGGTCGCGATAGGAAAACTCATTTTCATTGCACGCTTGCTGTACAGTCGGTCCTTCATTTTCTCTTCTCACCAACCAAATGTCGGCCACTACAACTACAAACGACATCGAAGCTCTCACTCAACAAGTAAATCTCCTGGTTTCTACAGTGAACTACCCTATCGCTCTCATCACTGCTCTTCTTCCGAAACTGCAAAGTCAGCGACCACCAGTCAGTAATCCAGTCGCTCAAAGCGAGCCTTCTCCACAATACATTGCTTACTCAGCCGTTAAAAACAAGACATGGTAATACTTGAGTCGGAGGACACGGTAATACTTGAGAAAAAGTCCCACAACTTGGTTTGCATTGGCATTCCAGAACAGACAGATGACAAAGATACGGACTCGGCAGACTCTATTTTTGTAAAAAAAATCTTCTTGAGGATCTGGCGATACCTGAACTCACCAATGCCGTTTCACAACAGAAGGTTTCACACTTTCGCTTCGGAAACGCCGACAAGAAGAAGAGGATCGTCAAGATAAAACTTCCAACTCCGCAGCTCCGAACTGCTGAACTGACTAAGATACGTCAATATCGCTCAAAGCTTCTTCGCAACTTTCCCCATTCGTACATTCGAGAGGATATATCGCCTGCGGAACTACACCTCAAAAAGGAAGTTGAGGACATTGCGAAAGACGCAGGCAGGCTGGACAAATCGAATGGGGAGTCAGAGGAAGCTCCACAAATACACCAACCCTTGGTTCTTTTCACCGCCAAATGAGTTTGTGAAAGAGCTTTGGAAAACTCACACATAACAACAACTCGGGGGTATTCGAAGAGGCTCTAGGTCAGAAGAAGCGGTGGTTCTATTACTTTTGATTCAATTGAAGTAACTTCTTGTCAATCAAGTTCAAAATATTATTAAAGTAACGCTAGGTATTTACGAAATAAATTATATGATTTACAATTGTTACTTAATTATAATGCTTACCAAATTTTAGCTTTTACGGCAACGTGGCTTACCGATATTGAAAATGACAAGATGCTAACGGTGAGATCTCACTATATCTGCATTCGTAACGATCAAATATGTTGCGACTAGCGTCCCCTGCGGGGACGCTCCAAGTTAGTTGTGCGTCAAGTTTATGGAACGAGTTCTTGAATCATTATGGTAATCGGTCAGTAACAGTGTGTGATGTGAAAAAGATTTATTTGAAAAGACAGAAAAAGTTCAAGTTTTCGCTCGTTTGCAAGGTAATCTTTTTATGTCTCTGTGAACAGTTGATCTTTACAACAACAAACAACAATGAAAAACTCTTTATTCAGTTCATGTTCAGTTCATGCAGTGTTATTTGTGGCCCTGAAAAGGGCCGTTGGGTTCAAATTTGGTCTCGTCGAAAAGCTTGCAGTTGACCTAGATCATCTCGGAATTCAAAGAATTTCGCTGTAGACGACGTTTCTCATGATATTCACTTCACTGCCATCGTCGTCCTTCTCTTGCCTCAGTCCGTAAGGAGAGAAGACGCGGAGATCCTGAATGGATCGTACACGAGAAACGGCAACGTATAGTTGACCATGTGTGAAGACCGGAGAATCAAAGAGCAAACCGACTTTGCTGAGCGTTTGCCCTTGGCTCTTGTTGACCGTCATGGCGAAGCTACGCTTGAACCCAACAATCGCTCTTTTGTCTTCGAACTTAAGCGTGATCCGAGGTATGAATTCCCATACCGCGTTGATCGAAGCAGTTATGTTGCGACAAACAAGAATGCAAACACGACCATTTCCATCGGTCCGGAAGCCTTCAACAATTAGTCTGGTTCCATTACATAGACCCTCTTTAAGGTTCAAATTACGAAGCAGCATCAAAGGTGCTCCTATTTTCAATTTTAGGATGTGCAGCGGCATCCCTGAAGGAGTAATTTTCTCCAAGTCCTCGATGTTCTGCGGTGGCAATGATTCCTCAGCATCTTCAACTGCTTCAGTAGAGCCCGCGATGCTGACCAATTCTCCTTGGAGTTTCTCCAAGATCCGGTCATTGAGCTGAAGGCTCTGTGCGTTGGTCACCGTAAGAATTGCTCTCCCAATCATTTCTTGAGTTTGCTTGAGGACATTCTGAGGGTACACGAAATCAATGATTTCATGAGCGCTCTTCGCAACCATTCCATTTGGAAGTCGGATGTGGAGTCCATCCATTAAAAGGTTGCGACCTTATCCCACCTCTGTGAGCCATTCCGCAAATTGGACTTCTGCGACATTCACACGCATTTTCTCGGTAAGTCGCAGTGTTTTGAATTGAGGCCACAACCTACTGCGCTTCAGTTTGTAATTACAGATTGCTCGATCTGCGATTCCCTCTATCACACACAATGTCTGTTTCCAATCACCTCCAAGAAGCACAACAGTTCCGCCGAATGATAAATTAGCTTGATCGGCAGATGCAATGTTGCGCATGAGCTTATCAACATATTCAAGAAGGTGCTTGCTCTGTATAGGAGCTTCGTCCCAGATGATCAAATCTGCATCTAGGAGCTCTCTGCCAAATCGGCTGGTAGCATCTATTCTTGCTTCTTCTTCACCATGCATGTTCAGTGGTGCGCGAAAAGTACTGTGAACAGTACGACCATTCTTCAGCAAAGTGGCAGCGATGCCTGAATGCAAAGGTTGGTGAGGTAGTTGTAGGTGAAGGTCTTGCCGCAGCCTCCGCTACCCTCAAGAAAGAACAATCGTTCTTTCTCATCTCGGTCATTAACCGCATTAAGGACAGCCTCTACAATCATTCGCTGACCTCTGTTAAGAGAACGGCTCATCTGGGCAGCAATATTGGCACACTCTCGGACCTGTTGGTCGTTTGTTATCGCTTCGAGGACAGCGTCGTCAACAACAGGTAGTTGTACATCAGTCATTGTTATACCTCGACGCCGAATTATGGACTGAATATGAGCCAATGCCAAGAGTTCTCTTTCCTCAGTAGATCGAACGTTATTACGATCGGGGTTTATCATGAAACTCTTGAACTTTTCCCAGAGCTTCTTAGCATCTGGAGGAGTATCTGTTCTTAGCATCAAAATCGTTGCGAAAAGCACACGCATCTGCCGAGGCATAGCGTTATGAGCTGCTTCGGTCAGACAGCGATCCCATTCTTCACTGTCTATGATGAAGCCTTTTCCACGTGCGGCTTGCATCAGAGAATCGTACACCGTACCGACATCTGCGGTGAGCAGTTGCTCCATGGACGTGAAGCCGGGTATTTTGAGAGCCATGACATAGAGAGCGTATCGCTCTGGATCTGCCGGTGAAACGGGCAGACTCGCGAAATTTTCTTCTGGGTTCTCTTGTATAGAACGTACTTGCCTTTAACGAAACGACAATTTTCGTCTGCTTCTACCCAAAGCATCTCCCGCAAGAGTTGGCCATCTTCAGTTGCCGTATCTGTTGCACACAATGCCATATAAGCCATGAGCTTGGACTTATTGTTAGACAATTTCTCTGTGATGGCTTCATCGTCATCATTTGCTTCAATGATGACCGGGTTTTCTCCTGTCAAATGAACGTGTAACTCCGACACAACATGAGACATATAGGAGAGTGGGAAGCTGTAAAGCCGCCAAGCTGCTTCCATTGGTCCCATTACTCGAGCAGCCACGTAGATCTTTGTCTCATCATAGTCGAAGTAAATCTGGCCGTCTTTTTGACGCAAATGTTCACTGTTGTCTCTTTCGATGTTCTTCGTTATTTCCACAATAGCTTTGTCCATGCCTTTGTAGACTTACTTGTTAATGTACCTGAAGCAGGTGACATTTTCAAGCACTTCAACATTTATATGACACTCGAACATGGCAAGCAGCTGAGGTGAGTGTGGTACCACATGACGGTTAGTTGCCACTCTCTCATTCAAACCAGATCCATACACAAACTTCTGACCGTTGTCTGGTCTTTTGTAGGTGGGGTACCGGTCGTCACTCATCTGAGTGGTTTCGCAAAAAGCCATTGGATAGTTTTTCTGGCATAGTTGTCAACCCGCGAATTTCCTTCTACAGGTTAGATCGGTTCTATGCTCACAAGGTCCATGCACCATGTGTGTCCTGACCAGATCTCTCAATCGCTTCTTGTCCGCATAAGTTGGATCACTGGTATCCGGCAGAATCGGGATTTCTGCCGCAATCAAATCACCAATTTTCTCGGCAGTGTCCAGTGCTTCTTCCAATGTGAGAAGAATGTGTGCATGTGGCATATTTCTTTTCTGGAATTCAATGCTAATCACATAGGCGGTCACTTTCCCAAAAAAGCCTTTATCCATCACAACTTTCATAAAGTGTTGCAGCTTTTCCCGAAAAACTCTCGCCACAAGAACAGAGTCATCGTTGAAAGTCTGATTGGGAAGTAGATTCTCTTGAATCTCAGGCCACATGGGGTTTCCAGTGAATGTGATGAAAAGGGTTGGTCGACCGATTCGCCTCGCTATCGCCATGGAATTGTGATAGTTCCTATCACAGAATGCTCGACTACCTGGGTAGTGGGAGTTGAGCTGCACAACATTTCCCAAACTGATACCCTTGTCATTCAACTTCTGTTCGAGAAAACGGGTATACATGTTCTCCGTAGTGCATCTTTTCGCAAAGGCAGCTTGCTTCTTACGCATCATTGAAAACTCGTGTGACTCTATGCGAGTTTGATAGTCAATGACGAACTGCTGCACCAATTTTCCATAACCGTATAACCAATGCTTATCCATTGGTTTAACGTGCCTCAGTACGAAACGGGCAAACTCTCTCCGCGAGATGGTTTTTCGTTTCAATTTAGACCCTTGCATCCTTTTTCATACCAGGTACGAACGTGAAGTTTCCTTTTGGGAAAAGAATGGGATACATAAGAGCGTCTCTGGCGTTCGCGAAAGCCGGAATGTCTGTGGCCTTTCTTGTTCTTGAATGTCTATCAAAAACATAAGTTCCTTTTTCTACTGCTCCGTAATCTAGAGGACCATTCTCAGAAGAGTAGATGGTGAAAACACTATCGGTGGCCACAGGCTGGTTGAGTGTGCCCGGATGTTCACCAGCCATGAGACCTTGTTGATCCCGCGGAACATCTCGTACATTGATAAGACTCATGAAGATATGTGGCATCTCTTTCAACGTGCCATCTGCCACTTTTGCCATGCGTTCATCCAGAACTTCTTTCATGGTCTTATATGCACGTGCGTAATCGTTGTTATCACATAAAATGCGATGTATCATACGGAATACCCTTTTGCAAGCATCACCCCATTTGAAAGTGGCTGTTGCTTTGTCATACTGGTCCATCACCGTTTCTTCGGTGGAATAGTAGAGCTGTGCAAAAGCTATACGGCTGGAGTCGATCGGTAGAAGGGAACAAGTGTTTACAGTGTACTTACCTTCCACCAGTAATGGAACAGGTGCACCTGGTCCAACGTCTTTACTCTTCAACAAATTCATGGATGTTGACCCGAATGCGAGAAACGTCTTGAAATTTCTCGCGTTTTTGAGGAATTTTTTTCTGTCAGCTTGATCAAGAAGAAGCAACTGCTTGAACCAAAGCATTACTGGATCAACTTCCATTAAGAAGTTCTCAACAAATATGGTTCAATTGCTGCAGCATATTCCCGGGTTCTCTTTAGGGAAGTTCAGTGAACCGCAATGAACGCACTCAAATATTGCTTCAAGCACGTGAGCCTTATGCAGAACATTCCTTCTTGAACCCGGCTTCAATCTGCGATCATACACATTTCTGTGCTGAGAAGCATCCACTTCTGCGATTTGACTTCTCCTCGTTCGGCTTAATATGAAGCGACGCGATTTTTTATGCTCACGATCGTATTCACGACGATTGCAATTTTTATTGAAATGGAAAATTATTTCCGAGACGCTATCGGGCGAGTCATTCACTCTAGAAAGCAGAGCACGAATGGCGAATTCAATTTCAGTTGCTGATCCGATTTGGATGGGTGCGTTCAGAACCATACATGAGGCATAAGCACAAATGAACATGCCAGAAAATGAAGATTCATACTCATTGCTTTCTGAAAGCTCGAAAAAATGCAGTCGTACTCTTCCGAGGTTCAAATCGAAACATTTTGCAACGATACGCTTTCGGAAGCCTGCTGAATAAACTCGGCAGCTTGAACCGACTATTTCTCCTTTTCGTGATTTCAGATCCACGACTATTACGAAGGTGTGACTCTCTTCATATAAAATCAACAAGTTTTTGCCGATTTTTTGTCGTAATGAGGTGCGATCATTCCATCGACATTCCAAATAGCAAGTGGTAAAACAAGAGTATCTTCTCTATTACTGAACAATTCCATCAAGAAGTATTGTAAAACATTGCTTGTTAGTTTGCTATTGGCCTCATCTAGACATTGCTAGTCCGAAGCGCTAAGCTGAGGCACTTTGAGGTGCAGTTCTACTGCGTTATTCTCTCCACTGAGGACTGAAGTCGTACGCAAGTGTGGAGAATTACGTTTGGAAACGGAGTGTATTCTTGATCTCCTCGCAACCGGAGTGTGGAGAGAGTGATCAGTAAGGGAAAGATCCGTCTCCCGCTTTCTTTTGCATCTGCTTCGTGATATGTGAAAACTTGTTTCACAATTCATTTGTTCTTCGGCTCCAACATTCTCAACGACATCTATCGGTTCACTGAGAACGTCGATTTGTAAAAGGTTGCTCAGGTATGAGCGATATGATCTAGGGTTGAACTTTCGGAAAATGTACGAAGTTCCGTTCAATTGGCACTCGAGGAACTTGATAGCAAAAAGTCCACAAGAGACACCATCAGATTGCTTTGAACATTTTGTAAATTCAACTTCTGAAAACGATAGCGAAAGTGCACACAGAAAAGATTGAATGACTTGAATCACCCAAGAATACATTTTATGAGAAGCATTTAAACTGTCTACAATCACGATCCTCTCCGTGTTCTTGCTGTAATGAGCAAAATAAAAGTGGTGGCGTGATTGTTTATCATGCACCATGAAGTAAATGTTTACAACATGCTGGGCTCCAGTGTCTCGATTTCAACCAGCTCTTTCGGATGAAAAACGCCATCCGGATTTCACCCAAAGGAGCGTTGATATTGAGAATCTGTACAGAGCCAGTTCTATTGTATGCATCTTCTACCATGTTCCAAGACACTGGTTTCATCAGCAGATAGGCTTCTTTATTCAATCCTTTCTGCTCAACAATTTTTTGGGCAACAATGCCTACGGTGTCGTTGAATAACATGGCATCATTTATCAACAGTTCACTGCCACGTGCATCACTTCTTGCATTGGCTGGTCATCCTCTTCTTGCTGTCGCTTTTATACTTTTTCCAAAACCTCAGCGCTCAAAGCGAAAGAGATAGCAGGTGTTGATCTTTTGTTAGAATCAGGATACATGACCCGGACTCTATTCATCGAGAACTGACGATAAACGTCAATAAAATCAGGGCAAAGGACCCCGGGGCATATGAACCATATTCCATTTAGCGAAAATTTACGATTAACGCCAACGAAACCAGCACACATTATCATGTGGCACATGACCCAGATGAATTTCTGCGGACAATGACGATTAACGTCAATAGAATTAGGATACATGACCCAGGGGCACATGACCCAAATTCTATGCAGCGAACATTGACGACTTATGTAGAAATTTTCAGGACACACGATCCCGGGCCGGGGCACATGACCCAAATTTCATTTAGCGAACATCGACGACTCATGTCGAAATATTCCCAAAGGGGAACCCCACTTCTTTTTTCTCTCTCCCTCACGCAGCTTCGCTGCCTTCGTTTTCCCACTTCTATTTTTCTTCCTGACTCACGCAGCTTCGTCGTCTTCGTTTTTTTTAAACTGTTTTCATGAATGAAACTTTTATCTGTTTGATTGGAGTTGAAACACGGCGAGAGTTCACGAAAAATAAGTACTACGAAAGAATGTTTTACTACGAAAGAATGTTACTGGAAGCTGGAGCAGAAGAGACTTTTCAGCAACGACTATCTTTTCATCGCCATAAAAACTGTTTTATTATTCCTGATGCGTTGTAAGACATGATGGACGTAGAAAGAACTGTACAATAACAGAAAGTAAAAGTGTGGAAGAACGAGAGCGAGAAGAGAGATGATCAGAGAAAAAGAAATGGAGTAAAACATAAGGCCCTTAAACAGCGAAGGGAGCAAAAACCGTGAACTAAAAAAAACAAGTTAATCGAAGCAGAAGAAATGATTAGAGACTTGACTATTTACATATGACTCTAAGTTAATCTGATCCCAAGTTAATCACAATACTTTCTCTACTCTCTCATCTATTTAACTAATTCTTCTAAATTTTTATTCATATTGGTTTCTCTCTTTTTCTTTAATTGGTAAATTCAACAAAAAGACTGTTTAGTCTTTGAAATGTCTTTTCAAAAGCATTCTCATTGCAATCTACATGTTTTTTAACCATAGAAAATTCCTCCTTTCAATTTTCAATCTCCATTCCATGAATGGAGGGCGCAAGCGATCGGAGACCGTCATTCAAGCGTTAATGAGAAAGCGTGTGCGAAAGGAAGAAGAAAAGAGAGCGTGTGCGAAAGAGGCAAAGAGAAAAGAAGAGAGAGCGTATGCGTAAGAAACGAGAGTGTGCAACCCTCAGAGGGCTTTGACTCTTGTGGTGAATCGCGAAAGAATACAGTGAGCAGAGAGAGTGCAGGCGAACAGAGCAGACGTGAAATTACATGAATTTGACGTGAATTTACATGAAAAAACGGTTGAGAAACTGGTTATATCTCGGTTCATACTCAAAATTAGAAAACGGGATAAAGTTTTTCGGATTCTCCATGTCGAAAAACCGCTTAATTGACGAAATCAGCAATATACGTTCATAGACAGCCCTTATCCAAAAAAACATGCCCTTAATTGTGGACGGAGGTTTTTGCCCTTGCTACTCTAATTCTATGGACTAGCGTCCCCTTTGGGGACGCTAGTCTAATTCTATGGATGGCTCTAGGGGCGGAGGCGTTGTATTCTTCATGTCCTCTTCACTTGCTCCCGTCTTCATCTCTACTTTTTCTGATGAAGTTTGCGAGGCAATAGTTGTAGAAAATCAGTCTGATACTTCCCCACGCGCGAAATTTTTCGTATGTTACCGTTCACCATCTTCTTCGGCCAAAACTCTAGTCTCACTACTCTCCTTTCTGGGCCAACAATCTATTCCGCATCTACCTGTTCTCCTTTTGGGGGACTTCAACCTTCTTCACATAAACTGGGACTCTCTCACTTCGGACAAACAAGACACTCACTCCCGATTTCTCTCTTGGGTATGCAATAATTCTTTCCACCCGTACATCAAGGAGCCTACACGTGACAACTCTTGATCTCTTATTGAGCAGCCCACCTGTCATAGAGTTTTATACATAATGTAACAGCTCCATTCAGTAATAGTGACCACTGTTCGAATTCCGATTATTGTTCTCTACCGTTTCTCCGGTGGCTACAAAACCTATACGGCCTTATTCAAAAGCTAACTGGTCGATTATTGAACTTAATATTTACTTCCATGACTGGACTCATTCTCTTTCTTCTCTCGAATATATCGTTTCGTTCATCAATAACCTTTCAGATAATCACGTCCCTTCACTTTCACCTGGTTCTCAATCGTCCCAATACCCATCTCACATTCGTACGCTGTTGGAAAAGGTTCAGATAGCTTCTAAAAGGGCCCCTGTCAGAGTATTGCTTTCGTCTTCGGGAAAAACTATAAGCTGAACTGCAGAGTTTCAAAACTATGAGACAATCACGACGTCTTTCGTCTAACAATCCTTGATTATTCTATTCATATTGTAGTGATCGCTTCAAACAGAAGAAGCACTCTATACCAGCTATTTTAGAAGTTTCTGTTAATCTTGTCACAACAGCTCATGTCAAAGCGCAACAGTTTGATACTTATTTTAGTTCTATCCACTCTCATTCTACTAATCCTGAGAACAATTCAGCGCGTGACTCCTTTTTTTTTTGCAATTTAGAAGTATAATTTAGAAGTTAATTTAGAACTCGCATTTTGCAATTTAGAAGTTATCACGGAAGAAACGATTTTGCTCTTAGTTCTCTAAAAAACAACTCGAATACAACTCCTGATTGGATTACCAACTAAGCGCTCAAAAAACTACGATATGCACCTCCGAAGCCTCTGAAGATTTTATTTAACAACAGTTTACAAACGGGAATCATACCGTATTTATGGCGCAAGGTTCTTGTGAAACCAATTCACAAGAACAAAACGAAAAAACTCAGTGAAAAATTATCGACCAATCTCCCTAACTCCGTCTATTTCTAAGGTAATAAAGAAGATTATTTACGACTTCTTTTCAAATAATTTAGAAAACAGCTATAGTCTTTCTGAGTACCAATCTTGCTTTCAAAAAGCTCCCTTCACAATAAAAGGGTTAGATTTGACATTGTGGGACAGGAAACCATAACATTGAACTCTATTTAGAAGAAGCCTGTGATCAACTGAGTCAAAAGCTTTACTTATATCTATTAAAACAACATTCACTGGGATTCCTTGAGCGAGTCAACAACAAATGCATGAGATTCGACCAAAGATGTAATAGTGGATCTTTCCGCTCTGAAGCTTGCTTTATGATCTAAAGCCACATTCAACGAATTTAAGAAACCTTATGGAATTATCCCGCTTTAATTTTGAGTCCCATGTAGAAGCTAGTTTTGTTGAATTCAAAAAGCTTTGAATTCAGAAAAAAACTTTTTTTTTATTCAAATCAATGTAAGTTTTATACGATATATCTTTTTTCTAGTTATACCAACCATGTTTTTATATACATATTTCTTTTTTTTCGTACTTACATAGCTTTATGAAAAATCGCATTTAAAAATTGCGAAGAGTGTTCTCTTTTTTACGAAAACGAATAAAGTGAGGGAAGAGCTTATTAGGGTTTAACCGATCGTATTTGTTATACATATTCAATCAAGCAAATTTTCATGTCGAAACGTGATAAATCAAAATAACAAAGCAGCAAGTTCTTTCGTCTTCAGTTTCCCGCTAAGGGACCTAATCACAGCCCGGTATCTGTTGAGCAGGTTAATTGTTTAGTTCACAAACAAATACACGTGAGCCAGTTCATCGTTTAGTTACTCATTCATTAATCAGTGATGAAATGTTCAGCAGATTGAAGATACTTGCTTTAGAAAAAAAAACAGACACAATAAATGAATAAGAAAAAAACACTAGGTAACGCTGTTTCCCAGTTTTTTTCCCTGGACAACTCCATTCGTGAAGCCACAATAATTAAAAAAAAAAGAACTTGAGTTGTACTAGTGAAGGTTTCGAATTTTCTGTATTGCCTGTCTTGTTTCATAATGTCTCGGCGAGTCTCAATATTTGACAAAAAAAGAAACGAGAGGAAATGGCTTTGAAAATTTGTGATGTGAACCGATGCTGTGTAGTTCGGAATATTTTATTTCTTCTGAAAAATACTTGAAGTCCATCGTTCAGACGGAAACGTATATATGGGAGTTGAGATAGTTTCCTCTGAAAAAAGTCATTTAAAATCCTGAGGTATTCCAGTGTCTCTAAAAAATCGATGATTCCGACCTTTTTAATAAAACATTGTAAAAAAATTCAAATTTTAAAGTGATTTTTAAATCAACGGAACACTAAGGAGAAAAACCATTTGGAAACTCACTTTCGTACACGTTAAAGTGAAAAAAATAAATGTTGAGCTTTTTCGTAGAATGTAACTAGAGTGTTAGGCTGCATGTAACTGAATTTTAGATTATGAGCTTGATGTTAAGAAATTAGAGTAAAAACACTCATCGGACATCTCAAATTTTTTACCAATATACAAATACTGTAAAAATTTTGACGTTCTGATATGTAAATATATTGCAACTGACTGAGGCTTGTACTGGCATACAACAATGACTTTCTTGCCATCCTGACAGGATGAGTAACCACAGCCGATCTTCGTGGTTTTGGCCCATGCCATCTCAAAAAATTCTCCATTCAAGGTTGTCTCTTACTTTTTCACTTAAAGTACTCTTACTTTTCACAAGTGAATAGAAATTATTCTCGCTCATGTTCAATTTTGTGAACTTGTGAATATTCAATATTTTTAATTTCACATTTTTGACTTTCTTCAGTACATGCTTCATATCTTCAAAACTCTGACTTTTCTCATTTGGCCCTTCAGAACTTTTTGCTTCCCACTTTGGGGTTTGACGCCTATAATTGCGACCAGTGCATATAAATAGTGACCATCAATCGGTATGATTATAGTCTTTTCTCAGGCATTCGTTATAACTTGCGTCGCGTGTCCCATGCCAGCCCTGAAGGTGTCCATGGTGAAGATAGTGTTGTTCCATCCCTTCTGGAACTCCCCCTCCCACTGCGAACACGCCTCAGCTCCTCGGCCATCGAAGCTCAGCTGAGAACGCCGTGCAAAATTTAAGAAATTCTTGTTTAGCTTCTCGTTTCCTGGCTTGATCCCTTCCCGAGACAACGAGAACGCAACTTTTAGCTGAGAAATGGACCTCCACCCGTGTTAGAAACACAGAAGCTAACTATAGAAAGAACGGTCATGGTGCCTTAGACATAACAAGAAATCGCATGGGACAATGTGTGCTCGGTTTGTGTATTGGTTACGCTCTACAAGCCCCGGTTAGGCAGTGGAGGTTCGGTCACGACCGAGTTCCATTTTTGCACGTGCAATGGATTTCTTTCATAAAGGCTAACCTCTCATATTTGTGATTTCTGGTGTGAATAGGGCGAATCAAGCAGTTCAGAAACACTCGGGAACAGTTAATTCTCTGTGGTTCTATGGATGCCCATCTAAGATACCACTTTACATTGGTCTAAAAAGACCATATAAGACGATGCTGGAATTTATGTCTTTGACTCTCAGTGCTTTTGTTTCTTATTTATCTTGCTAAAGGAAAAATCTGTATTTTAAATATGACACGTGTTTCTTTTTCAAATCCTCTGTGCAATTTACGGATAAACGAGTTTTTTTACCGCCATGTTTCAAACTCGCCACAGACACCGAAACAACTCGAATTGCCGAACTAAATTCCCAGCACCGTCTTATATACTTGTTCTTTTGTTTGTCCTTGTTTTGTCACTGCTAAAATCGGGTTTTTGTTTGTCCTTGTTTTGTCACTGCGAAAGCCGGGTTTTTTTGTCTTTGTTTTGTCACTGCCAGAACCGGGTTTTTTTTGTCCTTGTTTTGTTACTGCCAAAATCGGGCTTTTTTTGTAGCCCCTGCAACCCCTTAGCCTCATTTCTGGGATGATGGAGGATCGCTCTCAGGAACTCTTTGGAGAGTGCCAATACTAGACTTTGATCTCCTCCAAAAGGCGGAGATGCAATACGAGCAGCTACAACGCCCACACATCAACCACTTCTAGCGACGTACCCAACCGAGTTTACTAAACTCGGTAGGGGTACGTCGCTACCAATTGGTCGGTATGTGGTCGTTGCAGAGCTGTGTTCAACGGACAAAAAGTGTTCAAAAAAGAGCCGAGTTTGGCAGTGCCAAAACATGAAACGAAAGAAAAACAAAATTGTCCCTGATTTGGTAGTGCCAAAAAGTGTTCCAAAAAAGAGTCGAGTTTGGCTGCGCCAAAACATGTCACAAAGGAAAAACAAAATTGTCCGTGATTTAGCAGAAACAAAACTTGGCCACAGAGTCATTCATCATCTGGCACTGCGAAATAGTGGCCGATTCTTCGTCCCTATTCTGGCAGCTAAAAAAAGACTAATGTCGGAATTTCCTTCTACCAAGTTCCCATACTCGAAAAATAAAGTTTTTGGCTGAGGAACAGCATTTTGAGCATTTTGGCGAAAATTATTCCCAGCATCGTCTTATATAAGACGGTGCTGGGAATTTATGTCTTTGACTCTCAGTGCTTTTGTTTCTTATTTATCTTGCTAAAGGAAAAATCTGTATTTTAAATATGACACGTGTTTCTTTTTCAAATCCTCTGTGCAATTTACGGATAAACGAGTTTTTTTTACCGCCATGTTTCAAAACTCGCCACAGACACCGAAACAACTCGAATTGCCGAACTAAATTCCCAGCACCGTCTTATATACTTGTTCTGAAATCTTAAGATTTGCAGATAAGTGCCTTTGTTTCAAGGACTTCTTAGGACGAACTTTTACACTGATCTCAAATTATCAAGGAAACAAATATCCTGGTTTTATAATACTGAATAGAAACAATAAAAATTTTTTCTAAAAATCCTCAAATTCAACTCAAATACAGCATAAGAATCATGGTAATCACCAATGAAATGCTTAAGTTATTTTGATTTTTTTGTTGCTTTTGTTCAAACAATAACTATTTCTGTCGTATATTATAGCTTTCAGTCGATTATTTGAGCTTGATACATCATTCACGTATGACAAAAGTGGAGATACTTTGTCAACCACTCATTCTTTACAACCCGATAGCTTTCCCGCAACACTAAAAAATAATCATTGAACCTTTATTTTTATAATAGTTACAATGTCTCACTCACTGGCGAGTTTACACTGCTGTCATGGGACAAGACTAAGCTGAATGAAGAAGAACTTAAGAAATATAAGAAGGAGAATGAAGAAGATTTGGTTATTTTATAATGTAATTTTAGTATAGCAACGTTTAGTAAAGTAAATTTTTCTTCTCTTTCTTTTTGAAATTTATTATCTAATAACTCAGAATTTAGTTACCTAATTTTTGGTGTTATCAATTTTTAGTTTACTTATCAATTTTTTATAAATTAGACTTCATAGTTTTGATCATAGTCAATTTACTAGAATTATTCTATAATGCTTCATATATTCCATCTTATATTGAAGTAGACATAGCTATATAGGTTTTTGTTTGAACTATCGCACAGAAAAAAGCTAGTCCACCGGGCGGGATCGAACCCAACCATCTCTGACTCAAACCGGGAGCGCGTGTTACCATTTCATATATTACTGTCGCACGGAATAGCAGTTTGTACCTGTGGTGTAATGGTAACACGCGCTCCTGGTTTGAGTCAGAGATGGTTAAGTTCGATCCCGCCCGGTGGAGTAGCTTTTTGCTGTGCGATATTTCAATCATTTGTCAGCTTAACCAAGCGTCACTGCCTTTAAACTGTGTAACTTAGCATTTGAAGTTATATAGGTTTTCTGCATGTATCTATTCACATTCTTTTTGTTTTTTGTTGTTGATATTCTTTATTTGTTTTGTTTTATTAGTTGTTGTACATAATTCATCAAAACTTGATGTATATAATTCAAAACACTAAAAATTTTCGTAAATTTTATTCTATGGGCACTCACTGATGAGCCCCACCCACACACCACAATAGTCTGTATGAGCTGGGGCGAAACAGACTTTTGGGAATAGCGTAGAAAGAGTCAATTTAATTTTTTTATCCTGAAGTTCTCGTATTTCCTTCTCAACAATGACAAGAACATATGAAACAAAAAGATTTTTTTAATTTGTATTGATCCTATCAAGTATGGATAAAAAAATTCTGGCTGAAACTCTGGGTTCCACATTGGAGTATTCATATTTCCGAGCCCCGTCATTGTAAACACGCTAAATCTATCGACCAGAATAGAGAAAACGGCTTGGTTTGATCTCATACCGTAAACTAGCCTTTATCAGTTAGGTTATTTGAAAAACATAAACAAAGCGTCACTGCGTTCAAATTAAATATAACTAAGTATTTGCTGATTACTTTGAACCCCAATTTGATAGGAAACAGAAATGGAAAACAAAAGACAAGTAACCGGTGCAGAAGCATACTTTGCGTACAAGTTCTCCCCGACTCCAGGAGTATTGGAGTGCGCAAAGAGACATTTGTTGGCGTGTTCCTGGGCACTTCTCGCCAGGTCACAGTCCCAGGACTGCAAACAATGCTTCTTCTTAATCATCAAAATATATCAGAAATCGACGAACTATACCATTTTCAAACTTACGAACCCTTGTTTTGAGAACCTTCAAGGGCAGTCGGAAACAAAATTGTTCTGAAGTGATGATTTTTCGAAAATGTTTACAATTCCGAAATTTCGAGGCTGATTGATTGACAGAACTGCTTTACAAAAAAGCACCTTTCGTTTTGACCCTCAAGTTGACCCTTCTTTACAAATCTATTCGATCAGTAGAGTAACTCGAGTGAGAAGAATATTTCTCTGAACTTGACTGGCGTTGTTCTGTTTGAAGAGCTGCCTAGAAAGTGGAAATGGTATGTAGCTAACCATCGCTGGAATTGGTTCTTTTGAGGCAGGCATTGTGTAGTTTTCCGCGACGTAGACGCCTTCAGAGATTTTAGAGCGTAAGAGATTGTGAGCATCCACAATAACAGATTGCTCACTCAGTGGAACATGAGAATTTGAAGGGCAAACCGCGTCGACGCCTGCGGAATCCGGTTCATTATCTTACTTATCTTTTCTTACTTCTTTTCTTTCTCATTCTCATCCTCATTCTCTTTTTGTCGTCTTCCTCTAACTATATTTCTTTTCTCTATTTGTCCACCAAGACTCCGGAACGCTGTACGTTAAGTGAGCCGGGAACCATAACAACATTATAAAAACCATTTATAAGTTTTAAAATCTTGAAAATAGTAAAACTAAAGAAGCATTTACGAATAGGTGAAACTTTCGCGCTCATCGTAGTAAACATGAAACTTTCGCGCTCATCGTAGTTCACACAGAACTAGTCATTTTATTTGAGAATTACAGTTTTTTTTCAGCACTCTGGTTCTAAATACCGTCATTCATTTTTTCCTCTCTCAATCTATTTTTTTCTGTGAATTTGTTCAAAAAAAGTTCTCACCGAACCTGCGGACAGAAGAAGATTTACTCAAAAAGGTAAGATGTGTACTTGAACCAACAAAAAATTATTTGAAACGGTTTCGACCATTTAGTTCACGAAAGACTTTGATAACTTACTGTAAGCAGAAGCGAGCAAAGCAACTGCGACGTAGATCATCTGCAAGCTCATGGTTCCCAGGGTCTGTGAAAATATGTGAAAACAAAAATTCGAGGAGTTCTTCCGTTTGAAAGATACTTACTTCCTTTTATAACTCAAAACTCGATCGCTTCTCTTATCTTCCGAAAATGTAAGTGTTGTTTTCAAGAAACCTAAGCGCAACCTCTGCCTTTTCTTAACGTATTTATCGCCTTGTCTGCAAAAATACATATGGGGTGGCACTGGCCTACTCAAACAACAACCACAACAAAACACATATAATCAGTAAAGCTGTGTTTTGAAGACCCAATCCTATTTTTTTCACCGGAAAAATGTAATTAGAATTATTGCGGCAATTCAATCTAAGAATAACATCGAAATCTCTGCAAGTATGTTCAAAACTTCTACTATGAAGTCATTTTTTCACGAGAAGATGATAAATAGTTGCCGGTTCTCCCACAGTTTTCTGTTCGGATCCTCATCCCAGGTAACCTTTTTCATGATGAGGACGCGGCTTTTTTGGTCTGGTGTCCTGGTATTTGTGTTAATTTTCATTTAAGAAATATGAATATATGAATTAAAGAATATGAATATATGAATATGTGGGAAGAGGTTTTCGGTCTGATAGAATAACTGATAAATGCTCTAGAGGTGGAGGGGTTCTTTTATTAGTCTCCTCTCATTTGTCTCCTGTTTTCATCTCTAAATTCTCTGGAGATCATTGTGAAGCAATTTGTGTAGATGTTTATTCTAATTTTAATTCTTCCAAAATACGTCTTATCAATATTTATAGATCTCCCTCTTGTCCCTTTTCAACTACCATTTCTCTTTTAGATTATTTGGAATCCAGCTCTAGTACTAATTTCCTGCATCCTACTGTAATTTTAGGTGATCTCAACCTCCCAAATATTGATTGGAATAATCTTACTTCTAATGGCTCTAATTCCAATGCTCTATTTCTATCGTGGGTTTGCGACAATTCTTTCACCCAGTACGTTCTTGAACCTACGAGAGAAAATAATATTCTTGATCTAGTTCTCAGTAATCAACCAATAGTTAGCTCCTGTAACGTTTCAACCCCTTTTTGCAGAAGTGACCACTCATCTCTCATTTTCACTCTAGACTTCTTCTACACTAGTCAGCCTCTCACAAAACCTATTCGCTTGTATTCAAAGGTTAACGGGCTATTATTACAATTCTACATTTCTTCTCATGATTGGACGATGGCTCTATCTATCTTAGATCCTAATCAAGCAAATAATTATTTAGTGTCTTTTCTCAATAATTTATTAGATAAATTAGTACCTTGTATTCATCCCGGGAATGAACTTCATCCCTACCCTCTCCATATGGGGGAATGAACTTCATCCCTACCCTCTCCATATCCGCAGACTATTAAAAAGAGTTCATAGTGCATCTAAAAAAGCGCCTCATTCTGCATATTGTGCTCGTCTAGATGAAAGACTTTCACGAGAATTACATGAATTCGAAACTCTGAAAGAATCTCGCTTACTTTCTTCTAAAAATCCCCGTAAGTTTTTTTCTTATTGTAATGATAGATTTAAACAGAAAATTCACTCAATCCCTGCTCTTGTAAGTCATCAAGGCGAAACAATTATAAACCCATTACAGAAAGCTATTGAATTCGCCACTCATTTTGAATCCGTTTTCTCATCTCCATCGGTTACCCCCCTTTCTGAATTGGAAATACCGCAGTGTTCTACATCATTCACTCTTGAAACAATTACGGATGAAATGATCTTAAAAGCTCTTAACTCTCTAAAAAATAAAGTCAATACCACTCCCGATAATATTCCCAACTTAGTTTTGAAGAAATGTAAATTCGCTCTCATTAAGCCACTCAAAATTCTATTTAACAACAGCCTTTTAACAGGAATTGTACCAAATACCTGGCGTACGGCGATCGTAAAACCAATTCATAAAAGCAAATCAACTTCATCGGTCTTAAACTATCGCCCTATTTCTTTAACTTCTTCCGTTTCGAAAGTTATGGAAAAAATACTTTATGATTCTCTTACATCCTATTTAGAACAAAATAATATTCTTTCACCATCTCAAACTGGTTTTCACCGGGCCCGTTCTACTATAACTGCCCTTGCTGAATCTCATTCCTACATTTTCAATGCTCTTAGTAATGGTTTTTCGGTTGATGCTATTTTTCTGGACATTTCGAAAGCTTTCGACAGCGTTGATCATAGATTACTAATTGTAAAATTAGAAGCAATTGGGATTACCGGTAAACTTTTAGCTTGGTTAATAAATTATTTAAAAGACAGATCTCAACAAGTTATCGTGGATGATGTTATGTCCCCCCCTGTTCCTATGGTAAGCGGGGTTCCTCAGGGATCTACACTAGGTCCTCTTTTGTTTCTTATTTTCATTGATGACATTAAGTTGATTATTCCTTCTACTATACGCTTCTGCATGTTTGCTGATGATATAAAACTATTTGCTGTAGTCCCTAACCTTTCGTCTGACCTTCAAGAGGCCTTAGTTGTAATATCTTCTTGGTGTGATAAATGGAACCTCAAGTTATCTATTACCAAATCTACTGTAGTCCATTTTGGTAAACAACATTCTCCCACTAGCTACTTGTTAAACAATCAAATCCTTCCAGTTTCTGATGTTATCAAAGACCTAGGAGTTGTGACCGACAATAAACTTTCTTATCACGAGCATATTTCCCTAAAACAAAAAAATGCTGAGTCATTAGTCAATCGTTTCCTTAAAGCGTTCAAAACTACTTCTTTACCAGTTCTTACTCGCGCATTCACTGTTTATATTAGACCCATTGTAGAATATGGTAGTGAAATTTGGTCGCCTATTTTGATTGGCCAAATTAATTATATCGAGCATGTTCAAAGATATTTTTCAAGAAGAGTTTTACAAAGAAATGGTCAATCGGACCTGACTTATTCTCAACGTCTTTCAATTTTAGGATTAAAATCACTTGAATACAGGCGAATAGTACAGGACGTTGTATTTTTACATAAATGTGTACATTCCAATATAAAAATAGATTACTTATCTCTTTTCAAAATATCTCCTCTTTCTATGAACTTGAAAAATACTCATTGTTTGAGATTATCACTTCCTAAAATCAAAAACATGTCTAATAAATCAACCTTTGCCTCTAGAGCCATTAATGTATGGAACAACCTACCCTATGAAACAGTTTCAATAACTAATAGTGATGCGTTTGCCGTTAGCCTTAGTAAGCTTCCCTTCAGTTCACTTCTTCCGAAACCGATTGTGAAAGACAAAAAGTTTTTATCTTGATATTGCAACGAAAACAGTTCCCAAATTGACTTTTAATTAAATATCTTGATGTAAAGTACCACTGCACCACTGCCCAACAGCCTTTCAGGTGCCGGCTTTTACCAGGCAGAACCAGTCCGTGCTTCGCTCCCTTTTATTCTTCTTTTCCATTTACCCCCAACCTTTTTTGTGCACGGAATAAAGAATATGAATATATATGAATATTTGAATTACTTGAAAAGTCCGTTTGTTGTGGTTTTCCGGGTGAGGATTGTTCTTTCTTTATCTCTACATGTTCTCATGTATCTTTCTTGATTTCTCTTTATTTTTTTCCTGTCTACTCCTCTCCTTCACTCTCTTTTTTCCCTTTTAAGTCCATAGAAAAAATCTCAAATGCCGTACGTGAAGTCGATCAGGAAGCACAAGAGAAATTAAGAAATGTATAATCGAATTTTTTGTTGTTGAAAATCTGAAGAAATTCCATAAATTTCGAAATTCTCTGATCGCTTGGAACTTGCCTGCGCCCATATCGACTATTGACCAAGTTAATGATTCGTTTCATGAAAACTCTCTTTCATTGCCTGCCAAGTCTCAAGTACCCTATACTGGGTAATTTGTGCCTCATTTTGACAATTCATGTCGGTTGATTCAATTGGATACTAACCGAAAACTGTGATGTTAACAGTGTCTTCTTCCAAAATTTCTCTTCTAGACTATGTAATATCAAACTCTTCATATAATCAGCATCATTTGTGACACGTTAAAAGCGCAACAAGAGAAAGCAGTGGTAACCAAAAATAAGAGAAACCGAACGGAGAGAGATAGGGCACCAAGAAGATGCCTTTGAAAAAAAAGAAGAAGTTCTCTAATGAGTATTCTGCCTTAGCAGCAGATCACGTCTTATCAGCGGAAAAATCTTATTCCAACGAGTAAGATACTCATTTGTTATGGAAAACTTTCTTAATGAGAACAACAAGTTATTTAATGAGATAAGAACCGAAGTAAGAGAAAAAAGATTACACTTCTTCCTCCAGTCATTTCATTCATTTCGTCATGAAGCAGTACTTTGATTTAAACAAAGTATACCATGTAAAGTATACCATGTAGGCAACGACTGTTTATTGGGTACAACGACTTTTGATCGGTTTTTTTAGTTCTTTATTACCATAGGATCGCTTATATGGAATCATGAAATAGGAAAGGGAATATAGCCACACAGGAAGGGGAAAGGAAGGGAATATAGGGTTTACAACGCGGACTTCCACATGATGAAAATAATAACAATAACACGATAACCCATACTTTAACTTCAAACATCACACATAATCGAAGAAAACACCAGCTCCTCCATCGATATTGAACTAAATCTGAAACGTTAGAAAAAATTTATTCTAGCGACCCAAATACTCAAATAGAAAGTCCCCCTCCTTAAGACTCCTCCGATTCTTTTCTGTGAGGTACCAGTTCTCCAGCTGACATCCACCTGCCTCTTTCCTGGATCTGCTCAAGTGTGGCTCCTCCTCTACCGGCGCGGTGACGCCTGCAACTCGGAGCGAATGCGGGTCGATGTAATTGACCCCCGCTCCGAGACACGCGCATTTTAGTTCCTTTTTCAGGGTATCCTTCGACAACGGACGGCCCGTAGAAAAAGGCTCAAATACCGGTGCATAGGGTCTAACACTTACCCAACTGCGGTAGAAGTCACCACTCATAGAGAACGGAGATCATTTGAATGATCTCCGTTCTCTATGAGTGGTGACCCTTCCCGAGCTCTGCCAATTGATGGCAAATCTCCTCCTAATCTTTGCAACCTCCCCATTCCCACAGTCTCTCTTCCGTTCATCGATAGTCTTGTCCGAGAAACGCTGACAAAAGTTATGCAGCCGCTTCAACAGATGATACTTGCTCAGTCCCAACAGATTTCTGACATGAACAAAGTAATTCTGGACCAGTCACAGCAACTTCTACGGATTAGTGAAGAAATGCAATCCAAAGTCATCTGTCTCTCCGGCCACACTTAGACCCCACTTGTATTCAGCTATCGTCGAATCCACTTATCGAGACAAGGATATGCTCATAGGAAAAGGTAAACGAGCTGTTATTATCGGACTTCCAGAAGGCAAGTCAGAGGATGATACGTGTTGCAAAGACAAAGATCTTATCTCACGTCTTATCATCAGACTCAATTCAGCGGACCTTATTGACGACCTAGAGAAGGGTAATATCAATCATCATCGTCACCCAATTGATCGCCCACGTCTCTCTGCTCCTCATGGCCGTCCCATGAAAATTGAGTTTTCTTCGCTTGGAAAGCGTAACCTTTTTCTGGAACTTTGCAGAAAGGCAAAACACCCTTTTCCTAAAGGATGTTACTCCCGAGCTGACCTCTCGCCGGCAGAGCTTCAAGCCGAGAGTGACTGCATCCGAATATCCACTAACCCATCTTTTCCCCCTGCCAAAGTGGTCGATGCTCACCTAATCCCTGCCTTTCCTCGTTTTGCCCAGTCTTACGAACGAGTACCCTATCGACCAATTTCCCCTCCTCCCGCCTCTTCGTCACTATCCCCCTTAGCCAGTTCAACTCAACACTCCCAAATGCCATCGTCTTCGCTGGTGAACTCTGGGGCCCGGTCGACATCTACATTCGAGGCTTCTTCAACTGACTTTCCTTCTCTGGCGGAAAGCTCCGTGAAGCCGCTACAAGTCAGAAGCAGACGCATTACCAGAAACGCCGAAGAATCTGCCTCATGCCCCAGAAAGTCAGACGAATTTGTTTCCAGAAGAAGAAATGTTAGGAAAACCTCTCGTTATTCACCATAGGATAAGTCGGATAAAAGAGCTAGAAAAGAAGTAATCAAATGCTTGTATTTCAACTGTAGATCAGTGATGAATAAGCTATATGATCTTTATTTTCTTCTTCGTTGCTGTAAATATCACATTCTCTTACTATCTGAGACATGGATGCACAGTGAGCTTCCCGACTCCATTCTAACCGATAGTTTACCCTTCACGGTATTCAGAGGTGACAGATTGGCACAAAGAGGAGGAGGCGTAGCCATTCTAGTAGATAATGCCATCTCCTCATCTTTAGTTGTTCAATATAGCAAGGCTCAGTGCGAGGGGTTAGTAATAGACATTTATCCTAACACATCTTTCTCGTTTGCTTTCTCGGCCATTAGACTGATTAATATATATCGATCTCCTAGCTGTGGAGTAGAAAATACAAAGGATCTCTGCTCGTTTATCACCTCTCATGTTACTGAAGTATTTCCCACCATTCTGTGCGGAGACATGAACCTCCCCAAGATAGACTGGGCAAATCTCACCGCTCCCAATACATGTAGTATGTCTCTTGCATTCTTAAACATGACATGCGACAACAATCTTAAACAACTCGTACTTTCTCCCACTAGACTTCAAAATACACTCGATTGCCTGCTCTGTAATTCAAATATCATAAAAGACTGTATTGTCAGGCCTCCCTTCTCCACCAGCGATCATGCCTCAATATACTTTGAAATCAGAGATAGAGCCAAGCGTATTATCACAAGCACCAGCTCATCGTTAGACTGGAAAAAGGCAGATTGGGAAATAATCAACTCAGACCTCTTTAGCATCGACTGGACTTACATGCTCTCAAACCTAACTATTGACGAAAGTGTCGATAAATTAACCAACATCATCCAATTCATAATGGATAATAGGATTCCAAAAAATAAGAATGTCAAAACACATTTGAAATATCCCCCCAAGATAAGAAGATTATACAGCTTCCTACAGAGAAGTAACAAACGAAACCCTCTCTCCATTACGTCATTACGCACATCCAAGAAACTTCACAAAGAACTAGTCAAATTCGAGGTTCTTAGGGAAGACAAGCTTAAGTTCCCGAGAAACTATAAGGTATTCTTCAGAACTATATCCAACCGCATTAAAAGCAACACATTTATTCCTGCTCTCATAGTGAACAATAAACCAACTACTATCCCCTTCGAACAAGCAACTCACTTCGCCGAGTATTTTGATAAGTTACAACCCTTACCAATCAGTGGACCCCTTCAGATCTCTCGCCCGAATTTTCACCTCGACCACATTAATGACATCTCCCCTTTTGAGGTGAACTCCATTCTGAAACGAATAGCTCCGAAACTGAACTCTTCCCCTGACTTTATTCCAAGTAGACTACTCAAAAATTGTCTGGACTCACTGGCCATACCTCTCTCAATCATTTTCACCAACTCACTAACCTTAGGGCACTACCCTCTGGCCTGGAAAAAAGGAATAATCAAACCAGTTCATAAAAAAGGGCCCCGCTCTCAGATCGAAAATTATCGTCCTATCACTATGGTGTGCTCTATGTCAAAGGTATTCGAGAAACTGATCTTCAATATAACTTATCAATATCTGGAAACCAATGGCATACTACATCCCAAACAACATGGTTTCCGTCGGAGACGGTCCACGGTAACATCCCTGGTAGAGGCTCATTCCATTTACCTCACGCTTCAGAATAAAAAAAATAGACTTTGACATCTGTCTAGTCGACTTTTCACGGGCTTTCGACTCTGTAAACATAAGATTTCTTGTTCACAAACTTGAAAAAGTGGGAATAACGGGCAACCTCCTCTATCTTATCCGTTCTTTTCTCACGAGCAGGTCCTCGAAAGTCTCAATCGGAGATACATTATCAGGCCCTAAAGTATACAACAGTGGTGTTCCACAGGGGAGTTGCCTTGGACCCCTCCTCTTTTCAATATTTATAAATGATATCATGGAGCACATAGAGCCAGATGTCCATGGTTTTCTATATGCCGATGACCTCAAATTTTTTTCCAAGAACAGAGACTCTCTTCAGAAAAGTCTGGATTCCATTTCCGATTACTCACTGACCTGGGGACTTGTGATATCAACTCAAAAATGCTTTATCATGCACTGTGGTCCTAGGAATCCAAAAGTAACATATAACCTAGAAGACAATATCATACCAACTACTTCATTAGTGAAAGATCTTGGCATTACATTTCAGGAAGATATCACATTCTCTAAACATATTGAACTAACCTCCCTAAAGTCCCAAAAATGTATAAACATGATCTTCAGAGCCTTTAAAACCAAATCAATTGAAGTTCTGCTCAGAATATACACCACATACATAAGACCCCTTATTGAATATGGGAGTGAGGTATGGTCCCCAGTAACTATCGGTCTCGTTAACTGCATAGAAAAAGTGCAAAGATCATTTACACGAAGGTTACTACAAAGGGCCGGATTACCCAAAATGAGTTATGTTGCTAGACTGAATTTTCTTTCCATCTCCTCGCTTGAATATAGAAGAAATGTGGCCGATCTTGTGTTCATCCATAAATTTCTGCACGGAAATATTCAAGTAGATTACTCAAATATGTTTAAACTTTGCCCATCGCCTTATTCGCTGAGAGAATCGAATAACTACAGAATATGCTTGCCGTGTAAATATAAAAGCAGAACAAGCACTTGTGCCTCAAGAATGATTAATGTCTGGAATAAGTTACCTTGTTCTTTGGTTTCTACAAGCTCTTCTAGCATTTTTAGAAATGAACTTATCAAGCTTGATTGTGAGACCATTGTCACCAACTCTAGAATACATTTTTAATTCAAGTGCTTTGTTTCTTCAAATGTTTTGTTTCTGTTTCTCCTCTTTTTTTCAATTTTATTTGTGTTCTCGGTTAGCTCTCGAATGATAAAGAGTGAGTTGAATTTTTGGAATTTCAAGTTATTATTGCGGATGAATAGTTCTTAATTGCTGATGAATAGTTCATAACTGAAGATACAAGCTTTGCTTTCTTTGCTTTTTTTTGTGTGCTTTCCTCTTTTCCTAAAATGAAATGTTCCTGATTGTTCTTGTCATATTTAGATCTCACTTTTCATAACCTTCACTGAATTCACTTTTCTTGTGACAGTGTCATCTGTTTCGTCACTTAACATTATGTTTTGTTTCAAGCGGAATAAAGAATTGAATTGAATTGAATAGAATTGAAAGTTTCACACTGCCTTGCCAGGCGAGCCTGAGCTTAGGCGAAAAAGTTCTCACTACCTTTGCTTCCTTGATCGTTCTTCGCTTTGTCCACCTTCACTTTTACCTTCAAGGTGCCTTCTTCCTTTTGTTTCTCGTTTCTCCAGAACAAAGCTGCTGCCTCTGAAATGTGAAGCAGGGCCCCGAACGCTGCTGTCACGAAAAAAACACGCTCGCGTATCCTCTCTGCTGGCATCTTCCCTGGCCACTCAACGAAAAAAAATGTATGTTGTTCAATGGCGGGTCTCTCGTGTACTTCACGACTCTTTTTTTTTCTTCACTGTACGCTTCACAGCTGTAATCAAACTTCCAGACTTCGTTTCATCCGCAGCCGTTCCTCTCGTGAGCCGAAAAGCCGCTGCTGACACGACTACCGGTGCCAATTTGGCTTCCCTAACCGCTTTATCGTCAACTTAAAGGCACAAGCACAATGATGCCGGTCTAGGTCTAGTTGTGTAGCCAACTCCAGCCTAGCTTCTTCTTATTTCTAAAGCTTTGTACGCTAAGAGTGATGAGGGAAATAGACATCCGCTTGGAAGACCCTCGAGTGTTGGTATAAGATCTCATGTCCCCCTCATCTCCAGAGCCTTCTTTGACTTGTTCAGTCCATCGAGCCTTCTCTCTGCAACACACACACATCCGTCACTGGGCGGGAGAGCGGGGGCTGCTTAACTATCCCGAAAAGTATGGAATGGAATTTCCTCCTTCTCTTTGAAGCGTCAACCGCGACGCGTCCGCTCTGAGGCGTCACATCCATGCAGTTTCTTTATGGGACCATGTTTAAATCGAACAATTACACTTCTTCCTCCAGTTATTTCATTCCTTTCGTCATGAAGTATAACTTTGATTTAAACAAAGTTTTCCATGGAAATTGCATACACGTGTAGGCAACGACTGTTTGTCGGGTAGAACACATAAAGGCGTGCTAGAAGTTACAACGGAGGAATGCGAAATCCGACGGCGTTTTACTTGACCCAAACAGTCTGGTTTTTATTGAAGAAGGCATCGTAGCGTTAGCACCCTTACAAAGAAACTATGCTATCAACCATTTGAGGAACCCACTCTCCGTTCTTTTTAAAGAGGGCTATCGCACTGTTGCCATGCCAAGTGCTCTAGCAAGCAGAGGGTGGAGGAACGCACCAAGAACGACGAGCTGATCTCCAGATGGGTGGCTATGCGAAAGCGTCGATGTGACTTGCTCATGGACAGGCTCCTCTAGAAATAAAATTTGCACATTGTCTGTTCCTTTCGTCCGTAACTCCGTAACACTTTGAACACGATTCGAAAAACTCCTTTTTATACACCCCAGTCATCTCTATCACTGAGACTCTGACCGCGATCTCTTGGAGCATCGTTTTCACACTGCCCCTCTGCAGAATACGCACTGCCGACTGATTTATGCGGAAGGACACGCTAGTACACCTGACTTTTTTCAAGAACGCTCTCGCACCGAAAATATCCCCCAGAAGCTGTCTATCTGTAATGGAGTATGTCCTTTCGTTCACTTCCAAGTTGTTCGTGCCTCAATCATGTACTGGTCCCCAGAGCACAGCTCCCACCGCTACTGATGACGCAACTGTTTCAACAATACATTCTTTTAAACAAACCCCGACTAAATAAAATCTTGCTGTTGGCCCTTGAAACCTTTTTAACCGGTATTCGAGTTCACCTCTATCCTCTTCACTCAGAATCCTCCTTTTCTCATCTAACTCCTAAATCTGGAACGCTTGTGAGCTAATGATATTCGTGAACAGGGCCGTATCATCTCCTCCTACAACATGGAGTGGAGCAATTGTACCCGACACAACTTGTCTGTCTCTTACTGACGGAACTGTCTTTCGCAACAGCTCACATTTTCTCGAAACTGATTTCCTTGCTCTCTTTTCCGACAATTGAACTGATCCATATTTCAAGTTAATTATGTAGCCCAGCCAGCTACCCACCTCGTGCGGATCCCATCTACTCTTCTTTTGAGAAATTTGAGCACCTACACACACACACCAGATCTTCTCTTAATTTGTTGCTCGATTCTTGAAACTGTTCTTCTGAATTAGCCCGGATTATACCTTCACTCAGGTAAAGCGCCCATAAAATTCCTAGCTTCCTCCACCTCCCAACTAATGTCCTGAACACTAGTGAAAATATAAAGAGCGGGGCTCAAGGTATTCGAGTTAGGAAGTCGATAATGGATGAAATAATTGCATACCAGCCGCTCAGAATGACGCAAAAGGAAAAATTACGAGTAGTGGGGAGAGTTGTTACATGACGGCCACTCATGAGAATGAGAAAATGGAAGAATAGGAAATCGTTGAATTTCTATTCAAAATGGTATGAAAACTCTTAAATTATTTTTGTTAGTAGTCGATGTTTTCGTGCTGAGATGGAAAATTTCCTGTTTGCCCAGACGCACTGAGTTCTCTCATAGCTGAATGAAGTAAATAGTAGTTTTTTTACCCGTTAATTTTTGATTGCGTCCAAAACGCATAACTGTGAAGCTCCGCGATTTGGTTTTGCGTGACGTCATTCTCAGGAATGTCTTTAGTTTCAACTAGCTGCTGCCAATCGCTAGTAAATAAAAAAATTCCATCGAAAATTCGTTTAAAGGATATAGAATTACAATGAAGCTTTTTGTGAACCATTCACTTTGACACATCGAACGGAAGAAGTTCGAAACGATAGATAAATAATGACTCTATCGTTTTTTTTCACCAAGAAAATTCGAAAAACTCGCGGTGATCTCGAACCAGGCGTTGAGTTTTCCAACCAACAATTGATGCCCCTCTTTTTTAACCTTCGGCAAGAATCCCTTTTACATTTATGAATTAAAAAATTCTTATCTAGGAAAGTTGTTTTTTTAAAAAATCGAGTTTTTACCATTGTTGGGTTTTTGTTTCGAAGAAAACTTTTTTTCAGATGGCCTCGGCGTTTTTGGGTGCACTTAGAACGTATAAGTCTTAGTTCCGTTCACTTATATACGTTTTCCATCTTCATTGACCTGCGGCATGTGCAGAGAGCACTTGCCTTTACCTACTTGCCTTTCTCTCATTTTCACAGACAAACTTAGCCCTAACGCTGATTTCTCTCAAAGTGAATCGAAAAGAAACAAAGCGCTAATCACTAAATATTGAGAGAGAAAAAAACAGGATCATTACGTTATTTGGCTAGGTCGCCTTCTTCACAACTTATTTATGTAGTATGTATTGAGACTACTAGATTTTGTTATTTACTCAAAAATTTTTAAATTATCATCATTTTCCTCAAGTTAGCAAGTTTCTCTCAAGAAATATGTATTTACAGATATAATCTGGCAGCTCCATTGGCTGCTCTATGGATAAGTGCTATATATTGTGTATGGCAGCGATAGGGAGATTGTGGCTGGGGGTGAACTTGCGATTCTTCGCCTAACAATCGAACCAACACACCCCTAATTTGCACCACCCAAGAACCCATGAAATGGGCTTTTTGAGAATTGACTTTCTTGAGTTAATTTATTAATCGAGTTTTACTACGATTTACAAGCGAATGAATGAACGAAGTCAATAATTCAGAAACATAGTCAAACAACTCAAGTTCTCCGAAACAAAAAAGCTCACATACATAATACTTTTTTTAAGGTTAAACAACTTTATTCGCAAAAAGACTTTTTTCCAAATTGTATTACTCTCAAGATTTATATAATTGTTTTTTTTCCAAATTGTATTACTCTCAAGATTTATTTAATTGTTTCACACGCTGACGTTATAAATCATCAGGAATAGTTAGTTATACATGATGCCATTTCCGCTGATATTATTAGAAACATTGCAAAGAACAACAACTTCTTCTCACTTTCTCATGACAATTCTTCCAAACTCTAGCTTATTTGGTAGTTTTTTTCAACCGCTAGTTCATTGTGTTTGTAGTTGATATTTGTCAACGCTAGCTTTTTGTGTTTTTAGTCACTCTAACGTTTTGGGTTCAAAGCAGCACTTGAATGTGCCGTTGATGATGTATTGCTCATAAGGCGGGCAGCAATTTTTTCAGCGGAAACATGCATACTTCGTCGCTTCCACAGGATTGTCGGCCGGTTTCGCTACTGTATTCACGTAGGTCTGTGGAAATTATTTCTCAAAACAAGGCATCATATGCTATGAAAGTAACGACAGGCCTTGTAGTCTTGATGTTTCGATGTTTTCCCCAACTCAATTGAAAGGCTACAGGTTCTATGCGATTCATTGGGTGGAAAAACTCTCATATTTACTATCGGTGGCAACACTAGCTCTTTTGTGAGGAGTCAAAAAACGAAGGGATGCAAAACTTCATCTCCGAAAAAAGTTTCATAAGAATTAACTCGCCGCAATTGTTAGTCCTCAATCGATATTGATTGCCACACAAGCCACATGGCGCAGAGCAATCCCCAACCCATGGGTCCCATTCGAGCCATTCACACTGCAACCGATCGGTTTGGTTAGCGATGCCTCCTAGACAGTTCATTTTTTAAAAACATATAAATTGCAATCGATTGCTCATCGAAAACCCAATTTAGAGCTGTGACATTTTGGAAAGTTTGGGAGGAGAATTCAGTAAAAACAGCATAGGATGAGTGTAATAAGTCCAGTAGTTCAGCGTGATTTTCTTTATGTAAACGTTTAGCTGAAGCTTTCGCATCAGAAGCACTCAATTTTAATTTTAAAAGTAGAGCAAGGCGAATCTGAGTGATAAAAGCATTAGAAAATGAAGGATAAAGTTTAAATTAATCAGTTCAACTTTTTCATTGGCAATATGTAAGTGATGATAGGGTACATGGCAATAAGCGAATGGATTTGCGACAAGAAAGAAGCTACCCAGTTCTGTATTTCAGCGAACTATTGTATCATCTCCCTCTCCCCCTCTCTCTCTCTCTCTCTCTCTCTCTCTCTCTCTCTCTCTCTCTCTCTCTCTCTCTCTCTCTCTCTTTCTCTCTCTCTCTCTTTCTGTTTCTAAACTCTAAAAAAATTCTTGGTGGCTGCGAAATCTTTATGAGCAATGTAAAACTGTTGATAGTTTGAATTCTTTTTTTTCATAAACAATTTTCGCTTAAATATCTCGGAAATGAAGAATGATAATATTTCAAGCTGCTAAGATATTATAATATTAACTATCAAATTTTTCGTCGATTTACGATGCGATGGCGATTCTGAACCAAATTTGTCTACTAACTTGAATGTTTTAAAATTAAACACTGCTAAATAAAGAAAAAAACCTATAACACTCAACAGACTGGTTTTTTTCTCACCTTCACCGCTAAAAAAGCTAGGGTTAAATCTCATTTTTTCCGCTGCCGGAATGTCAACTACAACTTATTTGAGTTATGGTCCATGTTACATTATCGAGAGCGATATTCTGTGCGATAGTTCATCCTCCATTTTCTTCTAGAGTATACAGTTTAAGCACTGAAGTATTCCATCATAACACGGCTCCATAATCTTTTATCATAATCAGAGTCTCGAACTTTCTATGTTATCAAACTGTTAAACCATTGAAGATTTTTAAGCTTAGTTACTCTTTGTTAAATTACTAAATGAATGAATATTGAAAAAGGAAACACAAAAGAAGAAGGTAGATGAGGTTATTCGAGAAAGTAATAACGGTGTATAACAATCGATCAACTGAGTTTCAGTGATGATACAAAAACCAAAAAAACAACCGTTTTGGAAGTGGTGATGGCGGGCTCTGTAGAAGTTGGGGCGGCGTCTGCAAGAAGCGATGAAGAAGTGGTGATGGCGGGCTCTGTAGAAGTTGGGACGGCGTCTGCAAGAAGCGATGAAGAAGTGGTGATGGCGGGCTCTGTAGAAGTTGGGGCGGCGTCTGCAAGAAGCGATGAAGAAGTGGTGATGGCGGGCTCTGTAGAAGTTGGGGCGGCGTCTGCAAGAAGCGATGAAGATCAGAAGTCAAGGAAGAAGAATAGAAATTACGTTTCATAAACTACTTCGGTTATTCTAGAAGCAGAACACAGTACAAGTCTCCAAATATTTTTTGCAATACTAAAAGTTTGAGAAACGCTAAAAATCACTTTCATAAATAATAAATGATTTAACAGTTTTCTTAAAGTTTCGAATACTGCATTAAAAAAACATTTTTTAAATTTTTATTTTGTAGCCTATTCTTCGAGAAAAATTGAACTTACCTCATCACGAAGAAAACTGCGCTTTGTTTGCTTCTCCGAAAATAAAAAAAAACACTGACTCCTGTGACTCGCCGATGAAAATCGGAGAGATTCCTGAAATTTTCTGAAGCCCCAAGCCGAGCTTCTAACTTTCCCACCCATTGTTTTCGAGTTTGCGTTACATCTTTAGTATTAGGTGCTCTCACTTAATATCTTACAAAGTGTCATTTGACATTTCTTAGGATATTTTTTCGAAATTTTCTCGACTAAAAGCTGTGTTTTTTCTTCATGAATGAGAGTGAAGTGAATTCGAAGACACAATAGAGCTGAAGTCGTGAATGGATAGAGGAACAACACAAGAATATATAAAGTGTTTCAGTTCATGAAAGCACATAACAATGATTCAGAAATGAGAACCGTAACAAATTCGTAAAAAACGAAAATAACAAAATAGAAAAAGTATAAGCTTAATATAGGATCAGAAACAGGTAGTGAAAATAGTTAAGAGAAATGACAAGACTAATGAAAAGGCGAAACGAACAACATAATCACATTGACACATTGCATGAATGACATCTCAGAGTATCAAATAAGCCTCGATTGGCTATCTTCTACTTTAGTCTTCTGCGTAGAGTCTCCTCCGACGAGTCTCTCGCGAAGTCTCCTGTGAGGAGTCTCGAGGAGTCAGTGCCTTCCTGTAGGTCGGCAGCTAGCAGTCATCTGCCGATTCTGGAGCTCAAACCTGCCGGAAATCCTCGCGAAAGGTTCTGATACGGTTCTGATTTGTTTTTAAAACCAGTTAATCCTGATGAAACATCTGCAGAAACTGGATGTTAAAAGCCTTCAAGTCACCATGTCCGCCTCTTTTAACTTCAGCTTTTAAAATTTATGTCAGACCTGTTCTTGAATACGCTAGTGAGTTATGGAATCCCTCATCCCCCGGCTTAGTAAAATCTATTGAAAAAGTTCAGCGGTCGTTTACGAGAAGAATCCTAGCAAGATCTGGCCATTCCAGACTTCCCTATTCACAAAGAATCTCCATGTTAGGCCTAGAAACTCTTGAATATCGTCGTGCTATATCTGACCTTTTATTTATTCATAAATGTGTCCACAAAAATGTGAACTTGAAACTATGAACTTGTTTCAATTGTCTGCAGTACAGAGATTTTCTCGCCAGTCTCATGAGCTCAGGCTAAAAACACCTCATAATATTAGCAAATGTTCCATTTCTACATGTGTTTCTCGCCAGCTATCAGTATGGAATTCATTACCTTTTGAGATCATCATTACACCTAATACTGCTAGTTTTAAAAAACAATTATTATCTCTGCCTACTGAAAAGATATTACTTAAACCTTTCGTTCATGACTAATATAATTGTCGATTTTAAGTATATCACCCCCCCCCTTTTTCATCTATACCGCAACCCCTAAACACCGCCACTTAGAAGAAAGTCCATGCATTTAACTTTGTTTTTGTTTGTGTTTTTCATGATATCTCATGTGCTTGGAATAAAGAAATGAAATGAAATGGAGAAACTTTTTTTTGCGAGTAATTGGTTGACTGGTGTTTAGGCTGTGTTTAGGCCGATTTACGAGTCTAGAGAATATTTGCTGAAAAACTAAGACCATCTCACACATAGGATTTTCGCGCGGACTAGCGGTATGGTGCTCGATGAGAACAATTTGGCTGGGTGAGATCCCACCTCAACAAATATGTTTAGTCGGCGGGGTACTTCAATTTTTTTTTGTTTAAATCATAGCTTTCTATGTACATAGAGAGTTTTATGGTAGTTTTAGAGATTGAAACTTCTCGTGCTATTGCAGCAAGTACAGTCGGAAATTGAGTGATAGTAATGATCTTAATGTATGTTTTCTGGTAGGGCGAACCGGATTACGAGTCCAGAGACCGAATTTACCCGATCATAAATGTTTATCAATTAGTGGAAAATTTTTATAAACCAAAACTGACAGTCTTTTGAATCACCTAACCTGCTCGGAAGTCGAACTGACTAGTATCGAGCATACTTTCGATCGTGAGAGAGAAAGCTAGAGAGAAAATAAGAGGAAGAGAGAGAGAGAGAAAGAGAGCGAGAGAGAGAAAGAGAGCGAGAGAGAGAGAGAGAGAGAGAGAGAGCTAGAACTGTACCGGTTTCGAGATTTCATGAAAGTAATGTGCTGAATCAGAATCGTTATTCCAAGCAGAACTTAATTTTCTACACTTTTTCCCCCAATGTAACTTCCTGGTTTTCGTGTTCACTTCTCCTATTTTTCCCCCAATCCTAGTAAATTAACCTTCCTACTGAATTAACCTTTGAGTTTGTGTGTCTAAGTTTTTCTAACGTTTTCCAGCGTTTAGCAGGATGGTATACCTTAATCGCATAACAGAGCGAAGCTCTTTCAAAATAGAGGAGTTGAGACTGTTAGGACCGAGAATACTGTTGGAAAACCTTATTTATTTTCTGCAGATACTCCTGCATTGCCTGCAATGCCTGAAGGAAACGAGCAATCATTTTTTTATGAGTAAGAACAATTAAGTCCTAAAGTAATCCTACTCTGTCAAGTGAAAAAAGTTACCGAGCAGCATTTCCAATTTTTAACATTATCAATAATCCGATTAACCTTATTCTCTCGAGACATTCTTCTATATAAGACATTCTATAAGTAAGAGCTTTATCGAGCTGGAGAAGCAAGAAGTTTTCGAACCTGATGATGTTGCAAAACAACTTGGGCGAGGCTGTTTGGAGCAAAATTACCTATAAAAAGGATTTTCCTACCTGAACAAGAATTATATGACTGATCGAACATGAAATTAATTTTAACAAAGTCGGAGCTAGTATATCGTGAAAAAAATTCCTAGATGTGATTATCGACTCGACCAGGCAAAAAAGATGTAACCTCATAATGTTTTAAAATGCTTCATAAGTGATTACACCCCGCCGAAAGGCCTAACAAGGTAATTTAAGCTCCTGTAAACTTCTTCTTGGATATTTACTCATATTAGAGAAAGAGAAAAAAAAGATGGGAGACCTACGCAATCAGGGAGGACGTGGGAGCTGGGAAGCGTCGGGGATATGAAGTTAGGCGGGATTGAAGAGCATCTTATAGCGAATCATGCAGGCAAAATCTAATCAACAGCCCACCTGATCAAACGGAAAAATGGTGACACAACTGGAAATAGTAGGTTGCCAACTAAGCTTGAACGCTTTTCAAAGGTGAGGATTTGCTCGAGCATTTGGTATTCTATTTTGCGATTTTTTTTATTTCTTATTTATTTTTCCAAACAATTTTTTTCTCAATAGTAATTTTTTCCAGCATATGTTTTTCAAACACTTGATTGACACTAACACGGCAAAAAATTGGATAAGGGTTGGTGAAAGTTTGAAGAAATTGAAAGCATTTCGCGTGCGTCAAAAACATTTGATCAGCCTATCCACATCTTTCAACAGAATGTTCGACTACGCATCTCTAGAGGAGAATGGGCCGACTAAGCTCAAATGCCTCGACTTATCTTTGGTTGCAGGAGGCCTTATCAGGGATTCATATACAAGTAAGGCTGACTTTTGCATCTTGTTTGTTTTATCTTTCTATAACAAGTTTTTTATTAGTACTATACGTCAAAAAGAAAGCGCTCACCAAATCTAAATTTTCGTTACGCAGAAATATGAACGTAATTCTCAAATTCTCCTTTTGTTGTCATTTACTTAGCACAAAACATCCATGTCAGATGTCATCCATGTCCATGTCAACAACAAAAAAACATCCCAAAAAAACATCAACAACAAAAAAACATCCCAACAAAAACACAAAAACAAAAAAAACATCCCAAAAAAACATCAACAAACAAAAAAACAACAAAACATCCCAAGTTCCCCATCATCCATGTCAGCGATAGCCATAACAAGCTATCCTTTGATGATAAAGCTAATTCAATTCAATTCAAAACCACATCACCATTTTTTTTCTTTCTAGAGAATGCTCAAGAATCACTCCTATGTAACTTCAAACAATTTATATAATACCTTAATTATTTTGATTATTTCCTCGTTGTCGCCTATTCATCCTCTGGGTATAAATAACGGAATTTCTTAGAAGAAGAAAGAATAAAATAAAATAGAAACATTAGAGAAGTATCTATGAAAAAATATTTCCGTGTTTTTAACCGTTTAAGCCTCACTTTCCAAGACTTTCTTTCTAGTATCGGATTCGCTCTTTTTTGTTGCAGTTCTTCTGAAGCAATGATATATTTTCAATCATGGTCTACACTAAACGACGCTCTTATCCTGTGTATTTTCTCGAAAAAAAGAATTAGCTGCCTGCTTAGCTACGAAAATGCAAAAACCTTCACAGTTCAAGTTTGTCACACAAACAAACATCTTAAATGAAAAAGGAAAAAAAGCTTAAGAATAACCGAACAGTTTTGGACAAAAACATGAGGCCCTAGAGAAATGATACCTTCTAAAGGCCTTCTCCGGTGCGAGTCAACTTGTCGTCCTCAAATCAGGGAAAGTTGAGTTGACTTTGAATCATTATTAGAAATTAGCGCTTAACATTACGATTTTCCAAATTATTGGGAACTTAATGTGTTTCTCAGCAAGTGAAGTTCAAGCTCGGGTAAATATGCTTTTTCATGTTTGTGAAACGTATAATATTGCTCTCGACGATATTTATCTGCTTTATCATCTTCGTTCAATAATCTAAAAAGCTGATAATCTTCTTTAAGTTATTTACTTCACAAGAACGCGATTAAATAGAGTTTCAAAGTACAAAGAAAAGTGATAACAAATAAAATGTACCATTGCAGTTGTTATGTCTGAGATTCTGACAATGAAATTTGGACAGGCGTTAAAAATCGAGACGGATTACACACAAAAATCTTCAACATGGTATTTGATAAATTGGAGATTATTAGGAAGTTTTACAAAGCTTTCAATCAAGACTTGTTTTAGCCCCGGCAATGTCTAGATTTAAAAAAGGAAGGACATTTTGAACCGCGACAAATAGAGCCGATATACATTCTACATTCTCTCATCTCTACGTTCAACGTTCTCGCTTGTACTTCATCAGGAATCTGATTAATAGAAGAATCGTGATAAATTGTAAGAATCATGGCACTTCATGTCTATGACATTGATTGTCAAGCGAGTAAATGAATAAATGAATAAATAATTTACGCAACCGACGAATTTGATAAAAATATACTGGGAAATTTCGAGTGCGTATCGTCGCAGTGCGGAATGCTTCGAAGGTTTTTTTCAATAATCATCCTTCTGAACTTAATTCCTTGAATGTTTGTTTAACTTTTTTTGTTTTATGTTAATACTTTTGTTTGATTTTCTAGAAAATTTCCCACAAATCATTATAAGAAGATTCTGCAAAATTTTCACATCATTCAGCTATGAAAGTGAACAAAATTGGTCCTCAACAAGCGATTTGATTGATTAGTAAAAATTACACGTATTCTTTATAAGAAATCATTGTTTACTTTTGATGCTGAGCTGCATCATGTTTTTTAGATATGTGACACTTGTATGTAGCTGAATGATATATACTTCTATCAAATGTCATGAGTTCTATCAAATGTCACTTGTATGTAGCTGAATGATATATATATACTTCTATCAAATGTCATGAGTTAAAGATGATTTTAGTTCAACTGAAGCTACAAACAGCCAAATCATGGTCCTCGACAGCATAGTTTGAGAAACGCAAGAAAAAGAGAAAAAAGAGAGTTATATGTAGAGAGTGGGGATAGAGATAAAGAGGTAGAGATAGAGAAAGGCCGCAAAATGAGATAGAGATTGAAAGAGAAAGGTAGCGAAAGAAAGAGATATAGAGAAAAATAAAGGAAGAAACAGAGAAAGAAAGAGTTGAGAGAGAGAGAGAGAGAGAGGAAAGAGTGAGAGAGAGAGAGAGAGAGAGAGAGAAGAAAGAGTGAGAGAGAACCGGTTGGGTTGAATCCTGCCTCGTGGACTATCTCATGGAGCGTTAGAATTCAACTTTCAACTTTCTCAATGTAATCTCTGCAAAGTAATCTCGTTGAGCGCTTCAATGTCTCACCAGAAATTGCCGTGAGAGGGAAATTGACTACGGTATTTTTTTAAATAATAACTTTTATAGTTGGTAGTAATTTTATATTTAAAAAAACACCGTAGTCCATTTTCCTTCTCACGGCAATTCGTGGTGAGACATTGGAGCGTTCAACGAGATCACTTTGCATAGATTACGTTGAGGAAGTGAAAAGTAGAATTCTAACGCTCTATTATACTCCGTGCGAGAGGTACATACATAAATACAACACATAGTACTTCTTGAAGTATGTTTTTTCTCAATACTTTTTACAGTAAAAAGGTAAAACTTTCGAATTCGGTATCCGAGCATTGATCAATCTCGCAATTCCCGTTTAAAATACATGAGAAAATTTGCAAAATTGCAGAAAATAGAGTTTTCATCGGTGGGAAAACCGTTCAGCTCATTGTCAGATGACATGTTTACGTTTTCGAAGACGCGATCCCAGATCGAATCACTGAAATGCACCGAGCTTTAGTGGAGTTCTGTGCACACAACTGGTATTTTATCAATTTCAGGAAAGTGAGCCGCTCTGTAAACATCTCATGTATGATCGAGAGAAAAAGAATCAATAATACTGAACAGGAAAGAAATGACAGCAGTTAGTATTTCATAACACGAGTACTTCATATAATAGTATTCCCGAACACCGTGGAAGCCTTTTTTCAGTATATCTGCTTTCAGCTTACCACAGGGGGCTTTTGTGGTACAAACTCTTTTCTTCATGAATTGTGCTCGGTGGAGGGCTCATGTGAAATATTACCGGAGGTGGACTTTTGCCAGGTGTGGACCAAAAAATTTTTCAGTTGATTGAGGGGCTTTTGTAACACTGGGGGGAATAAAAGGACTGGGGGATAAATTAAAATTTGACCCTATAATTCTATACATATTCAGTATGATAAAAATAGCTCCTCTCTGAACGGCTTCTAATTTTTTCTTTCAGCTCAAAAAAGTTATATAGGAAAAGCGAACTCAAACAAACCGTTTGCTGTGTCCTATGATAATGCGTGTACTTGGTGTGCATCTTGTAAGCAGCATACAGCAAATACGTCAGGAAGATGGCACAAATCACAATTGTGACGAAGGAGTCTTTGCTGAAGAGTCAGTAATTTCATGTCTGCAATCCTCGATTACGGTGGGTGCGTCAACACTCTGCCCAAGGTTGGAAATACCTGATTTGGTTCCGGTCCGTTCTTCTTTTTCATTGATAATAATAATCTTCCTCGCGCTTGTTCCCGCCTCGCGGCAGGGTACGCGCTCCCCTGAGATGCAGGACAGACCTATCCTGGTAGAACCAGTGGCTGCCTGCTAGATCACTGCTAGTGTGAATAGCAGCAGTGGGGAGAGTCAGATTCGTGCATGAGCACTACCAATATTTAATAACCCCCTTGGTTTGGGTGGATCTGTCCGGTGTGGGAGTCGAACTCGGAACTCTTCGCACAATAGTCGAACACACTACCATTACGCCACTCCCTTCTTTTTCATTGATATGACCCACAAATCCCTACCATAAAGACACACAGAAAATGTTAAAATACAGAAAAGAAATTGGTTTTATTGGTCAGACAAGTTTGAGCTCTCAACGACAAAAAGGAGGGCAACTTTTCCTAATCGAAGCAACCAAATCGTTTCATGACTTTCATTAGACAAAGAATGATCATTCTCCGCTACCCATTAAGAATCAAAATTAAGCACAAGAATACGGAATTGAACACTTGGAAACTGCAATGCTTTCACCATGAATCTTTGTTTTTTTTTAAACTTTAAACATTGCATGAGGTAGCTTCTTTTCCTTTGAGCCAAAAAATAGAGTTAAATAAAGAAGGAAAATCAAGAGAAAGAGAGAGGATTGTAAGGCGGCCCAATAACCTCATTCCTGCGCTAACGTAGTCGTCAGTGTACGTGCAGCACTCCCACTCGCAACAATGCTCCTCTACGGCGCAGTTCCAATGCAACGATTCCAAGCTTAATTGCAGGATCAGATCATGAAGGTATTTGCTTATTATCAGCCTCGACGATTGAGTTCTCCTCAGTCTTGAACGTTAATACTTCTCAGTACTCGTTCTAACTTGTGAAAAGTTTTGAAAATCCAATTTTAGCTGACGCAAAAATTACCAAAATATTACAATTATACGAGTGATAAAAAGTATCCGAGAGATGAAAAGTTCTGGAAGGTGACACGTATTCAAAAATGAAAAATGGTGGAAAGATAATAAGTATCCGAAATTTTGACGATTTCAAATCCAAATGATGTCAAGTACTTGAATGATGAAAAATTTTCAGAGGAAATAAAATAAGGAAAAAACAAAATACGTTTGAACCTTTCTCCGCTGGGGAAGACGACGCTACTGAGTCCTTCTTCATCTTCCTTCTCGATGCCTCTGTGGCATTCCTTCAGAGTGCACAACTCTGTCATGTTTTCGCCGTACAGCAAGCTGCAGTTAGCCGTTGGCAATGCTTCTTCCGACCAATAGTAATCCACGTTTTCCACTCTTCAAAGCAACTTGTTACAAGTGAAAAAGTTTAATACAGATTCCGTCCCGAGGACCAGCTTTTGTCCGTGAGGTCGAAAGGCTTATTCATATACCGTTCTAAACTGGAGTCACGGTCTTTTAACTGTGTAACAACTACCCAATAGCTGACCTTTTCAAGAAATTCCCTTGTTGTGGTAACTCATTGTCAGCCAGACATAATAATTGTCTTTTGGTGAGGGAATGGAGAATATGCAGATTGAATTCTGTTAACGATTCAGCAACCTATAGAGACCAAGTTTAACTTTTTCTTTGTCCGTTAACTTGACAAGCTCTCACTTAAAGGGCGCAACTGGGTTGGCGATCACATTACGATGACCATATCGACTGCCACCGGCTGCGTGTGCAGCCGCGCTTCCGGCTGCGAAACCGCCCATCATGAAGAGGCTGGAGCGTCCGAGGCCTCGCGGAGAGGACATAATTGAGCCGGAGATGCGCGATTGTGTCAGCCGTGGAGACTGAAATGTGCAGATTGCACTGAAGGGTTCGAGTTTCACAATTAGTTGGAAATTTGCAATGTTTGACTCAACTCCTTATATTTTTCAGAAGTATTTCATTTCTCTATTTTTTTCTCTGAAACTACAACAAACTGAATTTTAAATAAAAAAATATCCTAGTTATAAAATTAAAAGCAGACGTACCTCACCCAGATTGGAATATCAAATTATCGCACGAAAACATGTTCAATAGTCATATGACGCATAACGCGATAGAATGTTCTGCATACATCGAGCAATAGAAATTTTATGTCACCGATTTCGCTGAAAATTTCACCAAAAGGTATTTCAGGTATGGCGAGAACGATGGTCAACTTTATTTTTCCTGATTTTAGCTCTCCGAAAAGCATGAGAGGATTGAAAAAAGCTTGTTTCGCCGAAAGTACATGAGGGTGTCGCACTGTTCTAAGAGGCATATGTCAGTCAGATTGATAGCTAGATCCACCAAATACCGACTAGATGTAGTCGAATGATGTATCTTCGAGTACCTATGTTTGCATTTTAGCTTATATAATTTTCACGGTTTTCGCGAGAAGAAATATCAAAACAGAAATTTCATGAAAAGATGAGAAAAAAAAGATTTTTCTCGGAGTAAAGGAAAAAGATCCGGGATTTCAGTCAGTATGTTGTAGCCCTGAGTTTTTGCTACAACTTTCGTTTACATCATTTTTCAAACAACTTAGGAAAATTCGAGATACATCGCTTCGAGTTCGTATATTACTATAGGCGGGGGTATGTCTAAAGATTTCGCAATAGAGCTAAGAGTCTAAAACCAAGAGAATCATACTTGCTATACACTCCTGATTCCAAAATTATAAGCGAGTTATGGCCACTTCAAAAAAGACCCTAAAACCCTTAAATCGACTTTTTTTCAAAAAACTTTTTTCTCATCCTCATCAGCTTAACTAGACAAATACGATAATGTGAAAACCTCGAAAACAAACCTCCTTTGAAAAGAGTTATTACGGTTAGTTAAAACACAAAAAACCTCACTGGGGGTCCTAAAATACCTTTTTTTTCAAGGTTTGAACTAACCGTTATAACTATTTTCAAAGTAGGTTTATCTTCGACGTTTTATTGTTATCGTATTTTCTAGTCAAGCTGATGAGAATGAAAAAGTTTTTGGAAAAAAAAGTCGGTTTTAAGGGTTTTATGGTCTTTTTTGAAGTGGCCATAACTTGCTTCAAAATTGACGGGCAATTGTCGGACTTTGTTTATGTTTTGCCCCATACAACGATAAACATTTTTGTAGTTAAACACTTTTTGCTCAAATCAAAACAGATGAGTTCCGATCCAAAAAAAACCGTTTTCCGGTTTTTTAAAACTGGCATAACTAATCGATAATCAAATTTACAAACTTGAATCTCTCTGTATGTTTAAGTTCAGCAAATTCCAACATACTAGCAGAATTTTATTTTTCAGTTCGAAAAACGCGTTGAGTTATTTCAAAATCCAAACAAGTTTTTTCAAAAGTTAGTTTTGAAAACGAGGTACCTATTTGACAGAGTTCCCGACGTCCTAGAATCAAGTTTGTTATCACTTTGAAATCAGGAGTGGATAGCAAGTGTGATTCTCTTGGTTTTAGACTCCTAGTTCTATTGCAAAATCTTTAGACATACTCCCACCTATAGTAATATACGAACTCAAAGCGATGTATCTCGAGTTTGCCTAAGTGGATCGAAAAATGATGTATACGAAAGTTGTAGCAAAAACTCAGGGCTACAACATACTGACTGGAATCCCGGATCTCTTTTTCCTGTACTCGGAGAAAATTAAATTTTTTCATCTTTTCATGAAATGTCTGTTTTGATATTTGTTCTCGCGAAAACCGTGAAAGTTGAATAAGCTAAAAAGCAAACATAGTTACTCGAAGATACATTATTCAAATACATCGAGTCCGTATTTGGTGGATCTAGCTATCAATCTGACTGACATACATATGCCTCTTAGAACAGTGCGACACCCTCATGTACTTTCGGCGAGACAAGCTTTTTTCAATCGTCTCATGCTTTCCTAAGAGCTAAAATCAGGAAAAATAAAGTTGACCATCGTTCTCGCCATACTTGAAATACCCTTTGGTGAAATTTTCCGCGAAATCGGTGACATCAAAATTCTATTGCCCCACCCGTTTGCCTTTTTACTCGACAGTTTATACTCGCGACACTTTGTAACCACGACTGTACCGCGAAATTTTGTTCTTGAAAAAAGTTCTCTATCGCGTTTCGCGTCATACAATAGTACTCTTTGAAACTAATCAGAAGCAAGTATTCAACTGAAAATGGCTCCCCGTTTCTGCTTTGGGGAGTGGAAATAATTATTATAGAAAAAGGTAAAAGAGGTGATAAAATTTAAATTATTTACATTTTAGATATCACTGCCGAAAATATAATGTAGCAGAAGTCTGTTATAAGAAGATATTAAAGAACTGATGTGAAGTTGAAACCGTTCGTTACTTTTAAGAGACAAGAATTTCACTGTAGAACCCCTTTTCAAGTCCACATCAAGTCCAGGACTGACCCAATCGGTAGATCACTAGACTATCAGGCTGATTGGTTCGGTTTCCATGCTGACCGGCCGGGATAAATGTTGCTTCTAATCTTATGGAGCGTTAGAATTCAACTTTTTACTTTCTCAATGTAATCTCTGCAAAGTAATCTCGTTGAACGCTCCAATGTCTCACCACGAATTGCCATGAGAAGGAAAATGGACTACGGTGTTTTTCATATAATAAATTTTACTGTTGGACGTAATTTTATATGAATTTAAAAATATCGTAGATCATTTTCCTTGTCACGGCAATTCGTGGTGGGACATAGGAGCATTCAACGAGATCACTTTGCAGAGATTACTTTAACAAAGTGAAAATTTGATTTCTAACGCTCCATTACTCTGCATCCACATAATTGAACACGGTCTCTAATTAAAGCTATCCATATTCCATATTCCCATGTCTCCACGCTCGCTAAATTTACATCGAAGTGTTACTGTGTAACTCCACAATCAATGATAAAGACAGAAAGATGATGGTTGAGAGAAAATCAAGTTACACTCCTTTCATGTGACGCAATTGCTTCATGAGCATGCGTTACTAGAAAAAAATGGTCATTGTGCCTTGGACATAGCAAAAAATCGCACGGGACAATGTGTGCTCGGTTGGTGTATTGGTAACGCCCTACAAACCCACACGACCGTTACACCAAAAATCACACGACCGCTACACCAAACCAAAACGATAAAAAGTGACAAAGTCGTCCACCTCAACTTTTGGTACACCCTGTATTTTACTTTCGCCCCCCTTCAAAAAATATATATATGAGTTTTGCTGGATGATTTAAATAATGACAATCAATGTCTTGTAGATCGTTTTTTGACGAGCACAAGCAAAGCCTGTGTGTTGCAATAGGCAAAGGACAAAGATTTTTTTGTAAATCTGAAGCCGACCAGTGGACCCTTCTCGGCTCCGCTGGTGCGGTAAAATGCTCAGAAAACCGTCTGTGACATGATGCAATAAAATAAAAGTCACTAACTCCTCCATATCCATAAGATGAGCGGCTTCTTGAGGAAGAGTGACCAAGTCCGCCATGGCTAGCGCCTCTTTAAAAAAACATGCACATTGTATTCACTCATATGTATAATAATCTTCCTCGCTCTCATTTATGTCCAAAAAAACCGAGCTAAGTACTACTGATATGAAACAGAAATCCATATTGTTGGAAAGCTTGCTACTCCGTTTGTCACTTCTAGAGTCTTGTGTGACATGAGATAAGTGGATATTCTAGTAAGTAATACCAAAATTTTCCAACTCCTCAGCTTGGGGGAACTCGTCCAGGGTGGAGGTTGAACTTGACCATTTTGCACACTACATTTGAAATTTACCAAAATAGGCTGATGCTCACATGACTATGTCAAATCATTTAATTTCCATACCAATAGCACTTTCCCTAATTTGACTACTCACTACTATTTCCAATCAAATCCTTGTACATGTACCGGTCCTGCCATTGACTACATGGTCTCAAATTACCAATATTCAGATTTGTATGCGAACATAACTTTATCCAGAAATATATTTACAGCACCAAAAGTATTTTCATGGCATGGTTTTCACTTGCAACAAACAGAAATCTAGTTTTGCTTCAAACTAAACCGCCATTACAGTTTTTTTAAATAAAGAGTTTTACGGATTTCATTTCATTTCTTTATTCCATGCAGAGTGAAAAAAGGTGATACAATTTCAAAATAATAATATTCCTTGATGCATAAACTTGGTGGCAGATTGTGTTGCCTTAACTCTAACCCTAGTGAGAGTAGATCAATGGCTAGGTGGTTAAGTACAAAAAATAGAGATAGAAAAAAGTAAAACAACCATTAAATCTTCCACAGTCAGATGTGAAACCAAATGATAAAGGTTAAGATTCTTAAAACTAGCAGCAAAATACAATTTTTTTAGATACTTAAAACATCAAAGGGAAAAATTATTTCAAATATTGATGATCCTAGAAACAAAAGTGGAAGTTTTGGTAGGGTAAACAGGTACTGGAAGCTCAATAAGGAATAAATGACAATTACGTGAGGGCCGAGAGAGAGGAGCAAGATGATATATTGTAGAGGTGTCTACAGGGTGGTCCATAAATAGTGTTACAAATTGGAATTGTTATACCTTTTTTCAAAACAGAGAAAATCATCTCAAATTAACATATTTTATCAACAACATAAATGTCAACATTCACGCGAAAGTTCAGCTCAAACTATCGTCTTTTGATTAAAAAAAAAAAAACGGGGGATCAGGAAAACGAGAAAAGTGACCGCTACGTGCGGTCACTTTCCCAGGAAATGTTTTCGAACATTTGTAACTTTATTTATGGACCACCCTGTATGTAAGCATGAGAATGGATGCATTTATGTAGAAACAGAAGGTCTTTTTTAAACGTCTGCACTCAAGTCTCTCTAATCCTAACAAGGAAAGTCTTTGCGAATAAGTCAAATTAAACAGACCCAAACGTTTAGCTACCCTATTTGAGAAATATCGCTGGACGTGTTCAAGCTCTATTATACGACCTTTTAATGTAGGAGACCGAATCTCGGAGGCGTATTCAATAATTGGACGAATATAAGTAGTAAACGCCTTAGTAAGAACAGGCAGTGATGTTATCTGAAATGATTTAAGAATTCAATTAACTACAGACTCAGCTGATTTATATTTAAGAGTAACATGGTCATTATACGACAGCTTATAATTTACGGACACACAGAAGTCTTTAATTACGCGAGAAGAGGATTACCATCTAGAAAATAATCATAATTACTTGTTTGGTTACCAAAATGCGTCACTGTAGACTTGGATGAGCAAAGTTTTAGGTTCCCACTTCTGACTCCAACAGCTGATTTTGTTTAATGCTAGTTGAAGGTAATCGGATCTAATAGGAACAACAGCAAATAACTTTACATCGTCAGTGAACAAACAGAAATTAACAGTAGAAAGAATTTCAAATTTGATATCATCGATAAACAAAATAAAAGCAACGGTCCGATTGAGGACCCCTGAAGAACTCCATTCGTCACGTTTGTCAGTGAGGATGAAACGTTATCTATGTTGACGAGTTGAGTCCTGGCTGCGAGAAAATTTCTAAACCTTGATAATGGTAAGCCCGTGATACCTACTATGATCTCCAGTTTAAATGCTGAAATGTGATGGTCAACACTGTAAAAAGCTTCCGATATGTCTAGAAGTATAGTATCAACAAATAAATAACGAATAAGGTTGTTATCAATGAATGCATGAGGCTCAGCCAATGCGGTAACATTTGAACGTTTATACTGAAACCCTGTTAAAAAGGAGAAAGAATCGGGTTGAATTCTAAATAAGAGATAATTTATGTGTACAGAACCTCCCTTATATGTAAGCTTATAGACGGACGAGGTAAGAAAAATGGGCCGATAGTTGGCAACGGAAGTGGACGGTTGTTTTTTTAAAGTTTTGGTTTCACTATAGCGGTGCGCCAAAGATCTGGGACTACTCCTGTTAATAGGCTGTTGTTGAAAATTATAAGTATGTAGAGGTAACAATTGAGCATGTACTTGCATTTCTTAAGAATAATATTCGGTATAGAATCAAGGGTCGTATTAACTTTGTTTTCATACAATGGAGCGCTTGCAAGATCATTTCTTCAATAATTCTATCCATAGAAAACGAGCAGCTGGATCGTGTAAAGCTTGGTGCATTAGACGGTGTAGGTAATGGTATAGAGAAGACCGATTGAAAATGAATAGCAAATGCTTCAGCTTCAGCAAAATTATTATAGAGGAACTAGAATAATCTATGAGAGCAGGAACTGATTGTTTCTGCTGGTTGAATTCACAAGCACAATACGAATATAAATGTCGAGGGTTTTTTTAAAGATACAATATGAGATTCTTTACTCGTTTCGACTTGATATAATTCAGCAGACCATTTTTCAATGAGACGTGAACAGCATCCTGTTCACGTCTCAATGAAAAAGGATGCTCTCTTCGAGGCTTTAGTTTAAAGAAAAGAATACAAATCTTCTTAGGGTAAAGTTGCAAGTTGTCTCCAGGCTGCACTATTGGAACGAATTGTTCAATTAGGTTCTGTAGAAGAATAATAAAGTACTGAAATGCTTGATTAGCATCTAAGGCAGATAGGGCCCATGTCCTGTCGTGGTCGTATATTGAACATTCTATCATAGGCCAGTTGGCTCTCGAGTACATACATACGTATTGAATTCGTTATGATTGGAAGGATCGGAGCAAATACAACTTGAAATGCAATCGAATAATGATCACTACTACAGAAAGAGCTGTTAAGTGAACAGGATTTTATTACTTGGTGAGTACTCAGAAATTAGTCGAGAATATTGCTTCCCCGAGTTGGTTCTAAAACATACTGAGTGAAGAAAATATTACAAGCCCAGGAGAGAAAAAGATAATTATAATCAAAAGTAGGTGTGTTCAAAGCCTGCCTATCAATATGCGGTAGATTGAAGTCTCTCATTAAAATAACAGGAAAGTTTGTGATAGATTTTTAAGCAAGATCTTCTAAGAATGAAGATATATTTTGAGTATTATGTACATGATGGAGCTCGCTAAATTAAAATGAGTCGCACAGTTATTATAATTCGTACAGTCGAAATGAATGTCAACAGAGACACCTTCACATCGATCAATATTGAATGCGTAACACCTTCACATCGATCAATATTGAATGCGTAACACCTTCACATCGATCAATATTGAATGCGTAACACCTTCACATCGATCAATATTGAATGCGTAACACCTTCACATCGATCAATATTGAATGCGTAACACCTTCACATTGATCAATATTGAATGCGTAACACCTTCACATCGATCAATATTGAATGCGTAACACCTTCACATCGATCAATATTGAATGCGTAACACCTTCACATCGATCAATATTGAATGCGTAACACCTTCACATCGATCAATATTGAATGCGTAACACCTTCACATCGATCAATATTGAATGCGTAACACCTTCACATCGATCAATATTGAATGCGTAACACCTTCACATCGATCAATATTGAATGCGTAACACCTTCACATCGATCAATATTGAATGCGTAACACCTTCACATCGATCAATATTGAATGCGTAACACCTTCACATCGATCAATATTGAATGCGTAACACCTTCACATTGATCAATATTGAATGCGTAACACCTTCACATCGATCAATATTGAATGCGTAACACCTTCACATCGATCAATATTGAATGCGTAACACCTTCACATCGATCAATATTGAATGCGTAACACCTTCACATCGATCAATATTGAATGCGTAACACCTTCACATCGATCAATATTGAATGCGTAACACCTTCACATCGATCAATATTGAATGCGTAACACCTTCACATTGATCAATATTGAATGCGTAACACCTTCACATCGATCAATATTGAATGCGTAACACCTTCACATCGATCAATATTGAATGCGTAACACCTTCACATCGATCAATATTGAATGCGTAACACCTTCACATCGATCAATATTGAATGCGTAACACCTTCACATCGATCAATATTGAATGCGTAACACCTTCACATCGATCAATATTGAATGCGTAACACCTTCACATCGATCAATATTGAATGCGTAACACCTTCACATCGATCAATATTGAATGCGTAACACCTTCACATCGATCAATATTGAATGCGTAACACCTTCACATCGATCAATATTGAATGCGTAACACCTTCACATCGATCAATATTGAATGCGTAACACCTTCACATCGATCAATATTGAATGCGTAACACCTTCACATCGATCAATATTGAATGCGTAACACCTTCACATCGATCAATATTGAATGCGTAACACCTTCACATCGATCAATATTGAATGCGTAACACCTTCACATCGATCAATATTGAATGCGTAACACCTTCACATCGATCAATATTGAATGCGTATACAAGAACTGGCGAAAGATAAAAAAACAGACGTTTCATGAAAAGATGAAAAAATTTATTTTTTCTCGGAGTACAGGAAAAATATCCGGGATTCCAGTCAGTATGTTGTAGCCCTGAGTTTTTGCTACAACACTCGTACACATCATTTTTCAAACAACTTAGGCAAACTCGAAATACATCGCTTTGAGTTCGTATATGTTAGGGGGGTATGTCTACTATAGTATGTCTAAAGATTTCGCAATAGAGCTTGTTGTATGGGCCTTAGAATGTGCATTGATCATGTGCGCGTGTGTAGCTCAGTAGGGAGAGCATTCGCCCGGAACGCGAAAGGTCACGGGTTCGGTTCCCGTTTTGCACAAGTTTCTGCGAACAGTCCGCTCCTCTGCTCGGTATAAAAATCCGTTGCTTGAGATCAACGAGGAGTAGGGAATACTCTTATTTACAGAGAGTCTAAAACCAAGAGAATCATACTTGCTATCCACTCCTGATTCCAGAATGACAACAAACTTGATTCTAGGACATCGGGAACCATGTCAAATAGGTACTTCGTTTTCAAAACTAACTTTTGAAAAAAACTTGTTTGGATTTTGAAATAACTCAACGCGTTTTTCGAATTGAAAAATAAAATTTGGCTAGTATGTTGAAATTTTCTGAACTTAGATATAAAGAAAGATTCAAGTTTGTAAGACTGAATATCGATTAGTTATGCCAGTTTTAAAAAACCTGAAAACGGTTTTTTTTGTTGATCGGAACTCATCATGTTTTGATTTGAGCAAAAAGTGTTTAACTACAAAATTGTTTATCGTTGTATGGGGCGGGGCTTAACATAATTGAAATTCGACAAATGCCCGTCAATTTTGAAGCGATTTATGGAAACTTCAAAAAAGACCCTAAAACCCTTGAAATCGATTTTTTTAAAAAAATTTTTTCTTCATATTCATCAGCTTAACTAGACATATACGATAATGTAAAAACCTCGAAAATAAACCTACTTTGAAAAGAGTTATTACGGTTAGTTCAAACCTCGAAAAAAGGTATTTTACATATGACCCACAATTAGGTTTTTTGTGTTTGAACTAACCGTAATAACTCTTTTCAAAGTAGGTTTATCTTTGAGGGTCAGGAAAATTAAAATTGACCATTGTTCTCGCCATACTTGAAAAACCCTTTGGTAAAATTTTCAGCGAAATCGGAGACATCAAAATTCTAATGCCCCACCCGGGCCCACTCTATCGCGTTCCGCGTCATAAGGAGCTTTTACAGTGAACATTTCATTAGTTTCGTCATGATTCAGCCATGTCTCTGAAAACGCTACCACATTATATAATTTAGAGTAAAGCAAGAGATGTAACTCATATAATTTGTTTTTCAAAGATCTAGCTTAACATGAATAAAACGTGACCAAAAAAAAGAAGATTTAGATAAAGTTCTAGGAAATTGCTTACCCCTATTGCCACTGTCCTATGTATGTTCTAGTGAAATGTCCTCTGGAAGTCGTGACGCGACCGGTGTTGGTGCCTCTTGTCATTTCGGTAGTGTCTTCGCTTGTTGAGGAGTTGGAAGGTCTTGGATGGGCATACTTGTGAACACATATTTTCAATTCAATTCAATTCATTTATTCCATGCAAGAACAACAACTTGTAATACAACTATGAATGGTAGTTCCAATTAGCATGGACGCGTAGGATAGGGAGACAAAAAAAACAATCATTCATTCAAAAGTGCTGAATGGCATTCAACTAATCCAAATATCATCTAAGAAAAAAAATGATATGAAATAGCTGTCTATAGTTATTTATAATCAGAAGATTGTGTCCTATACATACATATGTATGTAAATACAAATAATCGTCAATCTGTTACATTCGGACAAGGAAGCACAACTTCAAATGGATTTTTTTTAGCCTTGTCGCGAAACTTGAAGAACTTTCGATTACAACGATATCTTCCGGAAGGGAGTTCCATATGCCACGAACACCCATTCGACTAGCCTCTCGCTCTATCTGGAGTTCCGTTGAGGTAAGACCTTCTCTCATGTAGGAGTGTGGAAATTGACGCAGGACAGTGAGACGAGATGCTCAGATTTTTTTGAGAGTAGCATCTCTCATCTCGGGAGAAGGAACAACGATCTTGATTATTCTTCTTTTTTCTCCATTACCGAAGCGAAAATGGGTGATTTTGTTTCGGTGGGATTACTCACTAAGTTGTGGAATGTTTAGTTCCTCAACTATAGACCGAACGAAGTGAGAGTCTGCCGCATCCGTAGACTTATCATCTTTCTTTTCCGGTATACCCACACAGAGGAGATTGTGAGGCTTTTCCTCGATCATCTTTCTGTCATCATTAAAAACACTTTTAACAGCTTGATAAGCGAGAAATTGAGGCGAAGGTGAAATGGGAGGAAGTATCGTTGTAGCAGGAAGAGACTTTTCCGAGAGCAATTTGGTGATCAGAGTAACAAGATTATTCACTGTCGTTGATCGACCTTATGGCTGAGAACTTGAACATCATGGGAAGTCGATGTCTTCGTAGTCGACTCTCCTTTTGAATTTGTCATAAATTCCAATTCCGGGCATTTTTTGCATGGGGAAGAAAGAACATGGGTACGCTTAGGACTCATTTTTACGCTTAGGACTTCTTTTGATCCTCGATTACATAATTCACTGTTTTAACGTGGTGGTGTTATCACCTGAATTTTAACGTGGTGGTGTAAACAAAGTCCTGTAATGACTTGTTATTTATAATTCTTTCAATGGAAAAAATTCAGTCATGACTTGTTATACATTACTGAAAGAGTGAACCTGGAAGACGCTCGCGCAGCAGATCTTCCACGGGATCCAAAGCCTCCTGAGCGGCCACCACCTCGTCCGCCGCCTCCTCTGCCTGAAAAAGAATATTTTCATGTACAAGAAGTTAATGAATTACTATTAAATAAGTAAATTTAACTCTATAAATTGCTCCATTGTATAGATAGTCCCATTAGTGGGTTTCAAAGACATCCGGCTAATCTTTCAATGCTATCGAAGTTAATTTCGAATTTCGGTTATACAATTTATTACTTTCCAACCTTTGGATTATAAGATCATGACTCGTTATGAAATTTTAATGCATTAACTCTGAGATTTCATTTCGAATTATTACATGACTACTAATAGTTATGGATAATTACTTACATGACTACTAATAGTTATGGATAACTACTTACATGACTACTAATAGTTATGGATAATTACTTACATGACTACTAATAGTTATGGATAATTACTTACATGACTGCTAATAGTTATGGATAACTACTTACATGACTACTAATAGTTATGGATAATTACTTACATGACTACTAATAGTTATGGATAACTACTTACATGACTACTAATAGTTATGGATAACTACTTACATGACTACTAATAGTTATGGATAACTACTTGACTCCTAATAGTTATGGATAACTACTTACATGACTACTAATAGTTATGGATAACTACTTACATGACTACTAATAGTTATGGATAACTACTTACATGACTACTAATAGTTATGGATAACTACTTACATGACTACTAATAGTTATGGATAACTACTTACATGACTACTAATAGTTATGGATAACTACTTACATGACTACTAATAGTTATGGATAACTACTTACATGACTACTAATAGTTATGGATAACTACTTACATGACTACTAATAGTTATGGATAACTACTTAAAAACATCTTAGCTTGCTTAAGAACTTGATATTAAAAAAGTAGTTACTAATTTTGATTATCGGTTACCAATATTAATAGCATTATTTTGCAAACCTCCTCTGGCATCGACGACCGCTTGATCTTGGATGACCAAAGCGAGCAGAAGGCAGTAAACAATCAATTGAAAGGCTTCTTTCATGTGCTTCCTATTCTCTATCCAAGGGAAGGCATACGGTCTCCGCTCTAAACTTCGAAACTTTAAAACTTTGTCGCCTAAAATGCTTTTACGTCATCGGAAGTGAATATAGTAATTTCAAGAGTTACTTTTGAAATGATAGATCTTAGTAGTATTCTAGTTATGCTATTTTTTCATCATTGAAGCTTGATGGTTTCACAGGCTTTGCTCGACGTTAAAATTCTAGGGATGCGCTTTTTTTTCTTAACTGAAATCTCTATTTCTAGGAATCCTCACTTAACATTCATTAATTCGAAAGCCTTATCAATGCTCAGAAAGGACTCATTTCGGAACTCAGATGCGAAAAGAAATTATGCAAAATTGAAAAGGGTGTATATTTTCTGCTTTAATTCAAATGAGATCCAAAATTTTTCGAAAAATGGGAATGCTTCGAATTTTCTTTGTTATTTTCATTCAACTTATGGTACGTTTCGCGAAGCGTAGATGGTGACAAAATTTAATTTTCAGCGATAAGGTTTTTGAACTGTAACAAAAGTATTCAGAAGACCAATTACAGTTTCTACTACATGAAAACAATTGAATAAAATCAACGTTTTGAACTCAACTTTGATTTGTTTTAAATTTTAAACGACAAATTAAAAAACTTGAAACAGAGTTCCATATGTTCTTTTTTGCACTGATTTCTGAGATAAGAGATTTTGGTTTTAAAGTCGTGAGCAGAACAACATAAAAATTTAAATGCATTTGAAAGAAGAGTCGAATCTTGAATGAATGTGTATAGTTTTTGTGGCAATTTGGGGAGATTAAAAAAGAATAAAAATGAACAAAGTGAAAAAGATAAAGAAAGAAGTTCACATAACTTTTTTCTTGAGAACTGTAAGTCTCTGAAGTTCAGTTAACAAGAAATTTCGAAATTATTAATTTCCGAAAGGATGGTAGTCTGAAAATGTAATTTTTATGAATTTTATGCACCAAAGCCTCGAAATACAAGAGGAAAGTCTTCTGAAGCGTTAGAATTAAACTTCTCACTTTCTCAACGTAGTCTCTGCAAAGTGATCTCGTTGAATGCTCCAATGTCTCACCTAGAATTGCCTTGAGAAGGAAATTTGGGAAAAATTAACTTTAAGGACCCACCTGAAAGCAATTGCACTTCAAGAAAACATGTGGTAGAACAGGGACCCACCTCTCCTATTTCTCTCTCTGTACTGCTGTCTGCTGTCTTTACTGACTATCTGCTCTTTCTCTCTCCACTGTTGTGCTTTGGAAAAGGGCCGATAGCCGATAGTACTGTCGTCTGCTCCCTCTACTAACTATCTGCTCTTTATCTCTCTGCTGTTGTGCGTTGTTTTTGTGATCCCGAACACATGGGAAAAGATAGTTTGGATATGGCTTTTTGGCGGGGAACCTATCTCGAAGCTTTTGAGTGAATCTAAAATGAATTCGTTTTTGTTTTTTTTTGTTATGTTTTTTGCTATTGTTTGTTTGTATTGTACTTTTTCTCTCTCAATCTCACTCTCTCTCTCTCTCTCTCTCTCTCTCTCTCTCTCTTTCTCACTCTCTCTCTCTCTCTTGGTTCTATACTTTCTAACAGTTTAAATTTATGATACGTGGTGGGAGTTAAATTAAAAATGGGGGAATTAAAGTACAACAGGGTGGAGTTAAAGTAAAACAGGGGGAATTAAAGAAAAACAGGGGGAGTTAAATTAAAAGAGGAAAGTTGGAGTAAAATGGGTGGGAGTTAAAGTAAAACAGGGGGGAATTAATGTAAAACCGGGGGGATTTAAAGTAAAACAAGGGAAGTTAAAGTAAAACAGGGGGGAGTTGAAGTAAAACAGGGGGGAGTTAAAATTAAAAGAGAAAAGTTGAAGTAAAATGGGTGGGAGTTAAAGTAAAACAGGGGGGAATTAAAGTAAAACAGGATGGAGTTAAAGTAAAACAGGGGGAGTTAGAGTAAAACAGGGGAGGAGTTAAAATTAAAAGAGGAAAGTTGAAGTAAAATAATGGGTGGGAGTTAAAGTAAAACAGGGAAGGGAATTAAAGTAAAACAGGGGGGGGGTTAAAGTAAAACAGGGGGAGTTAAGATCAAAAGAGGAAAGTTGAAGTAAAATGGGTGGGATTTAAAGTAAAACAGGTGGGAAGTTAAAGTAAAACAGGGGGGATTTAAAGTAAAACAGGGGGGAGTTAAAATTAAAAGAGGAAAGTTGAAGTAAAATGGGTGGGAGTTAAAGTAAAACAGGGGGGAATTAAAGTAAAACAGGGGGGGAGTTAAAGTAAAACAGGGGGGGAGTTAAAGTAAAACAGGGGGTGGAGTTAAAGTAAAACAGGGGGGAGTTAAACTTCCACAGAAAGTTTTCTTGAAAAGTGTTGGTCCGTAAAATTAAAAAGGTCCGGGTATTGTACTTTGATTACCATTTGTGTGGTGGGACTAAAAATTAAATTTACTTTAGGGCCCCTCCTTTTTGTTCTTTTACTTTTAGGGACCCCCCCCTTTTGGGTCGTTTTACTGGAGGGTGGGTCCCTAAAGTAAGGTGGGTCCCTAAAGTAAATTTTTCTCGGAAATTTTGTACGGTCTTTTTAAAATATTTTTATAATATTACTTCCAACAGTAAAAATTATTATAAAAAGTACCGTAGTCCATTTTCATTCTCATGGCAATTCGTGGTGAGACATTGGAGCGTTCAAAGAGATTACTTTGTAGAGATTACGTTGAGAAAGTGAAAAGTAGAATTCTAACGCTCAATTATTTTTCGTGCGAGAGGTACAAACATATATACAACGCATACTCCTTCTTGAAGTATGTTTTTTCTTAATATTTCTTTCAGTAAAAAGGTAAAACTTCAACTTCGGTAACAAAAAAAAAACTCGTTCAATATTGCTGAATAGCCTTTTCTGCTAAAATTCGTTTTTGAACTTGTCCAGATTTATGCAAATTCTTGAATGTGAGACTTCTTCGTATTTTCAACAAATGTAGCATTTTATTATCGTTACAACAAAATCAATTTACAATAGTTTTCCCCTTCACAAAAAAGAAATTAAAAACCCTTTGAAACAAAAATTTCCATGAATATAACAACAAAAACGAGTATTTCAATGCGAATTGCTGCTATCACAGAAAAAACAGTTCAAAGAAAAAAGTTTTAAAAAACTCAATAAAAAGCTCAACTCGTAGAGAGTTGATGAAAGGAAAAAGAAATTTAAATTTATCCAAGATACTAAGTGCGAGAGCGAAGCAGAAGAACGCGACATAAATAGATGAATAAAAAAAGAGGAAGGAAGACACCGAGAGAAAGTTAAAGAGAATAAGAGAAAAAAGAACGAGAGAAATAGAGAGAGAGAATGAGAGAAAGATTGAAAAAAGAAACAACTTCAGAGGTAATACATAGTTTTCCAACAACCGAGGTCATTTTATCGATTGTTTTCTGCTTCCTCTTTTCTCTCTCATTCTCTCTATTTCTCTATGAGAACATCTGCCACTCTTTACTTCTTTCTGTATCTCTATCCCTTTTTATCATTCGTTGAATCTCATCCGTATTCCAACGCAACGCACAAGAAACGAACATCAGACCAATAAGGAAATCAAGTTTTTCATCGTTCAAAACTGGTTTTCACAACACGAAATACCACCAAGCGGCTGATTTATTCATTAGTTGATTGTTCAAGTCGAAACTATCACTTGTTATCTCTACTCTCATTCTTTCTGTTCGAGTATTTAACGTGATTCTCAATACGTGATACCCAGGGCGTGGAATCCTTTCTCTCTGAGCTCTTTTTTCCTATGCGAAAAAAATTCGCTGGCTTAAAAGTTTTTAAATAGTTTTTATTGATTGTGCTCACATTCAAGCATATCTCAGACTTTTATATAAAATATAAAGTTGGATTTATTACCTTCCCTGAGGATCTAATTTCAATGATGATAACATTATGATACCCTCATACACACAAAAATCAAGTATGGAAAAGGGCACATATACATTTGAAAGTATCACTATTCATACTTATATATTCCTATATACTTCATAGGTATAAATAGTCATAATTTCAAATGTATATGTGTCAATTTCCACACTTTTTGTGTGTAATGTTGTCATCAATAAAAGAGCGGTCGACTCACTGCTCGCTCTTCATTTCTATCGCCCAAAATCAAGGATTCCGGTCTCCCCTTCAGTTCGTACCGTTCAAACTATGATCGACACTCCAATCGACATTCTACGTTCTAATTGTAAACAACAAAAATCAGAGAATGAATTGGATTTGTTCGAATCGATGGCGCTTCATATCCACGACATTGAGACAAAAGCGTTCGAATTGAATTGAATTGAATTGAAAATCTTCGCCATCAAAATTCAATTAGTTTCTCCCTCTAAACATTTACTGAATAACATTTGGGCAGCATCTCATTTGAAAATGTAACAGAGTTTTCTAGACTTCAGGTATATATTCAATGAAACCGAATGTATATTATTCAGAGGTCACGAAAGATGAGTAAATAGGAAATTGTACAATGCAAGAGCGACGTACCAGTAGAAATAAAACTTGTAAAATATTAAAAAAGCAATTACCTAGAACGCGGAACGATTTTAATCTTCTTCCAATTTGCGAATTCCCTAATTTACGAACAGATTCATTTTTTAAAAAAACTGTAAAAATTATTCTTTCCATTCGTCATGGGTGAGAGCGGTTAACTCACTTCTCGCTCTTCACTTCTATCGACAAGAATGGAAGATTCCGGTCTCTAGCAGGATTTGAACACCTCCAGGCCGTAATGTACAAACCATGATCGACACTTCAGTCTACATTGATTGTTCTCATTCTTACTGTACAGTACTGAGAACCAGATCGAGCCGTTCGATTTTATGACGCTTCATGTCCCATGACATCGAAAATAAAGTGTTTGAATTGAATTGAATCATGAAAAAATTTCCATATTTTCTACCAACTATCAGTTTTTTTTACTGAGCATATTGAGCTTCTTGTTGGCGTTCAACAAACTCCATCAAGTTCAAAAAAAAAACTCATTTCTGAGTTCTCAGAAGTAAGAAGTTCTCCAGGCAGTTTTACTCGTTCCCTCTCGCTCCGTTGATATCTTCTCAATCGATTCTTCATCAACAGAGACAGTAGAGCCGGAAACCTCTTCCTCCTCTTGTATAATCTGCTTCTTCTGAAAAATGGTTCATCTGAGAGCGTATGTAAATGTTCGCATAAAATGTAGAACACGCCCAGGGCTCGATGTTACATGACTTCTTCTTCAGGCGTTTATATGTACATTGGACTTCTACATTTCACATGAAGTACACCTTCAACTCTTTCAAGCCCCGGTCAGCTATTTCATCTGTTTAAGTAAGTCAATTTCTTTGAGAGCCTAGATTTCCCTGTGGAACTGCGTTCCGACCTAGTTGAATCCAGGTCATATGAAATCTTAAGTCTCTCTCATATCTACAGAATTCTGTGATGCCTCGAAAAATTCGCCTGACGGAAAAGCAAAAAGTATGGGATGAGGTATACAAACTGGTATATCTCTTTTGTTTTGTTAGTTAGCTGAAAAACCGCGTCATTTGAGAATCAATTATCACACTGACAAGCAAACTAGTGACTAAATTTTTAGTAGCAACACACTTACATTGATGAACTTATAAATCGAACAAGTTTAGGAAGGAAGAGCTGCCAAACAATGAAATCAACGGGAAAGATTTGGAATGAAAGAACCTTTGATGAAGATTCACGAAAAATTCTAAATATTTGACCTACCGATGAAGATGACTGAGCAATAAAACCATTGACCAACCAGTTCAGGGTGGCCAGGTATGTTCTCTGGAATGTGTCTGGGTAGGTCAGGATGCTTGCGAGACAGGGGCTGAGCGGGCGGTAACACTTTCAGGAAATGTTTCTCCTGAACCACAACTCTCTTTTCGTGAGGAGCTTAGGGTCATAACTATTCGGTTAACATTAGTTCATCTGCTTTCGATTGACTTAGAAGCACAAGAAATAAGTTCAACTAATTTTATCTCATTCTTCAAGCTTTTCTCAATGTAATTTTGTTTTATTCTCATGAATACTGGTAACTACATACATATACAGTGCTGGACATAATGATAAGACATACTTAAGATACTTGGGCTAAACTCGGTTGATATAGGTTGCTTTGATCATTTAAAGTATTGATAAACATGTATGTACATATATACTCAACTTTTTTCCAGCGATTTCCCTGCAAAATACGGTTGCTTATTCGTTCTGAGAGTTCAATCTTCAGTAAATTTTCCTTTGAATCCAATAAAGAGAGAGTTTTATGTATGTTCTACTTTTGGTTTAAAAAAAGTGAGAAAAAATCAATTTAAAAAACACATTACCTTCTCACTCACCAGATTCTGCAATCGCGTCTTTTCGAAATACTCTGCGACTTTACGTAACAACAAGAAAATCAGCCCACACCCAAAAATTATTGACAAAGCGATCGCCAGCTTCTTATACCTGTAAGAGAAAATAACGATCTCTTAGTTACACAGTTTAAGGCAGTGACACCTTGAAAAAATGAGAATTTTCGAAGCATTATTAAAAGCCAGTTCACAAAGCGGAACTGAACCCTCAGACTTTTTCATCTCTGACCGTTGATGCGTTACCAGTTACATTCACGAAAAGACCATGTAAAAAAATCCATTTTTTAAGAGTCGTAATGATTGTTAAATAAATGCTTTTCTAACTCTGAGGCTGCTTTAAGAGTTATGGAGCGTTAGAATATCACTTTTCACTTTGCTAACTGATTTTTTTCTGCTAACTGTTTTTCTGTTATCTGGTTTTTTTGAACGCTCCAATGTCTCACCACGAAAACATGACTACGGTAAAAAGAAAGAACCTAAAATGTGTACAATTAGTGAGAGAAATATAACGTTCGAGACATGAACAGCGATGTCTTTTTTTTCTTGCAGCGAGAGAGTTAAAACAAACCAGATAACAGAAAATCAGTTAGCAGAAAAAAATCAGTTAGCAAAGTGAAAAGTGATATTCTAACGCTCCATTACTTGCTTTTCAAAGTCCGTATAGTAATTCTTTGTCAGCATGTCTTTTTGTCTTTGAAAAAGCCAGGAAAGAGAAAAATAAATTGAGTTCTGTCCGTATATTATCGTAACTGTTCGAATGGAAAATTTTTTGAACGAACTTAGCTGAGAATGGTTCATACCCACTGACCACAAGCTTTTGCCCACTTTTAAATCTGTAGTTTAAACACGCTTTCGAACCACTACTGCTCACAGAAATCTCCTTATTACTAATCAACATTACTTTTTTCAAATCACAATTAACTCGATTGCTTCTATTGAGCCCGCTTTTGTATCGAAATTATGTATTCTTCTTGACTCAGCTCTTGATTAATAACTAATCATAAGCATAACGAGAACTAAATGTTAACATATTCTTGCAGCGGACTCGTCTCAGAGGCGGCCGCGAAAAAAAGGAGTTTTTTGAAGTTACCTGTTAATTCGGGCTACAAAAGAATATTTATTTTTTTATTGAAATACATTTCGCAATGTAACAACACGAGGAAGACTCTGCTGACAAAACTAAAGATAATTAAAAAAAAACTGAAAAAATAGAAGAAAAAATACAACGAGAACGAGCATGAACGACTATTATAAACTTAAATCGATGTTTAAGACCTCTGGAACATCCAGCAATGACAAATTTATCCGAAAACTTAGAATGGTTTGATTCCTGAGAAGACTGACCGGTAACTTCATGAAAAATCGAGATGTCCGATAAGCGAAAGAGTGAAAAAGTGAGTTTCTGTTTGTGTGTCCTATATGGAAAGCATAAAAGGAGGTGCGACCGTTACACTGTTTGAAAGTGTAACATTTACAAACTGGAACGTCAGAGTAACCTTTGCGAATTTTGAAAGCCAAAAGAATATCAGCTTCTAATCTTCTTGCATAGAGAGATGTCAGGTTAAATCTTATCAATCTACTTTCATAATTGCACCACTCCGTGAGTGCAACACAACGTAACTGTAATAATTTTGTGAACACATGTTGAACATTCTCTAATTTTCTGATCAAGGTAATTTTGTGAGGAGACCAAACAACGGAAGCAAAGTCTAGCACCGGCAGAACATAGGTTTTAAAGCATATAATATATGGTGCTGCTATTTTATCGACAGTGATCTGAATAAGGCATAGACAATTTTCAATGCTCGTCTTGTTACCTGTTCAATATGGAAAACAAATGAGAGCTCATTATCAATATAAACTCCCAAATCACGAATTGGCGATTCTGAGATGATAAATGCAGTTGGAGGTGAGTTCGTAACCAAATAAGGGAATTTTAGGTTTTTTTTACCCATATAGAGAGCATTACATTTGTGTGTGGCAATTGAGAGCTGCCATTCATCACATAATTCATTTATCAGTCTAGTCGCCTTAGTTAATTGAGCATGCGCGTGATCACAATTCTGGTTGTTATAAGACGTGTAAATTTTCAAATCATCTGCAAATAGTTGAGCTGTAACCATCGGCAACACGGAGAGTTTAAGTGAGAGTTCGGAGATATAGAGAGTGAATAAAAGGGGAGCAAGTACTGATCCCTGTGGGACACCGGAAGTCGTGAGAAAGGATTCAAACCATTTTCTGAGTTCACCTCTAATCCCTATGTTATCGAGAACAAAGAGCAACTTTATGTGCGAGACGGTGTCAAACGCTTTTGCGAAGTCGTAATATAAAACATCAACCGAATTTCCCTTATCTAGATCCCTGTGCCAAGAATTGGTGGACTCCAACAAGTTTGTTATCACAGAACGATGTCGCCGAAAATCATGCTATTTTTCAGGAATTAGCGAGAATCTGCTGCACCAGCGGGTCAAGTGGCCACAAACAATTCTTTCAAAAACTTTGGATGGTGCTGGACAGATAGTTATTGGTCGGTAATGCTCGGGCATTTTAGGAGCGGGTATGGGGATCACAATACCTTGTTGCCACAACTCCGGAAAGGTGCCCAGTGACAATGAAATGTTAAATAAGTACGACAGTGGTTCACTTAATACCTGCGTACATTTGCGATAAATTATGGCGGGAACGTTATCATTTGGAACGAAACAGGAAGGCTTTAAATTTTTGAGATGAAAAAATACCTGTTGAGGCATAATCAAGCAGTTAGTTGTAGCGTGTTCAATTCTACGGGAAGATAGATTAGGTTGTATACCATTGTCACAAATGAAAACAGAGGAGAAGAAGTCAGCTAGGGCTTTTGCCTTAGATGTGTCGGAGACCAGGAAAGTTCATGAGAATCTTCATATATGAGAATCTTCTTCTTGTGAAAACGAGTCCCGTTAGGGAGCAGAGTCCATCACACAAAAACAGCATTGTCACACAAACATTAAAATAGAGAGCCTACCCTGACACATTTAACGACCCCGTGAAAAGTCCTGTGTCTATACTTTGAAAAATTAAAAAGCTACGAATAATTTACTTTTTTCTCAGTTCTTTCAGGTGAGACTGTTCTGTTATACACATAGGAATATACATTTCCTATATAGTCAAAGGCTATACGAATCAACAATAGCTATTTATGCCATACATTTTTGGGGCCGGGAGTGAAATATCAATGTACGAATCTTCGGTCGACATGAACCAATAATTTATGAGTCAATAGAAAACTAACTGAATGAAATGCGGCTTTGTGCAACATTCCCATTCACAGCAAATGCACGATCGGGGACAAAGCCAATAGAGCGAAGTAGGCCTGGAAGTTGTACCATTTCTCTTATTTTTTTGTTGTCAGATTCGACGGAAATGATGTTTTGGTTGAAGTTCGTGGTCAACCAAAACCCTTTAATTTTTTGTTTTAGAAGCTTTGCTCTCTTGATAATTACGAATACTTCGAATATAATTGCTCAAGAGGATCAAATTTTTAGTGATCAAACTCTGTTGTTCAGCGTGAAGCAGTTAAGTATATCTTTACTCATTAATATCTTCGAATTCCGACTTTTGGTAAGAATACGTCAATTTAAAGCTTGCTTGGCCTATTAAGATATAAATTCTTCATTTTCATACTTATATGTATATATATTTTATCTACATCTCTCGATGCAAAAACACATAAATTTAATTACAATTGAAAACGAGGAAAAAATAGATTAGCTTAGCTGTTGTCGAATAAGTGAAAAAATTCTATTACAAAAGCGAAACAGCAATAAAACTTTTATATAGCGAATTGAACGGGAAAAAAACAAACAAACAAACCTATATACAGCGATTTGAACGACAAAAAAGAAGTTTAGTTCTGAATTCATGAGGAGAGGAGAGTAGATAGAGCTTTTTAATTGGGAGTTGAAATATTTCAGGTTCATACTATTGATCAAGTTTCGAGGTAGCTTGCTGAAAAGGCGGGATATTCACATTCCATAAGAGTTATTTCTAGCTGTATTCTTACTACCCTGAACTAAAAAGCCATTTATATTAGTACTCTTTGAAAAATCGTCTTTTATCTATTATCGACAGTCCATGAAAGATCTTGAAACCCATAACTAAGTCAGAAAATACCCTCCTCTCGAAAAAGAGGAACGAATCCAAGGCGGGCAAGTCGATTGGGGTAAGAAGGAAGAGACCTCGTATTAACTTCATTTGCGAAACATCGATGATAAACTATGCGAGTGAATTTCCTTAAAACTTTCTCTATATCATCACAATCTCTTCTATAGTATGGATTCCATATATTCGAAGCATAGTCCAAGTGCGGCATTACGTAAGTTTTAAAGCACTTGACCAGTATACCAGGATCATTAACAGTTACCGCACGGAGCATAGCATACATTGCTTTGGATGCCTTTTTAACTCGGTCTGCTACAGCCTCTTTCCTACGCAAAGAAGAAACTATTTGTATGCCTAGGTCACGTATCTGAGATACACATGAAATGGAAACATTATTTATACTGTATGAGGAATATAAAGATCGACCTCCAATGTGAATATGGAGAGACTTGGATGGAGAAAGAGATAGTTGGTTAACTAAACACCAATCGAATACGGAATCTAATGCTGATTGCAGCTCTCGAGTTCGTTCGCCGTATGAGTTCTTATCATATGCCTTTTTAATATGCAAAGCTTAGCTGAATGTCGAGCGGTGACGGTGAAGAAACGGGCGGACCATCATATAGCTAGCGTATCGAGGTGATGTTTCTGCTGCTGAGTTCCGAGGATTCGATGGCGAAGGCGAAGAATTTGTTGCGGATGTATGCTCGTTTTGGAGGGACTGGACATGTGTAATGTAGAGTACCCTCGGGTGCTCCTCGCTTTGGGTAGAAAGCGGGGTCTTTGTGCAGTGGATCTCACAACACTGGAGAATAACAGTTTATTCTACCTTCGATACAAGTAAAGACGAACAATGGGACAGCAAGCCCTTCAAATGGCGAGGACGGACAGTTCCGTCAAGCGAGCAGACTCTTCGCTCTTAGGATGAAGGACTCTTTAAGTGATCCTTTCCTTGCCTTATATACTCATTCCTAAGCGCGCGAGAAGTAGATAAAGAACCAAAACAATACATATCAAATAATACGAGAGCCTCTATTAATAGAGAGAGTGCTCAAGAAAAATACAACAAACATCAATATTATCACAATCCAATACATGTCAAGTTTACGAGAGACTCTATTAATAGAGAGAGTGCTCTGGTATAACAAAAATACAACAACATCAATATAACACAATTACATCCAATGGGTGCTATCTCAGCCCCCACACTTACATGCCCCCCCTTTTGTTATCGTCGCCCACGACGATAGGGTCCTCTCCGGACTCCATTATACTGGCCTATCCTGGATATTGTATTCGGGTAATCCCTCTGCGGGATGTTCTCTTCTCTGCCTTTCTTCATCAATTCGTTGATTGCCGCTGAGTTCCACCGCCCTGTTGCATGAGTACGTTCGCAGGCCCTTCATGTTCCTCAGACTCGTGGTGATCCGTGACGGTGCAACCAACGTCATTTTCCTCTGTCTGAAAACCCGTTCTTGCTTTTCTTTTAGTCTTAGGGTTCAGAACCTCATCGCCCAACTCTTGTTTTATCCTTTTCAGTTGGTCAAATGGTATTCTTAAGATTCTTCCGCTGTTGACCTCTTTCACCATAGCCGAATTATCACTCACGTCTCCTATTCTATATGGTCCTTCCCATTCTGCTGTCAGTTTTGGAAAGCGGCTATTCGCTTTTTCGGCTGGCAATTTTACAAAGACTCTTTGTCCCTTGGTCGGGTACTGCTTACTCTGGACCTTATGTGATTTATCATACTCTTTTTTCATTCTTTCTCTTTCTCCTTTTGCCTTTTCTTTCACAGTATCCCAAATAACTTTCAATCCTTCCATCAAGTTCTCTTTGTATTCATCCAATTCGCAGTACTTCCCTCTACTTTTCTCACTCAGTTGGTCACCGAACGGTTTTGGGTCTCGTCCGAAAATGATGAAATGTGGGCTTTCCCCTGTTGTTGTGTGCACTGTAATATTGTATGCGCACACCACGAATGGAATCATCTCGTCCCATTTCCCAGTATCTTTCACTTTTTTCTGCAGTAGTCTAATCAAAGTTTGGTTGAACCTCTCCGTCAAACCATTCTCCCTTGGGTTATACCCCTTCGTGGTAATGTGTTTGATCTCCAGTATTGTCGTGATTTCACTGATCACCTTATTAACGAATTCCGTCCCTTGGTCCGACAATATTGATTCCGGCATGCGTCCCATTTCTATAATCCATCTCGTAACTAGCACTTTTGCGACTGTATCTGCTTTCTTGTCTTTTATTGGGTACGCCGCTCCGTACTTGCTAAACGCATCTATCACGGTCAACACATATCTGTTGCCCGACAGTGCCTCACCAATTTCCAGAATGTCTATGCCAATTATCTCGAATGGCACATTGGTTTCTATAGGTTTAAGTGGTGGAGTCATAATCACCGCTGGATTGAACAATGCACATTTCACGCAACTGTCGATCCTATTTTTCACATCTTTTCTCATACCTTCCCAATAGTACTCCTTCATTTTCTTCAGCGTTTTCTCTAGCCCCCAATGGCCCGCCAACATCCCGTCATGGTTTTCTTTGATAAGTTCTTCTCTCAACTTTGTCGGAACAAAGTATTTCTTTCCTCCTTTAGCTCCTTCGACGAAAAGTATTCCCTCTTCCGATAGGGTCCATCTCAATCCTTTCTCTCTGATACTGCGTCCCACGACGCCTCGCAGCCTCTCTGTCCACCACTTTCCTTTCTCATCTTCTTCTGTCATTTGTTTCCACTGGTCTCTCACACTTTCGAAAGTCACCTTGTTCAACACTCTCTCCACCTCAGTTTTTTCTGCGGATATTTCCTCTTCAACTCTTCTCACAACTTCACTTCTGCTCAACGCGTCTGCTACTTTGTTAGCACTTCCTTTCACGTATTCTATCGTCACATCGTAACTCTGTAACTCTATAGCCCATCTCATGATACGAGCAGAACTATTCATCTGGTTGAAGAGCGCTTTCAAAGGTTGGTGATCTGTGCGTACAATGGTCTTCGTCCCTAGTATGAAGAACCTGAACTTTCTCAGGGCGAACATCACTGCTAATGCTTCTGAGTCGGTGACGTGGTAGTTTTTCTCTGCTGGTGTGCAAACTTTTGAAGCAAAGTATATCGGGTGTACCTGGCCGTCGTCACCTTCTTGACACAGAACCGCTCCAATTGCAATCTTGCTCGCATCCGTATAAATGATGAACGGTTTGTTTCCTCTCTGTGCTTCTTCAATGTTAGGCTGACCAAGTACTGGGGTCCTAGTCAGTACATCTTTCATCTCTTTAAATATCTTTTCTTCAGCTTCATTCCATTCCCACCTCACCTTTTCCGATGTGAGTCTTGTCAATGGCGCAACCTTTTCTGCAAACTTGTGGATGAATTTTCGATAGTAGGAGCACATTCCGATGAATCTTCTCAGTTCATGCACATCTCTTGGGGCTTTTTGAGCGTGTATACTTTCTATCTTTGCTCCATCAACCGAAATGCCTCTTCTCGTTACAAGGTGTCCCAAGTATTCGACCTCGACTTGAGCCAGAGCGCACTTTTGAGCTTTCAGTTTCAGATTGTGTTTTCTAAAAGCCATGAAAACTCGACTCAGCTCTTTTGCGTGGGTCTCCTCATCTTCCGTGGCTATCAAGATGTCATCCAAATATACCTTCACATTCTCTCCCAGGACGCCATCGAGGACTCTTGTCATCAGCCTTTGAAAAACTGCTGGCGACGTGGAGAGTCCGAACGGCAAGACGTTGAATTCGTAAAGTCCGTTAAGTGTCGCGAATGCCGTTTTTTCCCGAGACTCTGCTGCCAGTGGGACCTGCCAATATCCCGCAATCATGTCGAGCGTTGAGAAAAACTTATTTCCTTTCAACGCTTGTAGAGTAAGGTCGATTGACGGTAACGGAAAAGCATCACTTTTTGTTACTTCATTCAATTTCCTGTAGTCAACACACAATCTTAAGCTATTGTCCTTCTTCTGTGCGATCACTAGAGGAGAGATCCAAGGCGACGAACTTTCCGATATAATGCCTTGACTCAACATGTCTTTCATCTTTTCTTTGACCTCCTTCTGTAACCCCAAAGGCACTGGCCGAGGATTCTGGCGAATGGGTGCGCTCTCTCCAGTGTCTATGGTGTGTTCTACCAAGTCGGTTCTTCCCATTTCTTCATCTTTTGTAGCGAAGACGTCCAGAAAATCCAGGACTACTTGTTTGCAGAGACTACTTTTAATTTTCGCTTTGCTTTCTATAGCATTGAGTACTTCTGCTCCTCTATCATCTGTTCCTGTGATTGGAGTCTTCTCGCTCATGTGTACATTCATCCATACTGGTTCCTCGCACTCCCCAATCACTTCATCTTTTCTTAGAACAAGGGGTGTTTCTGTATTATTATTCGCTCTCACTATCCATCTTCCTTCGTACTCTTCGATAAGTCCTGACCCTATTCCCTTCTTCTCTGCCCACAGCATGATCTTCCCAGTACTGTTAGGAACGTTTATTACTACGTCTCTCTCTTCTCCGGGTGCAACGCACACTCTTTTCGCAACGCTTACTGGCTTGACTTCTCTCACATTTTCTCTCCATTTCTCCCATATTCCGCTTGCGTTCTGACCCAACAATATATAATCTTCTTTAGAGTCTACCACGAACACTCCAATCATCGATTGTTCTGTACCTTCCATTTTGACCAACATTTCCGTTTTGGCAACTATCTCTATCGGTCTGCCTATGGCGTCATTCATCGTCTCTAACGCTTCCCGTAATTCGAGTTTTTCTCTACCGTTTCTCTCTATTTCTTCCATTATTGTTCGCGGGATTACCGTGGACTCTGCCCCAGTGTCTATCAGTACTGTGCACTTGACTCCATTGAAATCTGCCTGTGCTTTCCATAGCGCCCCAAAATATGGTACAGCCCCGGCTCTTTCTTCTAGAACCTTAGTCTCTACTTTCCTTGTACCCACATTTCTTCCCAGTACATTTTGAGGGCAGACACTGCTGTAATGTCCTTCTTGTTGACACGTGTAGCATCTTATCGGTGGCCTTTCATTTAGCCCTTGATTTCTCCCTCTTTCCGCTTCTCTCGCATTATTTTGATTAGGGATAAATGAGCGCGCGTTGGGGTTGAGTGACTTGTTTACTATGTTTGTCAGGTTCCTTTGCTCTTCTGATCTACCTGTGTATCTCTGTCCAATTTCGCGTCTTTGTAACCCGCGATTAATTGGTCTTATGGGGCATTGCGTTCTCCTTTCTTCGCTCATAATTACCTTTCTTTTCTCGAGTACTTCGAGTCTCTGGGCCTCTTCCCTCAGGTTCTCATACTTACTATAACTGTCTGACTCATCCAAGATTTTGAAAAGTTGGACTTGATGTTCAAAGTTCGGGAGAGCATTAACTAGTTTTCCAGCCCTTATTTCCGAAAGCATTTCGCTCGATGCCCTTGGGTATGCCTCACTTGTCAGGGATTCTAGATAGCAACAGAATTGGATAATGTTCTCTTTTTCGCCTTTCCTTAATTTATCTAACTTCCTCTGGGCGTCGTACTTGCTGAGTGTCTGATCCCCTTTAAGCCTTTCGGACATTTTTGCGATGATTCCTCTATAAGGCCCGTTTCTTATTTCCCATGGCAGAGTGTCAAATATGCGCTGGGCATCTCCTTCTAGGTGTTGTCGAAATATGGTCACTAGTTCATTTTCAGTCACCAGCCGTCCATACTTCATGTCTACTCTATCTACGAATTGCCGGAAGCTTTTAAAACCTCCTTTTCCAGAGTAGTTATGGATGTTCGGCAGAGCCATAGATGTGATAACGGCGCTCAGACCGTTTATTGTTGCTTGTTCTCTAGACTCTGTTCTCTCTTCTCTCTCATTTTCTTCATACTCCCAGTTCGTTGGAATTCTTCTTGAATTCTGACCTGTAGTTGGGCGCTCTGAATGTTCGCTGTGGCTCTTGCCTTTCCTTTCTGAGTGCTGAAATTGATGACTTATTCTCCTGGTAACTCCATTTTCTGATCTTTCTCTTTCGTTTTCCAGTTCATCTTTTTCTTTCCATTTTTCATCCTCACCTTGGATCTTTCTCCTTTGATCTTCGAGTTTCTTCTCCAGTTTCCTGACTTCTTCTCTCGCTTCCTGCAGCGAATTAACTTCTTTCAGGTTCGATTTGATACTTCTCTCCCATTTTTCACAGCTCTTCCCCCACTCTATGCACTCTTCGCACATTTGAATAGCGATCTCCGCTATTTTTTCTTGCTTGTCCTTGTATCTGTTACCGCTTCCTCGATTTCCTCCACTTTCTTTTTAACTTTGTCCGTTAACTCCTCCAATTTAGTCAATGTACTGACCTTTCGGACTCTTTCCTCCTCCTCTCTTTTTCTTACGTCTCGCATGAGTCCGAGTGGGTCTTTCTCATCCAATCCCATCTCTTCAATGATCTGATCTTCCATAACTGAATCGATTTTTTTTCTTCAGGAACTTGGTATTACAGTTTCAATGATCGCGGACAATCTTCACACAACTGCTAAAGATTATTGTATTCTACTTCGCTCAATGCAAAATGCACTCTCGCAAATTTGCACCCGTCACTTCACGCGACACTTCTGGAACAGTTACCAGAGATCGAGCGGTTCTAACACCTCGCTTCCTCGCAATCCTGTCGTCCACCTTCCAACTTCGCTTAATGCAACTCAACACTCTCGTGAGTCGCACCCGTTGCTACACGCAACACTTCTGGAACAGTTACCAGAGTTCGAGCGGTTCTAACTCCTCGCTTCCTTGCAATCCTGTCGTCCACCTTCCAACTTCGCTTAATGCAACTCAACACTCTCGTGAGTCGCACCCGTTGCTACATGCAACACTTCTGGAACAGTTACCAGAGTTCGAGCGGTTCGGCCCCCATGTAATGTAGAGTACCCTCGGGTGCTCCTCGCTTTGGGTAGAAAGCGGGGTCTTTGTGCAGTGGATCTCACAACACTGGAGAATAACAGTTTATTCTACCTTCGATACAAGTAAAGACGAACAATGGGACAGCAAGCCCTTCAAATGGCGAGGACGGACAGTTCCGTCAAGCGAGCAGACTCTTCGCTCTTAGGATGAAGGACTCTTTAAGTGATCCTTTCCTTGCCTTATATACTCATTCCTAAGCGCGCGAGAGGTAGATAAAGAACCAAAACAATACATGTCAAATAATACGAGAGCCTCTATTAATAGAGAGAGTGCTCAAGAAAAATACAACAAACATCAATATTATCACAATCCAATACATGTCAAGTTTACGAGAGACTCTATTAATAGAGAGAGTGCTCTGGTATAACAAAAATACAACAACATCAATATAACACAATTACATCCAATGGGTGCTATCTCAGCCCCCACACTTACACATGGAAGGGCTGGGCGTGGGAGGGCTGGGCAATACGGATTGGAACAAGTGTTGTACCCACAACTCTCCATTTCCTCCCTTCTTGATTCAGATTTCGAGCCAACAACTTGACCTCCTTCTCAAGTTGCAAGCCTTCTCTGGTTAGATCTTCGCGTATGTACGCGTGAGGGAAGGAAGCAAGGCAGCTTGGACGTCGTCTTCGGATGAGCTTTAGAGCCTCAAAACGAAGATCTTCTGAGCCAAGGAAAATCTTCAAGATTCGGCGTCGATTCTCGATTCTCCCTAGGCGCATGAATTGAGCGGTAGAGATTTCGGGAAATCCGAGCTCTTGGGAGAATGAACGCAAGAACTGCCGGTCCGCTGCCTTCGTGGCCGCCTCTGTTTCTTCTTCTGGAAGGCCGACGACGACCAAATTTTCCGCTTTTTCCTTCAATATGACACGGTCATCTGTTAAAGCTTTCCTAGCCGCTTCATACGCAAGCATTTGCGGAGGTAGATTTTGAGAAAGAATGGATTGACGGTTATGAGGATGGGCAGTTGCGATCGATTGAGTGGACGACATTAACTGAGCTAAAGTCTTCTCAATTCTCTCGAGGCTTCCCTCCAACTTGGTCATTCTTTTCATTAAATTAGTCAGATCTGCACTCTTCTGCTGAGAATCACCTGGGAGGACCGGAATGCTCATCCTTTCGAATTTTTCCACGGCGGCCTCCAGTTTTTCCATCTTTTCAACCAGACTTCTCATTTCTTCAGTTTTCTTCAGGCAGTCGAAACATCCGGTTGTTTTCTTCACTGTGCGCTTTGGAGTGGGCATAATAGCGGGATATCGATGGCTAAGAAGATCGGTTTAGGAAGCGAAGGGAATGAAATAGGCGAGGGAAAAGAAACTGGAAAGGGGATTTTGGGAACTGGGAAAGGAAATTTCAGTAGACAATCGGGAGCGAAAGTGAATCGACCGCTTTATGAATCGAATCGAATACTTCATTTTGATTACACTAAAAACTTATCCATGTTTTTTTTTTGTTGTATACCGTTTTTTTGCTCCATTCGCTTAAGTGTCTCAAAGACAAAATAGTAAAAGTGGGGAATTGGAAAGTTATTTGCGAAGCTCACCGGACACCACTATGAAAAGTGACGAAGGACATTGCACCATCGTCAGAGGGCAGCTTTCGCTCACACAAATTGCACTTTTCGGCATCGTAGTGTTTGCCGAAAGACTTGAGAGCAGAGCACTCCGGAGGCAGCTCGGACACCCATGAGTACTCCATGTGACCCACTCTGTGCAAGAATTTTTAGCCAGCGCCCGCAGTTGAAGTTTAAATGAATAACTACGGTATTCAAACTACTCACTTAATAGATTAATAAAGCATCTTGTGAGTTTTAGTAGCTTTTATAAGATGAGTTTCAGTCGCTTTCTCTTTCTGTCTTTCTATTTCCTTACCCCTTACCTCAACCTCTCCCTTTCTCCAAACCTCACCTTACCCTCAACTTCCCCACTTTAACTTAATTTTAACCATAATCCCAGTTCTTCAATTAATTGCGAGACGAGTCGACTGACCGGAACAACTCCAGTTCGCTGACGACAAGGTCACTAACATTCTCGCTCGCCTCCGCAGTATCGATCACAGCCTCCGCGATCTTGGGCAGAGTTATGGTAAACAACCTCAAAAGGCAATATAATACCACAAGGTCATTTTTAGAGTCGAAAAAGGGCCTCATCGACCACATGAAGGAGATTTCTCTATTTCATTTCATAAAAGCTCTCGCACTATTCCCAGAAACAGATAATGTATGTGCACATTTCGACCAACTTTTTTATTCTCACAAGCTTCCAGAATTCATTCAATTGATATTTCAAAAAGAAGAAACCATGTTGTATGGGCCTTAAAAATGTGCATTATCATGTGTGCGTGTGTAGCTCAGTGGGAAGAGCATTCGCCCGGAATGCGAAAGGTCGCGGGTTCTGTTCCCGTCACACCACACGATTTTTGCACAAGTTTCTACGAACAATCCGCTCCTCTGCTCGGTGTAAAAAGCCATTGCTTGAGATCAACGAGGAGTAGGGAATACTCTTATTTACAACTATGAAAATTATATTTCATTGGGAAGATAAATTTAACCCTGAAAAGCTAACCTCGGAACTTTTTCTTCTCGGAAGGAATCGAACACTGCAATGAATATTGTTTTACACATATTTTTACTCGTCACTTCTGAAAAATAAATTTGAAATAAACTTTAGATGGATTGGTTTGCTGACTTTTCATGACATAGAATAAACTTGATGCATTTGTTTTGCTCAGCATGACAAAGAAGTTTTGAGAAGAAGAAAAACGGCTGACTAGTTTCGGCAGAGAGTTGCTTTTCAGGAAGTGAAATCGAGAGGATCAAGAGCTCCAAGAAAAAGTTCATATCGTTGCTTGATGTTTTTCAGCAAAATGAGAAGACCTCTTGGTTAGGTGTCAAAAAAACCTTAATGTAATGAATTTGATGGGGACGCTGTTGAGCAGGAGGGATCTTGTGTTCCAAGTCTGAGCATCGAGATTCCACAAGAATTTCGTTTGACTCGACGGTTTAGAAGCGCGGAGTGAAAAAAAGCGCTTGACTAGCACTGGTCCCGGAAAAGAAAAGAAAACAAAAGTAATAAACTGGAACTAGGAGCTGTATTAAAAAGGCCTAGTTAATCTGATAAAATTTCTGAAACAGTTTAGATCAATCCGATTAGTGACTTCCGGGGGTAACGTAAACTGACAAGTGTGCATCGATTCCTCAATTCGACCCTCCAAGTGTTCAGACACAATCTAATCGAGGGGTTCAAAAACCCAGCAAAAATTTATAATATTATTTTCTGCTATACACAAGAACTGACTTGGAAAGAAGCCACTGGTTAGGTCGCGGTATTTCAATAAGTTAATAGAACGGGGGAGAGGGTGAGGTGGTTAAATGCGATAGATAGGAACGATCGCAATGTACATATATCAATAATTAGATCGAAGCTTATCTCCAAGGAAAAATAACACATGTATAAAAGAAAGAAATGCAGCTTACACGGGAGGGATTGGTCTAATCAACTTAGTCGAAGCACGTAACGTCATGAGAAAATTTTTTTTAAAACCTGCATTGTTACCAAAAATGCATAGGTTCTAGCGACGTACTCCAACCGAGTTTAGTAAACTCGGTTGGGGTACGTCGCTAGATGTAAGTATAAGAGAGAAAAAAAAACCAAGTGAAAGAAGCATAAAAGATTTCAGAATCACTAGATAACGATAAGAAGTGTTTGATAGTTTACCGCAGAGGTTTCTGGGGTTGGCTAAACTACTAGCATGGCTCTGAAAAAAGTAAACTGAAAAAATTCTTTTTGAGAATCACCTTAACTCTAAGAAGCAAAACGTTATTTTGACCAGAAAAAATAGAAGTGATACGCCCATTTTCCTTCGGGTTGTTCGAGGCAGAAAAAAGAAGGCGAATAGAGTTGGGATTGAAGACAATTGTGCAAAACGTTGCCTAGAGATGCTTTCAACCACTATTTCCGATTGAGAGGAATCAATAGCAAAGGAAGAACTTGCAGCCAAAGAAACTTCCATGACTTTTCATCAATTGTAGCAAGTGTATCGAAAAGTGTCTTCTTTTCACTTTGAAACTTCATAGAAATAGTAATTGAGGTAGACAATGAAGTAGATCAGACATTTGCATAACAACCAAGACCATAACAACCAAGACCTGACCCTATTTGAAAGCAAAAAAAGAGATGAAGATTTTCAAGCGTCAGTGCCGTATTTGTGTTTTTTTTTGAGTCTTAGTGTGAACCATTTATGTTTATGATTCAATCCTAAAAAGTTGAGTAGAGTCAGTCAGGTAAGTCAAATTACACTCTCAGAAGCTAATGTTTATGACTGACTGATAATTAGTATTCAATCAAAAAATGAACGATATTGTTTACGTTTCTTTCCGCGTGAAATCAGGTCGGATTCGTCGATGTTCCGGATCAAATAAGTTTTGGTTTTATCGAAGTTATTTCTTCTAGGATTCAGAATCTCTAAAAAGTTATCGACGGAACGGAACCCGTTTCACTTTCTCAACCAGAAAATAAAACCTTTGAAATAATGAAAACCGATGAGTAAAGTGTTTGAAATTGGTTAAGGTAATAAACTTCAAACCTTTTTTCTCATCTTTTTTACAGTATATTTTTAAAATCTAATTTTTTAATTACGTATTTTTTTAATTCGTTGTACGCTGTAACCGAGGAAAAAATTGCTTCTGTTTATAAAACATTAGCATCAATATAAAACAATTGTTCGAAAATGTACATATTCTCAACTGCGTCAAATCGGAGAAACTCTTTAAAATACTTTAACATTCAAATACCACTCAGAGAATTCCCCGTGATCTTTCCACAGAAAAAAATACGTATGAAGCTCTCAGAAAGCAGTTACCACAAAAAGCTATATGTAGTTTCAAGCGAACTACAAACGATTGGAACGTTATAGAAAAAAATTACTTGTTAGAGTTCTAGATCATAACAATCATACATAAATTTTATGAAAAGATAAAAACAAACATTCGGATAAAATACAAAAACTACGAAAGCCTGCTCGAGTTGAAACAAAACAGACTCTTGTGATTACCATAGAAGTAGTGAATTATTTATAAGGAGTGCTGCTTTTCTCCTCATTTTCATTCAGGATTTTTTCAAGTGCGAGACGGGAAAAAAAGGCTACAGGTTTTAAGTTTCGTAATTTTCGAAGCTTTTAAAACAAGGGATATCTTCACGATTCGTAAAATTTAACAATAAAGAGGCTAAAGCGACCGCGTCTGTGACATACATATGTATGTATGTATATCATGCGCATGAGTAGATTAGCATTGAAAAAAGGTTTCTTTTTCTTTCGATCTCTGTTCAGAGGTTCAGAGAGAGTAATAACCAAACGCTCGTCGCCTTCTCTGATAAAAGGGAATTTGAATTGTATTGCTAATACTTTGCGAATAGATTTCATTTCGTACTGAGCTATGGATAATTGCCTATTTGTAACGGAGCGCTTGAGAAATTTATTCTTTGACGAAATTTATACTTTGATGGAATTTATACTTTGATGGAATTTATACTTTGACGGAATTTATTCTTTGATGTCTGTATCGATGTTCAGGGTGGGCTTCTTGTAGACATCGACTAGGTATATACTTTCGTTCAACAAAAAAAAAACTTAAACATAATTAAAATTAGAACTTAATTAGGCCACTAAAAAAACCTCCCACATATAAATGAATCGTTTACCTTAACACAGAAGCTTTCCTAGTCACAAAACTTCTTAGAATCTTTAGTTTTTTGGTATATATCCAAAAAATTACTATAAATTTTAAAACAATGTCACTAGCCAACCCTTGCTGAATTTCCCGCGCATATTTTTGTTGTTTCACTCAGAAAAGTACAATTTTTCTGTATAAAAACCATACCTTGTGTGTAAATGAAAAGAAACACAATGAGTTTTAAGCTAAGAGCATTTATAGTGTTAATTCGAGGGCTGTGTGCCTCGGAAATAATTAGTAGTAGAAACTGGGATGAATGATATGAAAATAGGAGTTCAAGGTAGGCCCTTTTTTGCAGAGACATTAGTCTAGTCTACAACATTCACCTAAAGCTACAATATTAAATTTTTTTGCGCTATAAATTGTCTTTGCAAAGAGAATTGAACATTTCATAGCGCTAGAATATAATAGCCTGTAGTTCCAATTTAATATGGTAACAAGGTTCTGCAGACAACCATGTTTGGAGGCGAAAACTAGTTTCAGAGCCGGGAAACCACTTCATTCATCCTTGAGGGGTACCTTCGTCTCCATATAAGCCGGAGGTTGCTCTTTCATCGGATACACTGTATATGAGGGGGCAGCTCTCGAAATGAAAGGGTTGTGAGTGAGACCAGTTGGTATCCTCGGCTCGAGTACATATGCAGGATTTTGAAGTGCCAAGGCCCCGAGTGGCCCGGCATCGATCGTGTTCTGTGCTGGCTGGATGGTTCGAGCAGGGTCGCTCGGAGCCTCCTGAAGCAACAAATCTTTTGAAAGTTGAGAGTGATCAAAATAGGTGACTTCGTATCGATCACCAAATTTTATAGAAAGAAAACGTTTATTTGAATTAAATTTTCCTTTCAATTCTCATCCAGAACCTCTTTATTGACTTCTTGTTTTTTATATAATTTTTTTTAAATTGTGAGTTGAACTTGCGTGCGTTACCAGATCCAATGTATGATCAGCCGCACGTGTAATCTATCTATACAAGTCATTTCGAGAATAATATCATCGATTTTCATTAAAATCATCGACCATGGAGTCGTCGACCATTCTTATACCATTTCTCTGTAACATTTTCTTTGTATTATTGTATTTTCAATTGCCTAAAATATCAAACTTAAAAAAAAAAATTTCAAGCACTTTCTACTGTGAAAACATTCTTTTTTTCTCAAACCCTAAATATTCTCACTTTTTTTTATGAAAAAGTGGAATTCCTGTGTATTTTTTTTTCTAATTGCGATCAATATCTTTTTTATGTGAATACGCTACTCGCACTGTGCAATAAAAGTATCCTTAACTGAATTATCCAGACTTGAAATTCGATTTACGTTCAAGAGTGTTCAAATAGGGCACTCCTATTGAGTTTAAATTCCTTTTTTGAACTCCTGAGTTGGAATTTCTGTAGTTTGTAGTTTGAACTCAATTTGTCCACCTTTGAAGAAGTAATGAATTTGCCAAGATCTTCATTAAATTTTCAGAAAAAATCACTCAAAAAAGTCCCGGATATTATTATTGAAAACTAAGCAAAAAATTCTTCTTCCAGGAAAGAACAGTCGAGTGAAACCTTTGAAAAAATTTATTTTTTGAAAAACCTTCGAAAAAAATTATTTGGTAGAAGAAGACAAAAATTGAGAACTATTATAGAAAAAGTTATGAAGCATAAGGAAGAACGATAGAATTGATAAGCATTCGAAGAATATCTTCTCAAATTTTCCAAGTCCAATCATGATTATGCATGACTCTTAGAGCACCAGACGTAAAACAATTGCTTTTTCAAATTTGGAGAGAGTTTTTTGTTAGAAAAGTGCAGCAATTTTTTTTCAACGGTCTATGAGTCAAAAAACAGTAGGAAGACATTTGGAAACCAAAAAAAACTTGTTTTAAAAATTATAAAACAATTTTTTGTTTCTAATTTCTGACTCAGAATTTGACCGCAGGTAATTTTCAAGCGTTTTCAAGCTCGATTGACTTCGAAAAGCACATTTCCTCTGAGCCTGTGTATTTTGCTTTTTTTTCAATTTTACGAAATGCTTGTAAATGTGGATTGTTAAAATATCGCACACTAGTCGTAACAAAAGCAGGCTGGCATATGAAATCTCTACTTCTTCAACTTTGCGTACTATTTTTCGTTCTCTCGCACTGCTCGTTGTTCACGTCGTATTTTTAGACTGAGCTCGTAAACGATACAATGAGCTCATGCTCTCCTGTGTGACCTATTGATTTCTTCTGTGTTATTAGAACTGAGAAAAAAGGCTCTGTCGCAGTTGTCGAGCTGCAGGTGACCGGTAATCATCAATAAACATAGATTGAACGTGTGGCAGTACAAGCAACAAATATTAGCTTTTGAATGAAATATGCGCAGAGTGTTGGTTTAAAAAAATTAATTCATTGTTTATCATCAAAATACATCAGAGTTACCAATGAATAAATGCACTAAAACCTCGGTTTGTTTTTTGCAACAGCTGATACGATTTGGGGACTTGCACAGACGTCGGAATAAAATAACATTGGCGACGCAGAAGAGGAAGACGCCCAGGGCAATCAGAAAAATCATTGATCTGAAAAAAAAGATTTTGAGATCACTGATGTCAAGGGTAGATAAACAACTATAGATAAAAAATGAACCAGTTGCTCACACGTTTTGGAAAATACTGGATAAGAATTTCAACAAAATGTGAAAAAACCTTATGAAGATCATAAGTCAAATATCTAGATTACCACAAATTACCCATAGTTATTGAATCAATGAATTTTAGTAGGAAAAATAAACTGATTCATGAGACGCGATCTAGCACAACCATCTTTTTACTACCAGAGCCAGCACTTCACCGCTACTCTAAAGATGATTGGAAAACTGTGAGTTATAATTTATGTGAAAATGATAATAGTGAAAAACAGAGAGAGCCATTGGCCTTTTCGACACTTTATCTTAAGTCGTTCCGGAGAACTTTCAGAAATATTAAATTGTGTTCTGTTGATCGCTGTAAGACATGCACAAATTAGCTTAGGGATGTTTTCCGGTAAAATCTTAGAAAAATATTGTTCTAAATCTCTCTATCTAAAATCTAAAACCAATTGTACAAATCGGAATCATTCATTGAAAACTTATATCATCATTCTTCGTATGATATCTATCATTCTTATTGTGTCATACTGTTTTTGAATATGAAGGAATATTAACATTCAAATGTGTCATGAAATTTAAAAATCATAGATACGATAGATGGCGATTAAATTAGGTCACAACCCGTCCTTTGTCGATAAAGGTGTATTGAACCTCAAGATAACATAATCCATGTATACTATAAAAGAATGTACATATATGTACATTTCAGTCTTTTTTCTCGCGATCAATCACGAAACAAGTGGCGATACGTTTAACCTAAACTTGAGCTCCTGACATAACTTGCTATGACCATTGCTTGCTTTGTGGGTCATAGCTAGGGTTTGTGGGTGATTATAGGAAGGAAAATAGGAGTCTTGCAGGTACTACCGATGCCTTGAAGTGTAGATGCTCTGAGCTGGGAATTCATTGAATTCTAATTAGACATTTGAAATAATTGATGTTTTTTTTGTTTTTATAAAATAGTGTAGAGAGCTCGTTGTTATAAAAGTTATAAGAGTCTTTGGTACAATGCGGTGGGGGTCTTATTGTATGTAAACGAGTTTTGGTAGCACTGGGTTTTTTTATGAGAGTCTGTGATACTATCCTGTACCCTCTTCTTGGAGAAATGATTCTATTGACGTATATGCTTTTCATAATTTGTGCTGACAATGGCGCGCGTTCTGCGGAGAAACAGCGTTGTTAATAGAGGTTTGGAGGTTTGGCACCACCAAGACAAACGCACTCACCAATATTCTCATCACAATGACCGAAGAGCTTCAAAATTCAAAATAAATCATGGTAACTTGGAAAGTGTATTCGTAGACTTCCCGTGAAACTTCTCCATGATAAATTTTCGATTCGTTTTCATTTGTTCATTTGAGGCAAATCAGGTTAATTTCAATCTGAATCGCCTCAAAAGAATTACTTTTCCAAACAAAAATGTTTCAATTTTCATCGCTTCTCTAGTGTTTTTTCTATAAACATGTATAGGACTGTATTTTTCAGTGAATTTCCAAGTTTTGGAGAACCTTCAATCTGGGTTTCTTCACAAAAAAACAACAAACAAACCCGTCATTTTTGCCTTCACAACACTCCCAATCACAGCACTGGAGAGCTTCCGGACATTTCCAGTAGAGTGAATCAACCCTGAAAACCAAATTGTTGCTTCGCTGTCTTCTTTATTTTTCCTGTCCATTCCCGTATCGAGACCAGCTCATAACCCAGATCGAGTGGGATTCCGAAATGCGCTAGTCAAATTTCAAATAAATTCCTGGACTATTAGAGGAACTCTATCATCAAGACCATCATATGTATTAAACCAACTGTTGGTCTCTCTTCGTATCAACTCATATTTCTATCAAATGCAAAAATATATGTAGTAAAAAAGTTACATATTTTTTATTCGTTTATGATTTTCAAGTTCTTTCAAGTATCAAAGTTCCAGTATACGAATCAAGTATCATGGAAAACCCTATTCTCTTTTATTGACTGAGAAATAAGATTGTCTTTCATGAGATTTCGCACGGAATGAAACTAATCCCACGGATCAGGATCGAACTTGTCGTGTTTTTCTTTCCTAGAAGCAACCACGAGTCTGATATATGTTATATAAGACTGACAATGTTCCGTCTGCGAAGGTGAGGTTCTCAAGATTATCCGAAGTCTGTTTGTCAATTGTTATATAAGACTGACAATGTTCCGTCTGCGAAGGTGAGGTTCTCAAGATTATCCGAAGTCTGTTTGTCAATTGTTATATAAGACTGACAATGTTCCGTCTGCGAAGGTGAGGTTCTCAAGATTATCCGAAGTCTGTTTGTCAATTGTTATATAAGACTGACAATGTTCCGTCTGCGAAGGTGAGGTTCTCAAGATTATCCGAAGTCTGTTTGTCAATTGTTATATAAGACTGACAATGTTCCGTCTGCGAAGGTGAGGTTCTCAAGATTATCCGAAGTCTGTTTGTCAATTGTTATATAAGACTGACAATGTTCCGTCTGCGAAGGTGAGGTTCTCAAGATTATCCGAAGTCTGTTTGTCAATTGTTATATAAGACTGACAATGTTCCGTCTGCGAAGGTGAGGTTCTCAAGATTATCCGAAGTCTGTTTGTCAATTGTTATATAAGACTGACAATGTTCCGTCTGCGAAGGTGAGGTTCTCAAGATTATCCGAAGTCTGTTTGTCAATTGTTATATAAGACTGACAATGTTCCGTCTGCGAAGGTGAGGTTCTCAAGATTATCCGAAGTCTGTTTGTCAATTGTTATATAAGACTGACAATGTTCCGTCTGCGAAGGTGAGGTTCTCAAGATTATCCGAAGTCTGTTTGTCAATTGTTATATAAGACTGACAATGTTCCGTCTGCGAAGGTGAGGTTCTCAAGATTATCCGAAGTCTGTTTGTCAATTGTTATATAAGACTGACAATGTTCCGTCTGCGAAGGTGAGGTTCTCAAGATTATCCGAAGTCTGTTTGTCAATTGTTATATAAGACTGGCAATGTTCCGTCTGTGAAGGTGAGGTTCTCAAGATTATCCGAAGTCTGTTTGTCAATTGTTATATAAGACTGACAATGTTCCGTCTGCGAAGGTGAGGTTCTCAAGATTATCCGAAGTCTGTTTGTCAATTGTTATATAAGACTGACAATGTTCCGTCTGCGAAGGTGAGGTTCTCAAGATTATCCGAAGTCTGTTTGTCAATTGTTATATAAGACTGACAATGTTCCGTCTGCGAAGGTGAGGTTCTCAAGATTATCCGAAGTCTGTTTGTCAATTGTTATATAAGACTGACAATGTTCCGTCTGCGAAGGTGAGGTTCTCAAGATTATCCGAAGTCTGTTTGTCAATTGTTATATAAGACTGACAATGTTCCGTCTGCGAAGGTGAGGTTCTCAAGATTATCCGAAGTCTGTTTGTCAATTGTTATATAAGACTGACAATGTTCCGTCTGCGAAGGTGAGGTTCTCAAGATTATCCGAAGTCTGTTTGTCAATTGTTATATAAGACTGACAATGTTCCGTCTGCGAAGGTGAGGTTCTCAAGATTATCCGAAGTCTGTTTGTCAATTGTTATATAAGACTGACAATGTTCCGTCTGCGAAGGTGAGGTTCTCAAGATTATCCGAAGTCTGTTTGTCAATTGTTATATAAGACTGACAATGTTACGTCTGCGAAGGTGAGGTTCTCAAGATTATCCGAAGTCTGTTTGTCAATTGTTATATAAGACTGACAATGTTCCGTCTGCGAAGGTGAGGTTCTCAAGATTATCCGAAGTCTGTTTGTCAATTGTTATATAAGACTGACAATGTTCCGTCTGCGAAGGTGAGGTTCTCAAGATTATCCGAAGTCTGTTTGTCAATTGTTATATAAGACTGACAATGTTCCGTCTGCGAAGGTGAGGTTCTCAAGATTATCCGAAGTCTGTTTGTCAATTTCTTTAGAGCAGATGATGATTGTATAAGCTTCAGGGTCTACACATAGAGGAAGGTCGCTATTCGAGGTTGAGTCTGTAAAGAAAAAAACATTCATCACATGTAAAAATCGACGAAAAAGCAGAAAGAGGAAGCTAAAAAAAGCGCAAGAAGTTAAGTTATAAAAACACTGTTATTTATTTATTCATTTATTTATTTATTTATTAATTTATTCATTTATTTATTTATTTATTTATTTACTTATTTATTTATTTATTTATTTATTTATTCATTTATTTATTTACTTATTTATTTATTTATTTATTTATTTATTTATTTATTTATTTATTTATTTATTTATTTATTTATTTATTTATTTATTTATTTATTTATTTATTTATTTATTTATTTATTTATTTATTTATTTATTTATTTATTTATTTATTTATTTATTTATTTATTTATTTATTTATTTATTTATTTATTTATTTATTTACATTATTTGAACTATTCCCGGGAGAAAACAATATCAAAAAGAGCACATTACGTTTTTTTTCTGTTTAAAGAAGTCTTCCAAATTGATTCAAGAAACCTAATTTTTATCTCATTCAAAGAGGTACTAGCCTTCTATAGCAGGCACTGTTTTGAGGCTACAGTTGCCGTTGAGAACAAATTCTTCGGAGAAGTAATAATCGATGTCATCTACTCTGGAACGAATTAAATTTGAATAATCGTTTCCGTGAAAAGATATAGATGAACCAGTGTTTTTCCGCCTCGTAAGCCTGTTTTGTTCCATGCCCCCAACTTCTGATTTAGAGTGAGTGATGCTTCCGATCCGTCTTCTTTCAAATTTCTGCGGTTTTTCACGTTTCCAATCATCGCATTCTACAATGTTCCGTGGAAAAATCTTTTTATTGGTTTCTTCGCTTGAATCAATTTTTTTCATAGAGGGTTGCTCTAAACCTAATCATTCTCTAGTATGAAAAATAGTCTTTCTTAACCTTTCACAAAAAAGTGATGACTTACCAGCTTTGCAACTCCTGACCTGATTGATTTGTCGGGTGAGGGGACGAAATAGGAGCCACGCCTGCCTGAAGCTGCAAGGGCTCCAGCAGCTGCGCCCGCGACAAAGAACCCTGAACGAGGCATTGTGGACATGACAGATGAGATGCGAGACCTCGAGACGGGCACACGTGCAGCCGATCGAGAAGAGGAGGATCCAACTCCGCTTCCTCTGAAGAAAAACACATCCATGACGAATAGATGAACTAAAACTGTTAGTTTATGTTTAAATTCGCACGCTTTTCTTTCGACATGATTGCGACGTGAAAACTTTTTTAAATGATACATAAGGTGAATTTTCGATGTATGTATATATTTTGAGTGTCTTTACAGGTTTTGGTTAGTGAACTTGCCAACTTGTCAACCAACATTAGGGTCACAACGTACAGAAGCCAGTGAAATCCAGTGAGCTGCTCAAACTTCGGAGCAACCAAATACTTTGCTTTATACTGTTTTCCCTCTTTGATCTAGTCATTGAGCGGTCGTGTTTCGTCTGATATTAATTCCAACAACAGCTTGAGGAAAGCCGGTTTTTAGCAGAAGTTGAACGCCATAAGGCCGGATCGTCCACATCATGTTTCGGAGCACCAATTCTCTGATCATACTGGGAAGGCATTGAACCTGAAGTTTCTAAACGAGGCCCTCGTTTTGATCTCAAGTAATTGATTGTTCCTGCATACCGATAGGCAGAGGAGGAAGCCGCAGTGCGACTTCCGTAGCTTCTGCCTATAGAAGAAGAGCGCGCACCACTGAATCCTCTTCCCCCGCCTCTGACTCCGCCTGCAGAACGAGAGAACTATCCATGATTTAGAGACTATGGTTTAGTGAATAAGGTCTGTAGCGAATTTGTTTAAGTTACTAAGCTTCATGACTGCTGTTCAGTAACTATATTTTAGTGACTATGATTTAGAAACTATATATTGTTAATGATGATTCAGTAACTGAGGTTTGGTCTATAAGGTTTAGTGACCTAGTTAAGTAACTGAAGTTTGTTGACTATGACTCACCGACTACGGTTCGTTTACTCTGGTTTAATGACTACGGCTCGGTGAATATATTTCATTCAAGCTGGTTCACTGACTCTGATTTAGTATTTTCGACTCTGATTTAGTAACTAGACTTAAGCAACTGTAGTTCAGTAAATATGGCCTAACGACTCTGGTTGAGCAACCTGTTGTTCTGACACTATTCTTTAGAGAGCATAGTTTTTTGTAGCTTTTTATGAGTCTTTTTTATGAGGAATGTGCTCGCTTTCTTACCACCACGGGCATCCACAAGAGAACCACGGAAGCAAAGGAGATGTAGAAAAAGAGAAAGGAAGAAAAGGAGCGAGGAATCATGGTTCATACGAATTACACTTTTCTGAAAAACATTTTAAAATTTTTGTTGCAAGATTTCCCAAAAGATGTTTTTTTCTGAGTAGAATCACAGGATTTCTCGTAGCTGGCTATAACATTTAGGAACCCACATTTAGTATACATATATGGCATTTAGGCGAATGTTTCTAATGAAGCATTTAGGCGAATATCAAAATCCCACAGAAATTCGGTTTTTTTTCTGGTTGAATAAAGGTTTTTCGAGTCTTTATAAACGACTGAGTCTGGATATCGACAACAGGAGCCATTTATGTCGGTTTGAGGTGAATTTTGGCACATTGTTACTTGGAGAGCCGCACTAACTCGGAGGGCGCACTTCACTTAGAGGGGCCAGGTTAATTTTCATTGATTTTTTCGCTTATGCTCAATTAACATGTATGCTAACGCAGCCGTACGGCTTAGGAATGAGGCCGTATAGAACAAATATCTACAAGAATTCAGTTTTATCCAGTCAAATTGGCTTAGCTGTTTCCAGCTATTATTCACTGTTTTTCGCTCAGGCTTAGGTGAAGGTTACGCGAACGAGGTCGTACGGCTTAGAAAAGAGACCACATGAAAAAAATTTCTTTTTTAAAATTTCTTGTCGATTAAAGACTTAAACTTGTCGAAAAATAGAGAAAATGGTGTAGTTAATACATCAGTTTGAACACACTAAAAACAAAAGACCCCCCCTAAGTAAAGTGCGCCCCTCTAAGTAAAGTGCGCCCCTCCCCTTAGTAAAATTGTTCCTAATTTTTTTCGTTAGAGAAACCAGTAATACTGTGCTTAGTTATTTTAGATGGTCTCTTTCATAGGCCATACGGTCTCGTTAGTGTAAACTTTAACTGAGCCTTAGCAAATTTTTATGTTGGAAACATCTTTCAACATAAAAAAGCTGAATGTTTAGAGAAAATCCTGTTATGCGCTGAGATAGAATCAATTCGTTATTTTCAAGATAAAACTGCTCTCTGTATATTCTCTTCTTTAAAAAAAAACATTATGATGTTTTTTGTGAGTCGTTTAGTTTGTAAAACATTCCAAAGATGCCTCATTAAATAATAATAATAATAATACTAGTTGATCGCATTCAGAATTTTTAATGACATAAAGAAACAAATTTAAAGCACAATTCTAAATGGAAGCACAATTCTCAAAGGGTGAGTTAAACGGTGGTTATAAAGAAAATGAAGATTTATCAAAAACGACACATGATCGAGTTTTATTTTATTACGAACAAATTTGTGAAAAAACATAGTTCGAGCCAGAAATCGCGAAATCGCCTTGTAAATAACTTTTGAACACGTTTTAAGTCTTTAGTGAGACCTATGGAGACAGGTGACAAGACTTCTGATCCATATTCAAGCAAGAGACGAACATACATTAACAGTGAATATTCCATCTATTTTCACAGTTCTGAAAATAACTCAGCTAAGAGCTAACCGATTGTCCTAATTTTTTAAATATGTTTTTTTCTGTTTCAAAATCGTGAGACTAAACTGTGATTCTAGACAAGTTCACTTGCTTCAGGAAAAATAAGACTCATTCGCATCAAAATTCGCCTTTTTAGATTTTTCACTGTACTTCACAATTCTTTATCAGTATTCAATGAGAAGCGAGTGGGCTGAAGTTGAGGTGTGAAGCCTATCGCTCTCAGTCTCTTAGGCTTTCTTGTTCTTGTAGTTGTCGATGAATTTGTCGAGTGTGGTGATGAAGGGATCGACTTATTTTTGGTAAAGATGGGAGGTTCCGTTCGTTTGTGGCAGGTAAAAGTACAGCAGGAAAATGCACTTGAGTAAGAAGTATAGAGGGAGAAATGCCATGATTGGCTCAGCGAAGCAGTCAATAAGCGAGAAGAATCCGAAGACTGTTCAGTAGATCAACCAATGTGTGTCGTCGTCTTTTGTCGTCGTGCGAATCGCCTTGACAGAAATGTATGAAGGATAGGCAAAACCGATGAGATCGCAGACGAAACTGGCAAGGCCACCCAGCACGAGGTAGAGAGCGAGGAGACCTTTCAGGATATACGAAAGCTGCTCTCGTTTGAGTTGGGTCTTTCTCTATAGGAGCACGGAGTACTCATCGTATTTCGACCCTAGACTATGACAGTGAACTGTGAGCAGATTGCATGCCAACGACAGCGTCAACGTTGGCTCCCTTGGCGAATGTAACCGATGCAGTCGGAGTCTTCGACTTGGACTTCTTAGCATCCTCCGGAGCAGCCATTCTGATCAGAAACGAGCGAGAAGAATGAGAGGTAAGTTGTTCACAAAGAAAATAGCAATTCTCAGTTTTTAAATTTTTTCCTATGTAGTTGTTTCAAGTGTTTTTTTTTTCAGAAACAGACGTCTAACTGGTAGTAAATAAATATCAGGAGCCGATCAGGAGGTCATCCTTTTCTGGGCCTAAAGGCTTTCAAGTTCATAGTAGTATCATATTGGGTCATTTACAAGACTCTGAAGCACGGAGCTTATACCCAAGCTGAACAGGCGGAACAAAAACAATCTCGGGAGACTACGACAAGCATCTAACGCATCATTGCGAACACTTCACATGGCAAACTTTTTTGTTGAATGTATCGCAATTCTCTGCGTGTTTTTCACTCTGCGTGTTTTTCACGTCTTGAACAGTCAACTAGCGATTTCCTCTCTTCCATGTCAGTCACAAGAGCACATAAACGTTTGCTTACTGCAAACCCAACTCCTAATACTTCCCCGTCGAGTCCAAACACGCGAGGCATCTCTACTATTGTCACTGAGACGCTCTCCTTCGCCAACAGTGACCCACCGCCAGGCGTTCCCAAAGGGTTTTGGGACTCGATTTCTCGGCTCTTAATCAACTTATCAACTACTATTGAACAATTGTCTTCGGCTAACTCAACTTGCAAATGCTCCCCTCTCAATCCCATCCCGGACCACTCTCAAGCTCTTCATTCTTCTGAATCAGAGATTGAAAAGCACAATCGGCTCAGATCAATCGTAATCGTTGGCTTACCTGAATCTTCGGACCGAAACCCATCTATGAGAACGGAACATGACGAGAAAAAAAAGTCGCTTCAGTCCTGACCGCACTAAATCTCGAAGTACGCGCGCAAACTATCTTTCGCATGGGAAAACCTAGTGATCGTCCTCGTCTTCTCAAAGTCCTTCTCCCTACTCGTGGTCACTTGCTGAAGGCTCTGCAAGCCGCTTCAACTCTGAGATCAACTCCTGCCTGGAACGGCATTTTCATCAGGAAGAGCATGACTACTTCTGAGCGAGATGAATGGCGGAAGATGCGCGCCGAGCTGGCCAACCTGAAGAAAAGTCAACCGGAAGAAGGCTGGGTGATATACAGAGATCAGCTATGGAAAAAAGGATATCGGAGCGAGAAAGAGGAATCCAAGCCCATCAAACTAGTAAACCCAGGTCGCTTTTCAAGTTCTTTGATTTTTTTCTTTTATATCTAGCCTAAAATGTGTGTTGAGTAATGCTCGTTCCATTAGCAACAAGTTACCGCGCTGATAGAACTGGCCGGTCCAAGACCGGTCACCTATTTAAAACAGAGATTGAACGTGCGGCAGAAGTTAATATCTCTATAAACAAACGTAACAATGAAAAATTAATAAACACACCAAACAATAAAAACAAAAAACAACGATTAAAATTAATATTAAAAAACAATAAAGTGGAACAAAAAACAGATTAGTACAAAGTGTCTCGTTTAAAAAAAATGTCAGATACAAAGTGTCGCGGGTACAGAGCGTCGCAGGTCAAAGTGTCGCGGGTTTTTCAACCATTTCAGGGATACCCTCTGAAATGGTTGTTTCATGTTGTATGTGTTGGCGGAGAACGCTAGTTATTGTTGTGAACGATATGTATTTCTTTAAAACTGGAATACTGCTAGGAGCCGTGTTGAAACAGCAGAAAGCGAATGAAACTGAATAAAAAAAGTCGAGCTCAGTATAGATTTCTAATGAAAAAAATTTGCAGTTAAATCATTAGAGTGATAATACTACAATGAATCAGTTTTGTTCCACCGAGTCAGATATATTAAAGTTCTTTAGACGCTTCACTGCTGTTGTTATCGGATACATCCATGTACTCGAAAATGTAGTAGTTGAAGTTTCGAAATTTGAATGTTTAAAAAAACAGTCAACAAGAGAACAGTAAAGTTATGTATTCTTCTTAAGAAACACACAGAACTGAGCTTTCATGAACCAGCGTTAGTTTCGTGAGCGAAATTCGCGCGGAATTGAACTTTTAAAAAAAAGATAGTTGTAATCCAACCAGACACGTGCGTGACTAATAATCTGGCAATTGAGAAGGAATGATTTGTGAGAGAAGTTAGAAGAAACATTTTAAGACGAATTCTTCTCAAAATGGGAAAGAATTTGAGAAATTCATGTTCTCCGAATCGTCTAACAAAACACTTAAACAAAAAAAACTTAAACCATTTATAACAATTATTTTGGAATTCAATTATACACTAAAACACTTTTTTAAAAGTCACTCCATAATTAAATTTCCCATTCATGAAGCGCCATAGTCTATTCAATAACCCAATGGAATCAACACGGAAGGATAGGGAAACAAACCGATTTATAGTTACTCCTCTAGTATTTTTGATCAAAATAGCGTAAGATAAGAATCATTGAAACATAATCGTTCGTAAAGACGAAAAAAATCGTTTTTGAAACTACTTTAAAGGTTAAAAAACTACTCAAAGTTCAGCTTCACAATGGGCAAAATTTAATGAAACTGGTAGGCGCGTTTATTACTTTAAGAGAGCTTTTTAACTCTACAATTTTTTTCGCTGCTAGTTGTCTCGAATGTTTGCTGTGTTTGCAAGAGCCAAAAAACAAGGCAGAGATGCAAAAACGTGAACTTCTCACAGAAGGAATACGAGAGAATAATAAACCCTCTAGCTCTTTGGAAATTCTACCTGCGTATTTGGCCTCTGCTGAGGCCAAATACGCAGGTTTCGAGTTGCGATTGCCAATTAGTGCGGACGTTCCCTGCGAGATCAAAAGTCCCCACGTTGGTGCTCAAGAAAAAGTCAGCGTTGTTACTCTCGTCAAAAAGGTTAAATTAAAGAGCATCGAAAAATATCAAGAGGAAAATGTTTATTCAGTTTAGTTAGATTCAAGCGCTTTCAAAAGGCTCAAGCTAAACCCTCGAAAACTAACCCAGTATTGATAATGAAATATCGCTAGGTATTGATAGTTGAAGAAAGACCTCTTCCTGAAAGTTCATTTTCATAGTTTGTCGTCAGTAAACTATTGATGTTGTCATAAACAATGGAGCTTGAAGCCGTCGAGCGATGACAGCTTTTGTGGCGCCTGGTACGAGTGCATTTTTTAAATTGCATTTCGTAAAATACTTGTTTTCACCCTAGAATTGAGCTGAACTTATGTAACTCAAAGAAACAGTATTCGAAAATTGGGTTTAATGGATTCAAAAGAACAAAAAAGCTTAGATGAGCTTTCTTGCATAGTTCGAAAACTGAAAAGTTTGTTCAAAAAAGATCTGAATGAAACCAAATGAAATATGAAAAGAATGAACTTGAGAATAAAATCATTTCGAAGCATTAGTGGAGAGCTAGATGGAAGTTTCTGTTCAAAGAAAGGGGTTTCTGATAACTTTTTTTGAACGGAACCGCAATCGCTGGAATACGCTGAATAAAAGTTTCAAATAACTACATATCGTTGGTGGTTTCCCCATTTTCAGGGTGAAGAATAGAGAATCCAGGAGTTCGTATTACTTGAAGTTTTCAAGAAGAAAAACCATGAGAAAGTCAAGAAAAGTATGGGTAGACAATGAATTTTGGAGACAAACGTTGATCGTAAGCCCGTTTTGCACTTCGTGAATCGGGAAGGAATGGAACTGCAGATTCATATAAAACCAAATCTTTAATAATGAATACGCTCGTTTTCGGATAAAAAAATGTGAAAAACGATTATCCTTTTTTAATGAGAAATTCAGAAACATTGTTTGAAAATTCAGCACTTTAAATGATTCTGGAATTCTCTTTCAGTTCCTAAAAGTTTATTTCTCATTTCTAATCGTCAAACCTTAAAAATAGCAATCCATTGCAACAAATTCGGATTTCCCTCTCGAGGAAGACCAGGATTTTATAAGCTGTTTAGATACTGAAAGCGTCAGAAGAGAGAAAAAAACATGGATTTTCTAAAGTAGCAAGCGAGTTGACGTCAGAGTTAAGAAAGGAATTTTGCGGTGTCTTGTTGCTGTGGTTACCACCGGAAAATAGAGATAGAAAGATTCGATGTGTTGTCTAATTATCAGCACGGTTTTCGAGAGAAGGCTTCTGTTGTCACCAATTTATTGATGTGTGAGGAAGACTGGACGAGAGCGCTAGGGAGTGGACTTTCCACCGATGTCATATATCTCGATTTTTCTCGAGCTTTCGATACAATTAGTATTCCTAAGCTTCTCTACAAGTGTAGACATTATGGTATACCATCTCAATTGTTATTGTTTCTGGAATCCTTCTTGACAGATCGCACTTTTTCAGTTCGCATTGGTAGGACTCGTTCTCCTCAATTTAATGTGACATCAGGGGTTCCCCAGGGTTCTGTCCTTGGACCTCTGCTATTCATCTTATACATAACTGATTTGAACCATGTACTAGCTCAATTCCCTTATGTGCATTTCCAAGCATTTGCCGATGATATTAAAGTGTATGTGTCTTATAACAAAGATACCTTTTTAGAGCGAAGTCAAGAACTACAACTTGCACTCGATGCTATTACTGTTTGGTGTGAATGTAATCAACTCTCCTTGTCTCCCAGTAAAACTCTTCATCTGCATATAGGGTACCAATCTCTCATCGCCTCCTATTCAATCTGCCATGTTCTGTTATCACGTGTCAACCAAGTTCGCGACCTGGGAGTACAAGTTGTCTCATCATTGCGCAGAGGCCCAGCTGTTGAAGATCGAGTGAGCAAAGCAACGGCAGCCATGTATTCACTCCTCCGTGCTGTTCCCATCAACGACCCAGTTATTCTACTCAAATGCTTTTCCATATATATACTTCCTCATCTAGAATTTGCATCTTGCTTCTGGAATCCATATTATAAAAAAGACTGCAAAATTATCGAGAAAGTACTTGAAGCTTTTACTCGTATTGTGTACTACCGATGCTTTCCTAATCCTGATTATCCACGTGCACTTCCTTCTTATTCTTGTCGATTGGCTAACCTAGGTCTTTCTTCCTTGATAGACAGGCGGAAAGTCGCGGATCTTATGATGGGTTGGAAAATTTACAACAATAGTTCCATTGTCGCGAAGGAAAAGTTCTTCAAATGGGTTCCGATTACACGGACAAATGTTAACGGTTTGTATGTCGAAGCAACACAGAATACGGCCCGTTTCCATTGTTTCTCATTAAGGGTAGCACGTATGTTCACTAGATTATCGAGAGATGTGTTGAATGTTCCGAGTGAACACGTTTTTAAAAAAGCTGTCATCAATATCATTGATACACTTTAGTCTTTCCGTTTCGAATCAGCAGACATATGGATGTAATTATTAGACACTATGACGCGCTCTGTAATAAATTGTTACAAGAATTGTCTTAGATTTCTTTTCTTTTTTTTTCTTTGCTTCTTAAAGACACCATTGTTATCTGTGGTTTTTGAATGTTTGTTTTTGCACTGACAAGTGTAGATAAAATATATAATATATATGATTTAGCAAAGCTCCTTCTTATTTTCGTCCCTCTTTTTTCTTATAATAGAAATGCCTGCTTCGATAATGCATATTATCGTGGTCGTGCTAATGATTCCCTATAATAAATAAGGCAACAATCGAATCGTTTGAACGACTTGAAACACTCTTTGAAGGACTAGAGTTATGACAGTTATGAACTTGTTGATGCTTTTTTGAAAATATGAGTGAAAGAAAGTGATATAAAGGATTGGAGAAAAGAAAGAGATGAAAAGAAGAAAATTGTGAGGGGAAAAGAAAGAAAGAAAGAGAGAGGAAAGGACAGAAAGTGAAAGAGAGAGAGAGAGAGAAAAGAGAGTGAAAGAGAAAAAAGTCTAAGAGAAAGAGCAGACAGACACAGAGAGAGTAGTTAGTTTTTGTCCGAACTGGCAAAACCTGAGACTTTCCTTTTCCTAATACAAACACATTTTCTTTATCTTTTGCTAGAGTTCACACAGAAGAACTTTGGAGAGAGCTTTGATGGCTTTTTGTGGTTTTCGGTCCCGTTGTATTCATCCTATTTTTTATTCTTCATTCTTTATCAATATTCTTTGAGCAGTTGAGAAAGTCTGCAGAAAAGAAGGTCCGAAAAAGCATCTCTCTCTCTCTCTTGTGAGATTTGATATTTTTTCACTGAAAACATTTTTTTTATTCTAGCAAAACCTTCTATTTCGTTACAAGGTTCATAAATGTGTGTTCAACTACTTCTCAAGAAGGCAAATGTCAAATTGTCTATGTTTTTGAAAAGAAATTATCAACTAGTCTAGCAAAAAACAGTTATTTTATGTCAGAGTTGCTTTTTGGATGTCACGCATTGAATCATCCCCTCTTTTTTTTCTCTTTCTCGATATGGTCGCATTTTTTCTTCTTATTTTCTTCAATTTTTTCTTATTTTCTAACCCGAATTTGAGTGCAATATGCTTTTCTACTTCCAGATTCAGATGATTCTTGTGTATTCTTCATATTATGCCTTTCGGGTTGTTACTCTTCTCTCCCAGAAAGTTACTCTTCTCTCCCAGAAAGTTACTCTTCTCTCCCAGAAAGTTACTCTTCTCTCCCAGAAAGTTACTCTTCTCTCCCAGAAAGTTACTCTTCTCTCCCAGAAAGTTACTCTTCTCTCCCAGAAAGTTACTCTTCTCTCCCAGAAAGTTACTCTTCTCTCCCAGAAAGTTACTCTTCTCTCCCAGAAAGTTACTCTTCTCTCCCAGAAAGTTACTCTTCTCTCCCAGAAAGTTACTCTTCTCTCCCAGAAAGTTACTCTTCTCTCCCAGAAAGTTACTCTTCTCTCCCAGAAAGTTACTCTTCTCTCCCAGAAAGTTACTCTCCTCTCCCAGAAAGTTACTCTTCTCTCCCAGAAAGTTACTCTTCTCTCCCAGAAAGTTACTCTTCCCTCCCAGAAAGTTACTCTTCTCTCCCAGAAAGTTACTCTTCTCTCCCAGAAAGTTAATCTTCTCTCCCAGAAAGTTACTCTTCTCTCCCAGAAAGTTACTCTTCTCTCCCAGAAAGTCATAGCTCTGAGATGTTCCATTTTAGTGGTGATTTTTGAACAATAATCGTTTCGTCTAGAGCAGAATCAATCTGAACGCTTGCAGAAATTTTATTTACAGGTACGTAAGATGCGCAACCTGCGAGCCTCACACGTGATAGCAAAACGAAGACAGCTACTTCGCAAAACCAATTCATTTGTTCGTAAAACGCAGGCCGATCCTAACATTCGCTTTATCAAAATCAAAGTTCTGACCCGATTTGTATGCCCAAATCAGAAAACTAAAACTAAGAACTCATCCGCACTTTTGAAGTTTTGTATTGCGAAGACATTAAACAGTTTGTTTATTTTTACAACAAAGGAATAAAGAAAAATTTTTAAAAAAATCACCTTTCTTGAATTTTAACAAAACTTCGTTTCGAAAATGGACGTAATCATTCAAGGATCCTCGATAACTTGAGAAAAAAGTCGAATAATTTATACATAGAGGTGCGTATATAAGGCGTATATATGCTTTTTTATACTAAATTTTACATACACACGACGAATGCTTTGACCCGTATTTCGGTTCTATAGAGATCATATTTATAAGAGTTCTCAGAGAATCTTCTTCCTCTTGTCGATCAGAAAAAATCAAAAATCATTCTTCAAATGCTAAGTTACACAGTTTAAAGGCAGTTACGCTGGTTAAGATGACAAAGGATTGAACTATTGCACAGAAAAAAGCTAGTCCACCGGTGGGATCGAACCCAGACCATCTCGACTCAAACCGGGAGCGCGTGTTACCATTACACCACGGGGAAACATTGCTATTCCGTGCGATAGTGTTATGGAGCGTAAGAATATCACTTTTTTACTTTGCTAAGTGATTTTTTTTCTGCTAAGTGATTTTCTGCTAGGTACTTTTTTGAACGCTCCAATGTCTCACCACGAAAACTTGGACTACGGTAAAAAGAAAGAACACATGCATTCTAATGGAGCGTTAGAATTCGCGAAAACATAATGAAACATAACGATATCCCGTTTTTTTCGAATTGCGTGAACGTCTTGTTCTAACCTAAAATGTGTTTGTGAGAGAGAAATATAACGTTCGAGACATGAGCCGCGATGTATTTTTTCTTGCAGCGAGAGAGTTCAAACGGGATATCGTTATGTTTCATTATGTTTTCGCGAATTCTAACGCTCCATTAGAATGCATGTGTTCTTTCTTTTTACCGTAGTTCATGTTTTCGTGGTGAGACATTGGAGCGTTCAAAAAAGTACCTAGCAGAAAATCACTTAGCAGAAAAAAAATCACTTAGCAAAGTGAAAAGTGATATTCTAACGCTCCATTATATAAAAGGTTCAAATGCCTTGTTCTCTTAGTCACACATGCTTATCAAGTGATTGCGTCATGAATGGAGCGTAACTCAAGAGTTCACGATTGAGACAGAAAAGAGATGGAAGATGGATGATAAATCGCAATGCCATAGTTCAATCATTTGTCATCTTAACCAGGCGTCACTGCCTTTGAACTGTGTAACTTAGTATTTGAAGATTTGTCATCCATCTTAAATCTATCTTCTGTCTTGATCGTGAACTCTGGAATTACGCTACATTCATGACGCAATCGCTTGATAAGCATGCGTGACTAAGATAACAAGGCATTTGAAACTTTCATATAACACTATCGCACGGAATAGCAATGTGTCCCCGTGGTGTAATGGTAACACGCGCTCCCGGTTTGAGTCGAGATGGTCTGGGTTCGATCCCGCCCGGTGGACTAGCTTTTTTCTGTGCGATAGTTCAATTATTTGTCAAAACTCATTCATATGTATGCAGTGTGTTCAGAGAAAAGATTACTTTGCTTTTTAAAAGTTTATAATGATATTTGTTCTCAAGAGTTAAAGTTTATAATGATACTTGTTCTCAAGAGTTAAAGTTTATAATGATACTTGTTCTCAAGAGTTAAAGTTTATAATGATACTTGTTCTCAAGAGTTAAAGTTTATAATGATACTTGTTCTCAAGAGTTAAAGTTTATAATGATACTTGTTCTCAAGTGTTAAAGTTTATAATGATACTTGTTCTCAAGAGTTAAAGTTTATAATGATACTTGTTCTCAAGAGTTAAAGTTTATAATGATACTTGTTCTCAAGAGTTAAAGTTTATAATGATACTTGTTCTCAAGAGTTAAAGTTTATAATGATACTTGTTCTCAAGAGTTAAAGTTTATAATGATACTTGTTTTCAAGAGTTAAAGTTTATAATGATACTTGTTCTCAAGAGTTAAATTTATAATGATACTTGTTCTCAAGAGTTAAAGTTTATAATGATACTTGTTTTCAAAAGTTAAAGTTTATAATGATACTTGTTCTCAAGAGTTAAAGTTTATAATGATACTTGTTCTCAAGAGTTCAGAAACCTCATGTACATATGAGATTATTGAAATTTTTTTCATTCTAACATCAAAAACACGAAACAAATTAATAAGCGCATGTAGTGACTTTTTATAATCTCACCAATGTATCTCGCCAACTTCTCATGGAAGCTCATCGATTCCTCATATCAGCTCGAAAGCTTTTTGATATTTCGGACTACAACGGAAACCCTGCAAAAGCATTCTTTAATAACTCGCTTCTCTAGATATCAATCGTTACTGCTTTTAAAACGCATCTTAGAATAAAGATTCGATCGTATATGTTGTTTGATCACTGCTTTCAACCATTTTTTGAACGATAAATTTCCGATTTTCCGATATCAAAGGATTCTTCTTAAAGTTTTACCGCAGGTTAAACAAGTTTTCCGTAGGGGTTTGCGAATCGCTTTTGTCTCCTGCGGTTGTCAGAGAAACAGCAAATCGATTAATCGATAAAATTCAGAACTAAGTATCTAGGTCTCTAAATTTAGTCTGATAAATTAAGAGACATATTCGATTGACAATAAACACCAAAAACCCACGGTGTCGGAGTAGTCTCAACAGAACAAAAAGAGCCGCCATGACCTTAAATGAGGAGAAAGCGAATGAAGAAGACTGATCCATGAGTACATGACTCATTACCTGAAGTTCAAAAATGATTCGTCATCAGGATAAAACTAATAGCTTTCTGTAAAACAAGACTTGTTTGCTGATGAACATGACTCATCATCTGAAGGACATGACTTATTATTGGAAGAACAAGGATTTTTTTAACAAAAAATGACTCATTCTTTAAAGAACGGTGAGGACACGACTCAATCTAAAAAGATTTGACTTATGATCTGAAGGGCTTGATACAATTTTTGAAGTAATTCGCTCATTTACTGGAAAACGTGAATCAGTGTCTTAAAGACGTGAAACATTTTCCGAAGAGCACTTCGTATTGAGTCCTCTTATTCATATATGTACATATATTGTTTATCAATTCGAGGATTGAGTATCTTGTTGTTTTATGAGCCTTCGATTAGAGTGAGATTCAAGAGCAAATGGAATAATTTCTCAACCTCCACTGCTTCTGAATTATTTGAATGGGTTATTGTGTATATCCTTGATTACTAAAATTTAATAAATAAAAGTCCAACTTGGTAGCTGAATAGATTCCGCATTTGGAAAAGCTCAAGAGTTGATTTGATTGTCAGGGGTATGGAGATGTAGATGGATATCAGGAAGTAGTACAAGATAAGAGGGCCATGACTCATCCTCAAGCTCTCCAGACAAAATAATTCATGGATACTCACTGAACTCGTTTCGAGTGCTGGTGTGTGTAAAAGGGAGCACGGAGGAGGGAAGAGGGGGGTTTCAAAGTAGTACGAGACATGTAAGCACTGCCAAACCTATGTTTGGGAAGACCTCCTGCATGTGTGAGAGGGGGAGGGACACAAAGGAGACTGGGAGGTCAAACCTAAGTCTCCTTGCACAGTCGTCAGGTAAGCTAATGTCGTGTCTAATCCAAACCCCCGTAACTTAGTCAATAGAGCAATCAATTCAATTCATAACGGTTTCTTTTCATCTTGTGAGACATCAGCGACAGTAATTGAGCTTCTCGAGAAATCATCAAAAACGTTTCGACTATAGCAAAAATCATAGACCTCTTAAAGTGCCAGAATGTTAGAAAATAATTGCAAGAATATAAGATAAACGATTATAGGGGGTGAGTTTTCGCTAATGAGGCATATACGTTTTCAAAGAAATACCGCAAATATTCAAGGAAATATTAAATTACTTTTTTCGCTTTTTTCTTCACATAATTCGAATTCGAGAGAACGGAGTTGAAGTCAACAAAAACGATTGAAGGGATGGTAAAACACAGGGATGTAAATTCTATGTTGCTAAGAGCAACTCTTACTCTTAACTGAGAAAGCTTCCTGCTTTCAAAACCCCAGGTAAACATTTCAAAAGTTTATGTTGCACAGAAAAAATCTTTTTTGGTATTGTTTTGCTTATTTATCTGAAGTACTCAAGCCACTTTGGAATGAATGACAGTTACCATTTTATCATTCACATAAATTCACAATATAATTCAAACATGATAGAAAAATTAAGATGGATTGAACAAGAAATGCAATGTTTGTCGATTCAATATTTTGTAAGCCTGCCTTATTCTCAGAGATTTGAACTGCTCAAAACTGAGTCATTAGAATATCGTCGAGCATTCAGAGATCTATGTTTTTTGCACAAATGTTTACATAACAAATGCTCTCTCGATTTTTCCTTTCTATATATTTTATTTCCCCCAAGTATAATACAAGACAAGCGCACTCTCTCAGAATTCGTCTGCCTATCGTTTACCCGGCTAGGTTGTCTACGTTTGTCTCTAGATCAATAGCAATACATATGGAACTCCCTTCCGGAAGATCTCGTTGTTATTGGAAGTTCTTCAAGTTTAGCGACAAGGTTTTTAAAAATTCCATTTGAAGTTGTGCTTTCGTGTCCGAGTGTAACAGATTGACGATTATTTGTATTACATTGTATGTATTGGACACAATCTTCTGATTATAAATAACTATAGATAGCTACTTCATATCATTTTTTATTAGATCATATTTGGATTAGTTGAATGCCATTCAGCACTTTTGAATGAAAGATTGTTTTTTGTCTCCCTATCCTACGCGTCCATGCTAATTGGAACTACCATTCATTGTCTTATTACAAGTTGTTGTTCTTGTATGGGAAAAATGAATTGAATTGAATAGTTGATTAGGGGCCGTATTCAGAGATCTCAGATGAACTAAGGGGTAAATTTTACCCTAGTATATTGTAGACCTATGTTCAACTCAGTTCTTTATTCAGAGACAAGACGGGTGAGAGCGTCTCAGCTTTTAAATTTTAGTATAAAGATTACCCTAAAGTCTACTCTCTGAATACCATTTTGGTGAAACTACAACTTAGTATAAAGTTTACTATAAATTTTAGTATAAAGTTTTGTCTCTGAATACGGCCCTAGGTGTCTAGTACAGATTCTAGCGGAGAACGATATCATTCCTTTATTCTGTAGTAGCTGAAAGTGGTCGTGTTTCTTCTTGTTCTTTACTCATACCCCTTATCAAGATAACCGGTCCCTTACTCAATCCGACGATATTCAGCAAGATGGTTCAAACCATTTAAAGTTTTTTTCCGACACTTGAATAACATTTTTCTCGAACTAATATTATTTTGCCTCTGAAGTGTTTTACTTTTTTAATCCTAAGCGAAATGTTTGACAAAAAAGTCATGGATTCCTCTTATGAAGTTGAATACTGTACTAGGCTCGCTTTTATCATATCAATTACATTTGAACTCATTTTAAACCGACAAAAACATCGAAACGGGAGACTTTTGGAAATATGTTGCTTACCGGGAAGATTCATTTCAATATTTTTTGCGTGCACATGTGATATTTGAGAACAATAATCAGTCCGGACTTGTATGGACTTTCTTTCTAGTGGCGGTATATGTATCACCGAACGGTCGCTTGGATATGTGGAAAGGAGTGAAGAAGAGGGAAAGGGCATTACTGTTGTTTTATGACAATTCTCAATTCCAATCGAGAACTGGTATGAAAACAATTATCGTCACCATCTGAATGTTTTTTTGCTACCGGAGTTTAATTCCAGATATATTTAATTCATGTAACTTATTTCTTACCTCTTTTACTCCAAATATGTAGTCAAAGTTTCAAGTCTTGAAAACGAGTTTTTCTTCGTCTACGCGTTTATGCTGTTTCATACACACAACGACAATTTATTTCATCAAATAAGTTATTGCTCTTTCATATTATAGCTGAAATCAGTTAATTTCCGCCTCGTGATTGAGAGTCCGACTGCATTAATTTCAAAGAGAGTAAAAGCCCTTTTTACACCACCACAAGAAAATCTTGCGCCAAAATTTGGGAATTCCCATGAGTCTGTGGTTAATCATGATATGATATGATTCTCACCATATGGTTTCGAAGTGTTCTGTTTATTTGTTTGGTTTTCTCCATAGTTCAATTATGTCATTACAACTTATGAGTGAGACTGAAAGAATTTGTGATTATACATAAAATGCTAGTAAAAATTTGAATGAAATAACCCATATTAAAATTAAGAATGAAGTGTTCCAATCAGGTTAAACAAGTCTCAGTATAAATAAAAATCACACAGACGAAACCTGGACAATCTGATACTCTCACCTCTATTTCTTTAACCTAAAAGTTTCATGAAATGCACATTGATCATCAAATTTTTCACGCCTATCAATCGACTTTGGTTCCCAGTCGACTGCATCAACTTTCCGTTGTTGTTATTCCATTCAGATGTCCTTGTATAAGTGAAGTGCATTGAACAGCGCAGACTGTGTCCTAGAAAAACATGAATGCATAGTTCACTTTGAAAATAGATTTTGAATAATTGAGAGTGAAGCAAACTTTTTCATCCACTCAAGCAGCTGAAAACCCGTTTTTTTCTTCTATAGACCTCTTCCGTAGATTCCACCAAAGTTTAGAATATACGAAAGGCTTATACAACAAAAAAAAACATTAGAAGAAATACTAGGAAAATCATTTCGATTTAAAGGGCTTTTACTCTGATAAAAAGTTTTTTCCATGCCGCACTTCATTATTACTTGAATCTTCTCAACATAGAGCAAATTTTTCCCTTTGATTGTTTTCTCTCATTAGATTGTCTTTCTTTTCAGAGTTTTCCTGTTTCTTCCCTCTCTGTCTCTTTTTCTCTTCTCTCTTTCTGTAACTAAAAACACTTTTTCCGAACGGAATTTTTCTGAATTGATTAGAGAGATTGCTTTATGATTGTTTCTCTTGATCTGTGAAGTAATTAAAAACTATCATTGAGCATTCAATCTTCTAGTTTAATTTTCCAATCATGAATGGAAGAATGAAAACTCAAAAAAGATAATTGTTACCTAAAAGAAAGCTTCTTTTTTTTAAAAACCGCGAAATAAACTCACATTCATCATATCTTCACGACCGAAGTTTTTCAGTAATTCGTTGCAGTTCTCAACGAGAATCGCGTGACAAAGGACCTGGAAAAGTCGATAAAAATAATTTTTTTAAAAACTTTAACTTTTTTCATCTTTAGGTTGGTGACTCTTTTTAACTACTTTCAACAGCGAATTAAAGTTTTGAGTACTAAACAGCACTTTTTCTGAATGTTCGGTTCTTCTATTCATTTCAATGTAAAGTTCTTGGGGAAAAAAGCGGAAATGAGAAAAAAGATGAAAGAAAAATGAAAATTTTCTGAGAAAAAAAAGATGAAAAAAAAATTTCTGAGAAAAAATTCATACAAAAGGGATAACTTTGAGTTTACAGAAAGCAAATTTAAAATCTCTTGTCAGCATTTCGAAATTATCGGAACGTGAAAGAGGAAACTAGCTGCAATAAATAATTGTCAACTTTGTTCTGTTTTACCTTATGGAATAAGTTGTTCTAGGCACAAGACTCAAAATTCATAGTGCCATCAAAAATACACTATCGGAAATATAAATACTAATTTTTGTAGACCTTGACCAAATTCTCTGAATTAAAAGGGAGGAAACTAGATAAGTTAAATAATTATAAATTTTCCTTTTAAAGTTATTAAAAAAAACTCAAGACTCACAAGTTGCAGTACAAAAACATTTTTCTCTTCAACTTATTTTAATAGTTATTATTTTTGGGCATTGGTAAAATGACAAAAAAGATATGCGTGGAAACCAACCCCTTCAGCAGTACACGTGCACGATACACACGGTTTTACTCGCAGCGTTTGACCGATTTCGATAAGAATATTACCGACCGTACAGGAAGCTGAAGAGAGTTGGGAAATTGGATTTTGATTTCGCTTAACTGTATCCGAACTAAAGAGAACTAAAAGTAGTTGATTCGACGTCAGAATAGTTGAAGCAAGGGCATTGCGCTCATTAACAAGTCATTATCGCAAGAACTTTAAGAATTTCTAGGTATTTTCCTGGTGATGTGCTGGTTCCCTGCAAAAGAGAAACGGCTGGGTCAGATACCGCCTGGTTGAATAGCTCCCATCCATGTAATGCTTTAATCATATAGAGTTATTCACACTAAGAGGGAGAAAGAACGAGACAGTTCAGAAGTTGAACTTATTTATCTTATTTCGTTCGGTAAAAACTGCGTTTGGTTTTTGTGAATGATTTTGCCTTCTTCTTTTCTTCTGGTAGACTTTTGATGTATACTGTCGAATGAAGTGTGTTTTAATGTCATTAAATTCACGTTTAATCAATTTTGACGATTCCTGTGTTACTTTTATCTTTAAAAACCCGCTCAACTTTTACAATTCTGCTCATGCTGATGAACATCAGCCCATATACATAAAATCACGTGAAAAAGTTGTTGTGATCAAATCCTCAACGAGACTCTACAATAACTTGCACTAAAACGCTATACACACAGTTAGGAGCGGTAACCTTTCTCACACGATCTACGGTTCGGTATTTAAAAAGTAACTTCTCTCTATCCACTCAGATAAGTTCACTTTTGGGAGATCGTCGCAGGAGATCGGAGCGTTTCTGCAAAAGTTTATTTTTTTCTCGGAAATCTCAGTTTATACCAAAGGAACTTCGAAGAATTGAAATCTTGACAAAAAATAAAGATGATGTTGGAAAGAGAACATCGAGAGCCTTAAATCCGCCATATTCTAACGTGCATAATCTTAGTTAGCCCACATCCTAGTTAATAAGTGATAGATGATTAGTAAGTACTATCGAGCTAGAAGAACAATTTAACTTCAAGAGAAGTGAGGTTTTACATATTACAAAACTACTTTGTCTAAAACTTGCTGGCGATTTCCCTCTAATCAGCTCAATAATTTGCATTTAGCACAAAAACAACGCCTTGAAACAATTCTTGATCAACCACCTCTATTTGCATGATAACTACCGGTTAGGAGAAAGTCGGTTGAGTTTAATGTTTAACATTGAAATATGTAAATACATACGAACTAACTATTTGAATAGAAACTTCAACAGGATAATTTTTTTAGTGAATCTTTCTCATTTCTTTTCTCGTTTGCAACTTTCTTTTTTTTTTCATCTTCTATCTTTCTTACAATCGTTCCTTATAGATATGAAACGCCATCTTACGTGAGGTTATCCTTCATCAAAAACGCATTGGGCTGGATTTTGTGAGCCCATTCACTGTTGGAGCACAAGAGTCGGGCCATCGAAACGTGACGGATCTCTCTTAGTTGAGCTGAGCATAACTCTTATCTGTTGATACTCTTGGCACTTTAATTCGCTACCAAAAAAACCGGCATAAATTTATCACTAACATACACTTACGAGAAAGCGATGTGTCCTATGAATGCCATGAAGTACTTTACCTTTAATCTAACAATTATGAAAGGGAGCCGCGACGCGAACGCGACGCGAGTACCAGACGAAGTAAAAAAGTGCCGGTTTTTCTCTGTTATATAACACTAAATAGTTTAATACACAGTTTGAAAAAACTTTTAACTAATTCAAATAAATTAGAGGAAAATGCATCGGTTTTCTAACTATTGTTTGTGAAACTCACCAGGGGTGAACTTGGTCGCTTCCATGTCGTTTTCATAGTAGAAACGATCGCACTTCTTGAGCAAACTCATTTGCTCTGCAATGATGCAAGCGACTGTATGGCCGACCAGAGCACCTGCAAAGATCCAACCTACCCAAATGAATTGAACATCAATCAACTAAAATGTATTTTGTTTTCTTTCGTCCTACAATTAAAGCAACTTCTATAGTATTTGATCACAGAAAAGTAGGCATAAATCATTTTCATCGACATCTATGGAATGAATTTGATTTAACTACTACCCGCATATAAAACTTGTGCATGGGCGGTCTTGAACCAAACCAGCTTTCTGCCTCGGTTCGGGACAAAAGCTTTGCCAATTATATGTACGGCTTAGCTAACGAGGCCGAGGGCCGCGACGCAACCGCGACGCGAGTACCAGACCAAGTAAAAAAGTACCTATGAATGTAAAGTTTCAACAAACTTAATACCAAAAGGAATACTAAATCGAAAAATAGCGCTTCCCTAACGGAAACAAGGTCGTCGAATGTCAATAACATAAAAACGTGGTCATAATCTCATCTTAGTTTAAGCTCAAAGACTAGAGAAACCTGCATAGGCGGAAGATTTTATGTACAAAGAGACTGAAAAGAGCAAACCGAAAAAAAATCTGATCATCACTCGTTTATTACATCACATACGTATATAAGCATAACATATTGTATATAAGCTATATGTATAACTTCACAAGAGTAGTTACATTTGAACATAAATATGCGGGTAGGAGAAAAAAGGACTAATGATGAACAATCTTTCGAAAAATTGATGAGAATTTGAGCTTAACAATGGCTTCGAAGAAGGGATTCTAACCTTTGATCGGTCGCTCACTCATGATTCCTGGGAAAAGATCAATATCGTCGACACTCTCGTATACCTGATAAAAAAATTGATATTTTCAGTTTTAAAGATTCAGGTTAAAGAAAAGAAAAGCTCATTTTTCTATATTATTCATCTTTCAATGGCTCTTCTCTTTGCTCGGATTCTTTTTTATCCTTCGGTCGTACTGAAATATCCTTCAAGATTGAATTTATTCAGCTTAAGACTTGAACTTTTTAGAACGACGTCAAAGTTTCGAAATTTTCGAAATTGACTTGCTTAAATGGCATGAGACTACCAACTTCTATTCTTGGAGCTGAATCGATTGCATTAGGAATAAGCAATCGAAGAGAAACCTTTTTTAATATGTAGGTACACATTTCTATCATTCGCAAAACGGAGGAGTGTCCTGATTGATTGAACAAACCTCTGCCAGTGCGCGAATGGCATCGTCGTCGATGCTGTCTTGCAAGTCAAAGAAAGACCTGGCTCGTCTGAGACCACATAATTCCCTACAATAAGGCTTGTGTTTACTACCCTAGCCAATTATTCTAGACCAGTATGAACTTGGAATCGTTGGCGTTGGCCATAACAGGCTCGCAAATGTTTTTAAACAAGTCTGCCTATCAACTCACATAGATAGCATTTTCTACCAAACTATTCCAATCCTCTATTGGACCATCAAAATCGCCAAATCGAACGAGAATTTCGGAACTGGAGTCAATACTTTTTCCGCAATGAAGTATATAAAAATCATATGAAGTGTCGTTGATTCCACTTTAATCACTAAAAAACTTGAATTTCAATCGTTGTATTCATCCAACTCTCACTTAATAATATCTCTCACCTTGGAGAAGATCTACGTCATTCATTTTGTTTCAATAATTCCCTAAGTATAATATGAAATCAACTTTTTTTGTTACTTGAATTATTACTTATTGACCGATTGATACTTATAAAACCAACTTTGGTGAATATATGTAAAAGGTGACTATTGACAAGTAACTTATTGACTCTACCATGTGAATACACGTGACTCACTAACTTTTAAAAAATTTCTCCCAGTTTGAAATTTGAGTTCTCGAAGGTTCAGTCCTATTTTTATACAAAATTTCGAAACACCTGTATCGATTGTATCCGGGTATCCCATGATCCCTTGCTCTCTGGATGTTTACCGCGGGCAGATCAAGCCCGCTCAACGGGCTTCCGTTCAATTCAAAGAGATGATTCCGCACCGCTGTTGTGATGTGGCGATCAAATGCCATACTGAAGATAAGTTTCCATGGCGTGTTTTATCAGATGTACGAGAATCGTCCGCAATCCAATTTTTTCACGAGAAAATGATTGATTGGTTGCGCAATCGCTTAATTGCTTAATGTGTGACTAAGAGAACAAGGCATAAGAGCGTTTAATATAACACTATCGCATGGAATAGCAATGTTTTCCCGTAGTGTAATGTTAACGCGTGCTCCCGGTTTGCGACGAGATGTCTGGGTTCTATCCCACTAGGTGGACTACTTTTTTTCTGTGCAATGGTTCTTTTCATTGATATGATACCTTCTTGTGTTTTGAACAATCCTATTAAAAAATTTTATGAAAACATTTTTTTAAACCAAGCATTTGATCCCTTCGAAGCGTTCATTGAAACTACCGAAAGTGTCGACGGTGAAACACCATGGAGTGGAATTTATAAAATTTTGAATCAATGCGAATTGAGTATCTCACCTCTCAGATCCAAGCAAACCCATCAGCGTGGACTCCAGATGACCAAGCTGACGCTCGTACATCGGATGGGCATTGTTAAAAACTTCCTACACCAAAGTGTTAAAGACTTGACTTTTTTCTGATTTTTTCGAAGGTGTTGCTAGTGCTGCTCATATTGAGCTTACACTGTCAGTCACTAGAATCATAGTAAAATAGCAAGAAATAGCAATGTGTAATGATAACTCGCTTGGGTTACCAGCCCCGTTGGAGAAGAGATGGCTGGGTTCGATTCCGCCCGGGGTAAAACCTTTTTCTCCGTGCGATGCTTTAAACAATGCTCAAATTGTTCCGAACATGAAAACTGTCTCATATACTTTTCGAAATTATGTAGAGCCCCCACCCTGATCCTCTAACAGTCTGACTTGAAATGAAGACGGCAGGAAAGAAATGGTTCAGTTCGAACCCGCCTAAAACCTGTCACAAATCAAATCGCACTTCTCTCTTTCTCGTTCCGAAACCTATCCTAGAGCGCACCTTGAGTGGTATGGGAAGAGATTCATTGGCGTACTCTGCGCTCATTCTTGGCAGTTGCTCTCTTATGAGCGTGTGACCGAATCGCATCGCTGCTGTTGACATCTCTTGAGAAATCGTCGCATCACATTCCGAGTCATATCCTGACCAGGGCTGCTCATTTTTCGTTTTCAGTTTCTTCGGTTTTATGAAGAAAATATTTTTCTCGCAATTATAAAAAAACTTTGAAGAATTTTTTCCGATTTGTTTTTTAAAAAAACTATGAGAAAAATAAATAAAATAGGGTAAAAATGCGATTATTTTCCGTGAAAAATACCTGGCGCATGTTGAGTGCTTTTGACAAACATAGTAGTTTCACTTTTCACAAGCTTTAATTTCATTCGTTTTTGAGGTTTTTTTGAGATGTGTCATTTAGAGCCACTTTTTAGTGTTGAATTAAAAGTTGGTTCGATCAAATGAATTAAAACAGCAAAAGCTCTTCACTCCAGAAAAACCAGTTAGATTCGAGTTAGATTCATCTTAAAACAATGTATGTAGACAAAACAGGAAATTGATGAAACATGATTTCTAAGGAATGGTTTAACAGCCGTCTTTTAATCAGAAACAGGACATACTTAAAAGCTACCATGAACAAAAACGAGTAGTGAATTCCAAATTTTATCCTTCCTCTTTATGAATCTTTGTGGCATCGACACAATTTCTAGCACCACTTTTATTTCTTGAAGTTTTTTTTAAAAACTGAGCTGCTATGTGAGGCAGAAAAGATAATTAATCGAATTTCGTTAATGTTGAAGCCTCGCACACTTTTTACATGTTCAGTTATTAATGGAATCGCTCCATGAGCGCATAGCGATGGTTGCAAAAACTCTGAGCCGAGTTAAATCTCATTCCATGAGCAACGTTTTGTTTGTGTGTTATTTTAGTAAATCTAGAAACTCTCCGAGAATTTTCACTTCGTGTATCTCAACTGTCAGGATCAGGGTTGGGCGAAAAAAGTCAAATTTTTTTCCCGCCTTGTCATTTCTCGATTCATTGACTCGAGACAAAGTTTTAAGACTTTTTTAGACTCTAAAATCGAAAAAACCGAAGAAAACAAAAAAAAATATATTTCCATCCGTCTTTAGCTTTAACGCAATTTAAAAGTTTAATTGCAAGACACTATTGTTCTGTGTTGTGCCCTTTTGATGCGTTGAAGAAGAAAATACAAGGTCGAACGTTTCGCTTGATAAAAGCATCAACACCGAGTTAAAATCACCTTAAAACAATGTACATAGCACAGGAAAAGGGTGAAACATGAGAGATGATATGAGTAAAATATATAGAACGGTTCATTGTGGTAAAGTGAAGTGATAAAGTCAAGTTAATAATCATCCTCTGATAGTATTTGGTGATGTTTTTAGTATAAATCACCGGAGAAGAAAAGATGAAAAAGGAAGTGGGAAAGTTAAAAAGACTGACTGTATGAAAACGAGCGATAGTTATGACAAGAGATAGAGATGACAGAGTTCCTCTGGTAGTTCAGTTTTATTCTATTTTTAGGATCAGGCTTGTGAGTATCATAAAGTATTGCCTCAACTATCCTTCAACGTAAAACAATAGTTTCAACATGACAGATAGAACCTTTTGGAACAATATCAGTGCAATTGTGAGCGAAAAGAACATTTTGAGAGAATGCGTTAGTTGAATAAGATGGAGCATTCGGGTTCTTAGCTGCTGGAATATGTTCCGTGGCTCTAGTATGAACCGGACGGCCTGTATGTCCTATGTAAAATGAACCACATGAACATGTTATCTGAATAGACGGCACCGGGTGTGTTGTAGATCTCAACTTTTGCTGTTCGGCAGAAGATACAAATTTTAGGGTTAAAACAAAATCAATAATGGTTACGGTTCCTACAAAGAATAGACTGTAGAGAAGCTGGAGGTTTTTCTACGATATACAGGGTGGCCCATGTATTCGGCAACGCGTTTACAAACGTGTATCTCAGTGCATAAGTGAGCAAAAGTGTTCAAATTTGTACAATTTTTAGCTCACAATAATAAAAACATTGGGTCAAAAAATTATTAGATTCGGTCTCCTTTGGCACGAACGACAGCTCGGAGTCGCTTTGGGAACGCTTCGATCACTGGACGAAGGTACTTGTCGTCGATCGTCGACCACTCCTCCTGCAGGGATTTTTTCAGAGACTCCAGATTCAAGTGAGGATGAGCATTGACTTTGCTCTCAAGGTAGGACCACATGGAATAGTCCAGCGGATTGAGGTCAGGCGATGAGGAGGGCCATTCTGCGCTGGAGATGAAGTCGGGAAAATGAGCCTTGCACCATGCCGGTGTTCCGATAGCCTTGTGAGCAGGCGCAGAATCTTGCTGGAAGACCCTAGGTGTATCACGGCAGTGGGAAGCAGACCAAGGAAGCAATAATTTTGAAGAATATGCTGGCGGTAGTATTTCTGGTTAAATTTGACTCCTGGTTCGACGAAAACAAGGGGAGTTTTGCCGGTGGCGGACACTCCGACCCAAACCATGACTTGTACAGGATGGGAAGCTCTATGAACGAATCTACCGGTATCATTAGCTGCCTGTGAGTCCCGAGCAAGCACTCGCACATTTTGAGGGTTGTAGGCTTCTTCCACAGTGAACAGCTTCTCATCCGAGAAGACTGTCCTAAGGTGAGCACTGTCGCGCGTCCAGAGGATTAGGGCGCGGCACCTTTTGAGTCTTTCCTCCTTGTTATTCAGAGTTAGGATGGCAGCCTTTCTAGTACAATATGGGGGGAGAATCAAGTCATCTTCAACGATTCTTTGAAGAGTCTTGCGTGATAAGTTCATCTCGGAGGCCATTATGTATAGGACACAATCTTCTGATTATAAATAACTATAGACGCTATTTCATATCATTTTTTTTTTTCTTAGATGATATTTGGATTAGTTGAATGCCATTCAGCACTTTTGAATGAATGATTGTTTTTTTTTCTTTGTCTCCCTATCCTACGTGTCCATGCTAATTGGAACTACCATTCATAATTGTATTACAAGTTGTTGTTCTTGCATGGAATAAATGAATTGAATTGAATTGAATTGAATTTTTTCATGCTACGGCTAGTATTTCGACCGACTCGCTTCCTCATGGCCTCAATCTTGTTAGGGGTGCGCACTAATCGAGGATCACCTCTTCGGGGCAAGTCAGCAAGTATACCGATCTGTTCAAACTGTTTGACTGCTTTTCAGACAAGATTGCGAGAGGCGTTGAGATCCTTAGCGATGCGCGTATTTGATTGACCAAGTTTGTGCAAGTCCACAATGATAGAGCGTGCTCTATGAGAGGCCACCATTCTTTTGAGAATTTATCAAATGTTATGAACTTTGAGAACCATGTAATAAAAACACATATGAGAAGAACATATGTAATAATTGAAGCTCAGTGTGCACTACAAATTGAATTATAAACGCCGAAAGATTGGTTGCCGAATACATGGGCCACCCTGTACACATTATCTATATATACATCTTGAACAGCTCTACGAACATCTCTAGTGAATGAATCGGAGATTAAAGGTATTGAAAGGATAGCTCTGTTGTTCTGCCGCACGTTTAATCTATCTATAGTGACCTCACATGTCACCTCGATAAAAGGATCATTAATTCATATCAAAAATCATCGACCATGGAGTCCTGAACAGAATTTTCCAGTTTAGAAATTTAATTTACGTTTAATAGTGTTCAATTAGGGCACGTTCATTAGGCTTTGATTCCGTTTTTCTCACTCATGGATTTAATTTCGGTAGAATGAACTAAATTTGTACCCTTTCGAAGAGTAAATTTTACCAAAATATTGATGAAATTTTCAGGAAAATTTACTCAAAAATGACCCGAATAATATTTTTTCTGTTTGAAACCTGAGCAAAAAAAATTTGTTTCAGAGAAGAACAGCTGAGGAATACGATTGAAAACAAACATAATTGGTGGAAAAAGACAAAAAATTGAGAAGTATGAGAAAAAAAACGTGATGAAGTATTAGGAAAAATAAGAAAATTGATAAACATTTGAAAAATATTTTCTTGAGTTTTCCAAGTTCAATCATGATTAGGCATGAGAGATCACCGGACATTGAAAAAACTTTGCTTTTTGAACTTGGAGACAGTATTGTGATAGAGACTCCTATGACACTTCTCTAAATCGAAAACAAAAGAAAAAAGTTCAAAAACAAAACGAAATTTTAGAAGAACCTTTAGAAAAGATATCGCCTTAATTCGCTGCTCTATAAACTTATCGCAGGTTTTTCATGAGTAATCAAGCTCGATTTACTGTGAAACGTACGTTTTCACACTGTTTCAGCGCATTTACTGTAAGCGGACCGAATGTTGTTGTTTTCATTATTGTACAAACTTCTACTAATTACAGCCTGTTAACATCTCGAATTTTGTTCGTAATGAAAATAAGCTGACATATGAAATCTCTACTTCTCTAACTGTACGCGCTATTTTTCGTTCTCTCGCACTGCTCGTTGTTCAAGTCGTAGTTTTAGAGTGAATTCGTAAACGAAACAATGCGCTCATGCTTTCCTGTGTGACCTATTGATTTCTTCTGTGTTATTAGAACTGAGAAAAAAAGGCTCTGTCGCAGTTGTCGAGCTGCAGGTGACCGGTAATCATCAATAAACATAGATTGAACGTGCGGCAGTACAAGCAACAAATATTAGCTCTTGAATGAAATATGCTTAATATAAGACGGGAATACGTGAATGGTTTTTGATGCAACGTTTAGTGAGACTTGAAGTAATCGAAGAATGGTTAGTAATTAGTTGAAAGTTTGTGAGTGAACCCTTGAAAGAGCAAGTGAATGCTGTCCTATCAGATGGAGTATAAAGAGAACAATCAGATAAGTTTAACTCGGTTAGCTTCCTGTCACGAGCGGAATCGATCACCACAAATTATCGTCCTAGTAATACGTACACAAGTGTTTTGAACAAAATCTCGTAGGGATTTTAAAGCATGTCTAATGCTGTTCAATGGACAGGTTTCGAGAGAGTCTTGTTGTTCTGTGACGGATAACTATATCACGGATCTTATAAGCTAATGTTAATACAGCTCAGTCAGAGACAGGGGTTTTAGGAGGGAAAGAAGTGAATATACGCGGAAAAAAACAAGATGAAGCTAGTTTTTTTAGTTACAGGATCAGTTGGACTGGAGGAGTACATTCGACCAGGGAAACTTCTTCTAACAATATATTGATTGTCTTTCCTTAACATCGAACTAAGTTCATCTTGAGAACGTATTAACCAAATGGTACAGGAAAACTTCTAACAAAAATATTCTACTGTATCGCAGATCTAACCACCCAATTCACGTTAAACGTGTCATTATCAAAAATACTCGTGTCATTATCAACAAAAAAAATATCAAAAAAAAAACAGCCTCATCGGTTAGCTTTGTTGAACTCCGTTCTGCTTCTGTGGCAAAAGCCAAATCTATTCTCCATCAATCTATACACTCTTTCTAGGAACCGTAACCATGATATATTTTTTTAACCCTAAGTTTTTTTTATCTTCTGCCCAACAGCAAAAGTTGGCATCTGCAACATACCCGGTGCCGTCTATGTATAAGATGACATGTTCATGTGGTTCATTTTATATAGAACATACAGGCCGCCCGGTTCACACTACAGCCACGGAACATATTCGATCAGATAAGAACCCGAATGCTACATCTTATTCAACTAACGCATTCTTCCAACATGTTATATCCAATTGCACTGACAGTGTTATAACAGGTTCTATCTTGCATGTTGAAACTAATGTTGTACGCCGAAGAATAGTAGAGGCAATACTTATTGATACTCACAAGCCTGATCTTAACAATAAAACTGAACTAGCGGAGGAACTCTCTCATCTCTCTCTTGCCTTTACCACAACTTTTGCTCGTTTTTATAGAGTCAGTCTTTTTAACTGACCTACTACCTTTTCCTATCTTTTCTCCTCCAGTGATTTATACTATAATAAAAACAACATCAATTATTATATTCACTTCACCACTTGGTTTGTTCTATATACTTCACTCATATCATCTCTCATGTTTCACCCTTTTCCTGTGCTATGTACATTGTTTTAAGGTGATTTTAACTCGGTGATGATGCTTTTATCAAGCGAAACGTTCGACCTCGTATTTTCTTCTTCAACGCATCAAAAGGGCACAACACAGAACAATAGTGTCTTGCAATTAAACTTTTAAATTGCGTTAAAGCTAAAGACGGATGGAAATATAATTTTTTTTTGTTTTCTTCGGTTTTTTCGATTTTAGAGTCTAAAACAGTCTTAAAACTTTGTCTCGAGTCAATGAATCGAGAAATGACAAGGCGGGAAAAAAATTTGACTTTTTTCGCCCAACCCTGATCCTGACAGTTGAGATACACGAAGTGAAAATTCTCGGAGAGTTTCTAGATTTACTAAAATAACACACAAACAAAACCTTGCTCATGGAATGAGATTTAACTCGGCTCAGAGTTTTTGCAACCATCGCTATGCACTCATGGAGCGATTCCATTAATAACTGAACATGTAAAAAGTGTGCGAGGCTTCAACATTAACGAAATTCGATTAATTATCTTTTCTGCCTCACATAGCAGCTCAGTTTTTAAAAAAAAACTTCAAGAAATAAAAGTGGTGCTAGAAATTGTGTCGATGCCATAAAGATTCATAAAGAGGAAGGATAAAATTTGGAATTCACATAGTAGCTTTTAAGTATGTCATGGTAGCTTTTAAGTATTCATGGTAGCTTTTAAGTATGTCCTGTTTGTGATTAAAAGATGGCTGTTAAACCATTCCGTAGAAATTAATTCATTCATGACTTATTTTAATCCCTTAGACCGTGCTCTCCAGTCTGTACTTCGCCATGTATCACCAAAGCTCACCTTGATAATAACCATCTTTGAGCGGCAAAAGGTCCGACTTTGCGACCTTTTCAAATCCCAATACGATTGGCAGCCATTCGGTAAAGGTGATGTGCTGCAGTTCAGCCGCCACTATTCTACGGCTTTCCTAAATTCATCCTATCATTCGATCATTCAATCTTTTCTTGCAGAGGATGTCTCGCAAAAAAAGGTTGATAATGAGTTTTACAAGTATCCCAGAATTTGAACAGAGTTTCGCTGGAAATAAAAGTATTTCCTACTCCTCGGTGTTCGTAAGCAACGGATTTTCATACCGAGCAGAGGATTTTTTTGTTGTTTTTTTTCTTTCACAGAAAAATTTGCAAATATCGTGTCGTGTGGCGCAAACCGCACCCGCGTCCTTCGCTTTCCGGGCGATGCTCTTACCCACTGAGCTTCACACGCATATAATATAATGCACATTTTAAGGCTCATACAAAACTTGAACAGAGTTTCACAAGTATCGCAAGAAGTTTTCTACTATAAAAAAAAGTTCTCGATTTTTTACCATTTTATAGTAATTTCATACCGTTTTCACTATTCGTTTTTTGCATCACACTGAAGCATTGTGAATACAACGTAAAGTTCAACAGCTTTTTCGAAATAGAAAAAAAAGTTGGCAGATTGTTACGAACTGGTTCCACCTCACATCTTGTGAATACTATAAGCTATTTAGATACAATTTGTATATACACTTTTTTTTTTAAAATTGGCTCGACCGACCTGGAATATCCGCTCGTCACTCCACAATGAATTGAGTCTTCCCAACTCACTCGCGAGTCTATTGTGCTCTCGCATGAATATAGTATGCATGACTGTCAGGCCAGGCTGCTCGTTGTTTCTCTCATCGCCTGTAAGAAAGAGGATCCTCATTTTCCGCAACAATAAATAAAAAAAACTATCCAGTTTAACCGTATTTACTTCCAAGAAATACATATAGAGGATCCTGATCCACCATTTTTAACAGCAAACAAATTATAATGAATGAGATTGAACTCGCGGCCTTTTGCGGCATAAGCTTTTGCCAAATAACCGTAGTTGTTTGACAAGACTCTAAACCAAATGTTTCTGCTAACCGGCTTGGAAGCACTTGCTGGAAGGTAGAGACCTGCACATCAATTCCTGGTCACCTTGTGGAAGTGCTTCTTTGTTGAAGCCCAAATTGGTGAAGTTTAGCTTTCCATCGTAAAAGAGTCGCAAGCGATTTGTCTCGCACACTGTCGAACCGTACACAGTAGAAGCGTCCAGGAAGGATGTGAGCTGATTTAGCTCAAAGGCTCAAACTCAGCTTGGAGACCCAGATTAAGATGGTAGACCAAAACTTAGCTGAGAAACCTATTTATTGTTTCCTATCCAGTTCATAATATTCTCCTAGTTAGAAATGGGTCTATGTTCACCCTATGGTCTATTGTTTCCGACTTGTTTTTACAACCAAGATTTTAACAGAGCTAAAACACGATAGATAAATTACCGAACATATTCACTTTAATGGGCAGTTTTTTTTGAAGAATGCGCATACAGTTCAGCAAAACACGTGTAGATAGACAATTCAATGTTGAAACAGTTAAAAATTTTTTTAGTTTTCTTGTACTTCTTCATGAGACTCGAAAGAAATTTCGTGCTCGAGAATGTAGGAATGTGCTGTAAGAAGAAACATACATATGTGCTCTCAATAAATATTGAAATTTGAAGTCTAATTTTCAAATGACGAACTTGATTCCGGTGGCCGAGTGTCACTTGCCCCCAGAGACTTCTCGTGAACGGTAGGCATCTATTAACATAAAATGACGAAAACAAGGAAATTTGTTGCATAACTGTGAACTGAAGAAAAACAACAAAAAATTTTACACCATAACTCTAAGTACTTTCCTAACTTAGTTGAAAAAATCAGCGTGGTTAGACGAAACTTGTATTTATCAACTGGTTTTTTGAAGTTTTTTTTATCATATTAACATTAAATACTCTCAAGAGACTATTTCCACCTTCTCAAAAAAACAATCAGTTCAAGGAGATTAGAAAGCCAGCCATTAAACCTTTCAATGTGAATGCTTTCTCGTTTCTTAAGTTCAGTTTTGATAAGTAACCAACCTCGGTTCCTCATCATCTGTCAAAGGCGGGAAATGAGGGTCGTCGGTATCAACGGGAATCGGAAAGCAGTGAGCTGATATAGAGTCTCGAGAGTTGCACACGGTACAGTTCAGAAAGGAGTTTGAAGGGCCTGATACAAAATACGAAATGAGTAGTTAGGTCACAAATTCAAGCTCCCATTTGAGTAAATCAAAAGAAGTCGAGTGATGTTTGTGATGTACCGTTCACTAAATTTTCTATCTAACGCGTTCAACTTAGTACGAAGTCTTCATGTCGGTAGTGTGTTTAGGTCTCTTTCGCTTTATACAATGCGTGATAGTACAGTGTAGCAGCGCCAAGTTCTATCAAGTTTAGTCTATGTAGGATGTCAATATAGCGCGCGTACCCTGGATCGAGCTGACAGAATATCATTATCTCTCAGGTGATTTTTAACTCGCTGACGATGCTTTTATAAAGCGAAACGTTCGACTTCGTCTTTTCTTCTTCAACGCATCAAAAGGGCACAACACAGAACAAAAGTGTACATTATCTTTCAGTTTATGTATATTTCGAGAAATTTTGTTCAATCGAGAAAAGACACCTCGAGCGATGGGCGAATGCATCATATCGTGATCGAGAATCTGTCCATATTGCATGAGTAGATGAGTGAACTTTGTGCTGAACTTCTGGCGATCGGCATGAACTACATTGGAGACGCGTCGCGCTGAGGGCAGAGGCCTACCGGAGACTGCTAGGGTGCGAGGAGAGTCGAAGCCTGAGGTCAGAGAGAGCAGAAGAGATGAAAGAGACAGATATAAATGAAAGAGAGAGAAATAGACAAAAATTGAGAGACGATAGAACAATAAAGATAGAGTCTTCGAAAAAAACTTTGCATGATTTTACATCGTAAGGAACCTCGGTCCATTTTTCATCGGACTCATAGAATTGTTCGCGAACCAGCTGCGCTATTTCATCGTGTTTTGAATCAACCATAGACATTTTTAGCTCGAACTTCTAAACGGCAATTGATTCAAAAAATTTGGAAGAAGTCTTCACGCTTGGCAGCTTCTTGATAATGAGCTAGCGTTTTCGTGCTGAAACTTTTATATGTTGTCGTAATAAAATCAGATTGCAGTTCCAACTGACTAACCATCTTGATAAGCTGGTGGTAGCAACCGCCGCAGAGGTCTGAATGCATTACCGTAGTGCGGCGTGCGTAGATTATTGCACCAGCCATCCGGGCTACGGTATTTCGAAGTGTGATCACACGGTAGTGAATGGGGAAGGCATTCCTCTTTCTTGGGAGAGTCGCGACCTGGATGGAATAAGAGAGCCAATGAACGAATCAATCATATACGTATGTAGATGTGCGGTGGTGAAGGTTTTTCCTCACTCAACTTTTTCATTGCATGGAAGCAACATGCAGTTGAAGCAACATATATTTTATTCAAGAATTTTCGTCGGTCAATCAATAACTTCTATTCTCTTCCTTTTCTGCTATGTTTCCATCCTCATCATACTTTATGAGAATATAGGCAACGCACTCGCAAGTCTATTTGGAAAAAATCCATGGGTGTGTTCAATCTCGCCCTGGGAAACGAGTTGGATACCAAAAGATACAAATACCCCAAAGTTTTTGCCCTTAGTTTTTATCTTTTGGTATCCATTTTTGCGTGACAGTTTTGAGACTTTGTGAATGAGCGATTTGGAAATCAGAAAATGGATCTCGTACCTAGGAACCACCTATAGTCACCCAGGAAGGATGTAAGGTTGATAGAAGGAAGTATTTCTTGGAGAAGTTCCACACTCAGCTCCGATGGTAAACCGATCACATCACGTACGGATTCGTTTCTGAACAAGTATGGATGTAAAGAAGAGAACAACCTCGTATTTAAAGTCATGGTCAAATCATCGATGAGATAAAATGAGATGTCTATCAGATTTCGATTCATCCCGACTATTTTCCATTGCACCACTTTGTATAGCTCTCCGTAACTCCAATCCTCTTGGAATTACGTTGCCTTTCACCATTAACTCTTCCCGTTTTCTACGTGTGCCTCTCGATCGATATCCGTGTGGAATTATTTGCCGCACACTATAATTGAGAACCCTTCCTCAGAACTTTTTCTACAAAAAAATAAGAGAGCTTCCTTACGAATCCGTTTTACCTGAACCTATAATATCAATACGTTAAAACCCTGCAACTGTAATGATAAAAGTTTTTTCTGTCTATGTTTTTATTTATTCACTATGACTACACTCATTTTACAAAAACCTTGTTTAATTGTGAGTTAACTCTTTGTCTTTTTCATAAATGCATACATGGATAAATGAATTGAATTGAATTGACGAATAAGAAAAAATCATCCACAGTGCGACGGTCTCATCGCAAATTTTTTTCTTTCCACACTTATACGATGAGTTCCCGATGAAAATTTCTAAAAGTTTGGATTATACGATTTTTTATTTTGCTCTTGAGATTGGAAATGAAGGCGGGAGTTAAGTAGTACTGCTGAGAACGGAGTTCACGATTAACTATGTTGGTATGGTAGGCCAAGCGCTAGAAAATTCGGACATAAAATGTATTCGAGTTATACAATACATATAAATTTAAAGTACAGAATGCTATGTTTACTTGGTAAAATGTGAGGTTCCTTTCAGATAGGAAAATTGATTGAATGGAATATTATTCACTTTTGATAAATGATTTCCGATTACATTACGATTACAATCGTTAAAAGTTAGCTGATGACATACATATGACATAATGCTCATGACATACATATCGATGACATAATGCTGATGACATAATGACATAGCTGATGACATAGCTGATGACATAATGCTCATGACATACATATCGATGACATAATGCTGATGACATAATGACATATCTGATGACATAGCTGATGACATAATGCTCATAACATACATATCGATGACATAATGCTGATGACATAATGACATAGCTGATGACATAGCTGATGACATAATGCTCATGACATACATATCGATGACATAATGCTGATGACATAATGACATAGCTTTTTTTTGTAGGAAAGAGGCTGTAGCAGACCGAGTTAAAAAGGCATCCAAAGCAATGTATGCTATGCTCCGTGCGGTAACTGTTAATGATCCTGGTATACTGGTCAAGTGCTTTAAAACTTACGAAATGCCGCACTTGGACTATGCTTCGAATATATGGAATCCATACTATGGAAGAGATTGTGATGATATAGAGAAAGTTTTAAGGAAATTCACTCGCATAGTTTATCATCGATGTTTCGCAAATGAAATTAATACGAGGTCTCTTCCTTCTTACCCCAATCGATTTGCCCGCCTCGTTTCTCTTTCCAAGAGGAGGATATTTTCTGACTTAGTTATGGGTTTCAAGATCTTCCATGGACTGTCGATATTAGATAAAAAACGATTTTTCAAAGAGACTATTCCAACGCGAACTAATATAAATGGCTTATTAGTTCAGGGTAGCAAGAATACAGCTAGAAACAACTCTTATGGAATGCGAATATCCCGCCTTTTCAGCAAACTACCTCGAAACTTGATTAATAGTATGAACCTGAAATATTTTAAATCCCAATTAAAAAGTGGTGTTCTATCTACTCTTCTCTCGTCATGAATTCAGAACTAAATTTTTTTTTTCGTTCAAATTGTTCTACTTATATAGTTTAGTTTGTTTGTTTGTCTGTTTGTTTGTTTTTTCCCCGTTCAATTCGCTATATTAAAGTCAAATTGATGTATTGCTTTTGTTATCGTATTTGACAATTGTTTAGCTGATCTATTCATTCCTCATTTTCAATTGTAATCAAATTTGTGCGTTATTGCATCGAAAGATGTAGATAAAATATATATATATATATATATATATATATATATATATATATATATATATATATATATATATATATATATATATATATATAGCTGATGACATAGCTGATGACATAGCTGATGACATAATGCTCATGACAAATTGATCAAACCATCGCACGGAAAAATGAGCATGCGTGACTAAGAGAACGATGCAATTGAGCCTTTAATAAGCACTATCGCACGGAATAGCAATGTGTCACCGTGGTGTAATGGTTAACACGCTCGCTCCCGGATAGAGGAGAGATGGTTGCATGGGTTCGAGTCCCCCCCGGTGACTAGCTTTTTTCCGTGCGATGGTTTGATCAATTTGTCTTCTCTACCAGGCGTCACTGCCTTAAAACTGTGTAACTGAGCATTTGAAGATTTATCATCCATCTTTGACCTCTCTTCTGTCTTAATTGTGAAATCTGGAGTTATGCTCCATTCACGACGCTTTCGCTTCATGAGCATGCGAGACTAAGAGAACGAGGCAATTGAGCCTTTAATAAGCACTATCGCACGGAATAGCAATGTGTCACCGTGGTGTAATGGTTAACACGCTCGCTCCCGGATAGAGGAGAGATGGTTGCATGGGTTCGAGTCCCTTCGGTGACTAGCTTTTTTCCGTGCGATGGTTTGATCAATTTGTCTTCTCTACCAGGCGTCACTGCCTTAAAACTGTGTAACTGAGCATTTGAAGATTTATCATCCATCTTTGACCTCTCTTCTGTCTTAATTGTGAAATCTGGAGTTATGCTCCATTCACGACGCTTTCGCTTCATGAGCATGCGAGACTAAGAGAACGAGGCAATTGAGCCTTTAATAAGCACTATCGCACGGAATAGCAATGTGTCACCGTGGTGTAATGGTTAACACGCTCGCTCCCGGATAGAGGAGAGATGGTTGCATGGGTTCGAGTTCCCCCGGTGACTAGCTTTTTTCCGTGCGATGGTTTGATCAATTTGTCTTCTCTACCAGGCGTTACTGCCTTAAAACTGTGTAACTGAGCATTTGAAGATTTATCATCCATCTTTGACCTCTCTTCTGTCTTAATTGTGAAATCTGGAGTTATGCTCCATTCACAACGCTTTCGCTTCATGAGCATGCGAGACTAAGAGAACGAGGCAATTGAGCCTTTAATAAGCACTATCGCACGGAATAGCAATGTGTCACCGTGGTGTAATGGTTAACACGCTCGCTCCCGGATAGAGGAGAGATGGTTGCATGTGTTCGAGTCCCCCCCGGTGACTAGCTTTTTTCCGTGCGATGGTTTGATCAATTTGTCTTCTCTACCAGGCGTCACTGCCTTAAAACTGTGTAACTGAGCATTTGAAGATTTATCATCCATCTTTGACCTCTCTTCTGTCTTAATTGTGAAATCTGGAGTTATGCTCCATTCACGACGCTTTCGCTTCATGAGCATGCGAGACTAAGAGAACGAGGCAATTGAGCCTTTAATAAGCACTATCGCACGGAATAGCAATGTGTCACCGTGGTGTAATGGTTAACACGCTCGCTCCCGGATAGAGGAGAGATGGTTGCATGGGTTCGAGTCCCCCCGGTGACTAGCTTTTTTCCGTGCGATGGTTTGATCAATTTGTCTTCTCTACCAGGCGTTACTGCCTTAAAACTGTGTAACTGAGCATTTGAAGATTTATCATCCATCTTTGACCTCTCTTCTGTCTTAATTGTGAAATCTGGAGTTATGCTCCATTCACGACGCTTTCGCTTCATGAGCATGCGAGACTAAGAGAACGAGGCAATTGAGCCTTTAATAAGCACTATCGCACGGAATAGCAATGTGTCACCGTGGTGTAATGGTTAACACGCTCGCTCCCGGATAGAGAAGAGATGGTTGCATGGGTTCGAGTCCCCCGGTGACTAGCTTTTTTCCGTGCGATGGTTTGATCAATTTGTCTTCTCTACCAGGCGTCAATGCCTTAAAACTGTGTAACTGAGCATTTGAAGATGAAGATAATGCTCATGACATACATATCGATGACATAATGCTGATGACATAATGGCATAGCTGATGACATAGCTGATGACATAATGCTCATGACATACATATCGAATAATTAGTTAACACAAATGTTTCTTGAATTTCATGCAAACCTAAAGCAAACCCAAATTAACAGCTTGTAAAAAAAATTTCTGTCAAGTTGTGCGGTCACAACTTAGAATTGTTTTTTAAAAAGTATAATTCTGGATCGTCGCATTTTTCCCGTTATATGATTTGCAACTTGAAAAATACTGTTCACCTGCTCAAGAAAACATTGGTTGTTTCTCGTAGCACACCAGCGACTCGTGAGAGCTCTAAAGACTCTTGCTTGGGGGCCATTAATTGAGAGTGAGAGAAGGAGGCCGACAGAGACCCGGCGTCCGTAGTCAGACCTTTAAAAGAACGAGACTGATTTCCATAACCTCAAGCCTTTTTTCTTCTTGAATTTTGTCACCCGCTCTAAGGCGGGAGATTGCTTTACCGTTTTGAGATGCAGACTAAGCCCGGTTTACTGCTCCCTGGATGAGTCCTAGTTGGAGAAGCAAGGAGAGAAAGAGAGAAATCAAATAATTCTTCTTGCTAAATTTTGACCTAACTTTTGAGTGCAACGTCACAGTGGCTCATTCCTTCTCTAATTCATTCCTCATTCTTTTTTTTAACATGAACTACTCTGAAAAATTTATCCTCTGATTACTCTGAAAAATTTATCCTCTGGCGTTCAAACCAACTTGAGAGAAAAAAATTTTTCAAACGACAAACCATCTCTCACAGCACGAGTTTTTTCTTCTGTAAGCCTTCTCTGGTACAATTCTCTCCCAAGCTTCAGCGCTGCTTTCAATGTCTTCTTAAACTCAGAAGAAATCCTTCAATCAGTAGTTCAAAAAGAAACGAAAAAATGGGTCGATGAAAGAAATGAATTGAACTAGTCTAGGCTCTCGCTGAACATAGAAATGAACCCAAAACTGATGCATAGCTTTCTCTACGATAGCTTTACCAACTGAGCTGTGAATGATATCTAAAAGTGTATTGGTTATCCTCAAAACTATGTTTGAGTATCGATTAGTTCTTATATTTAAAACATATTGTGATTCGATCAATTGATCATTTATCATTAACTCTTTTTCACAACTCGGTTGCTTCATTCTCTCTTTGAATCATCTTCATGACTTCCTGAACAAGGAAAATTTACGGAAAAAAGGGTAAAAATATCAACTCTTTTTGACATATTCAGTACAACATGAAAGTAAATTGTTTTCTAACTTCTCTCATTAAAACATCTTTTCCTTCAATTGTGTTAGCGATAAACTGGACAAAAATCATTTAGCTAACAATAACCAACTTCGTCAATCTTCTTCTCGCCCTTCGGAAGAACTTCTTTCCACTCAGAGAAGGTAGGACTGAGGAAGAACGTGCTGTTGCAAGGAATCTTGTGGTTCCTGCAAAAAAATGCAAGTGAAAACTTGATTTAAAAAGAGATTTAGAGAGGACTCTGTTGTTTCTTCAATCTGTAATTGATAAATTCACTCTTGCTCTGCTTTTCACACCAAGCAGTGACCTAATTATTTTCTCTTGCAATATGGCTATCATAAGAGCTAGCAAACCACAAACTACAACTTCACCGGCAGTCAGGATGGCTATTTCTGCAATCATCAAAGACACAATTACCTTTGATAACGGTGGGATTCCTTCTGAAGTTCCAAAATGTCTCTTAGTGACTAAGTCAATGCTTCTGATTACACTCGACGACAGTCGAGATACTCTCCGCTTCCTCTTGCACATGTAATTTAAAAGATCGAAGTACAGTCCAAAAAGACGTCAATTACTCAAAAGTTCCATTTGCACCTCGTTCTGCCACAGAAACTGTTTACGAGCGACACATCCGAGAAAGGTCAATTGTGGTATGTGATCTTCAAGGATCAACAACCCAGATGTTAACTACCGCTTGTCATAAGATGAAAATCGTGTATATTCTCTAATCGCATCCATGGGAGTCAGAGCTCGAACTGAGACGATCATCCGTATTGGGAAACCTGATATCGTCCTCGTCTTTTCAAGGTGGTCTTGCCTAGTCAAAGCTATCAGATGCGTGCTCTCCGTTCGGTAGTATCTTTGAGATCTTACCCACAAAGGCAATGCGTCTACATATAACATCTGGTCAGGCAGCCAGCTTCATCGTACTAATTGTCTAACAAAAACCATTACCAAAATATCTTCAAATCTAATTTAAACAATCCTACATATTTCAATAAGGTTGATGGAAAACATTATTTCAAACCACCCAACTACACACAAAATGAAGGTTTCAATTGCAATAATAACCGTTGCACAATATTCAAAATTACCAATTACAAAAATTATGTTACTAGTTATACAACTGGAAAACTTTTTCTTACAAATAAACCCTTTCAGCTAACATGTACTACTAAGAACTTAATTTATCTTATTACATGTAAGAAATGTAAACTTCAATATATAGGAGAAACCACCCAAACACTCAAAAAACGTATATCTCAACACAGATACCATCTAGGAAAAACCATTTTGAATACATACCTTTGTCAACACTATAAAGAACCCAATCATTCTCCAGATGACATCCTAATAGACATTCTAGACCATGCAACAAATAAAGCGGAATTAAGAAGTAAAGAATCATACTGGATTAGATTAATGCTAACGGCTTTTCCCTATGGTCTCAATGATCAAATACAAAACTATGGATTAATTTCTGACAATTTAAATTCAATGGAAAAAGTTAAAAAACCCATATCATAATAATCCTTTGAATATACCAGTCAAAACTTCCAAACACAAAAATCGTAGAAGAACTCGTCCTTCATATCTAGCAAGGGACTTATCCAACCTAATACATGATATTTTGAACACAAAAAATGGCAGAGAATTATATCTAGAATACAGAAAACTTAAAAATAAAGAAAAGGATAATATCATAAAATACACTCTCACTAAAGAATTCTTATCTCTCCAAAACACTGATAAAATAAGAATAACCAGTACAATATGTGACTACTTCTGGAGGAAACAAAGGGAACCCAATACAAAAGACACTACCTATATAAACATCAAACTTCCTTACTATGGTAAATACATGGACAACATACCCTTCAACCGCATCTTTAACAAAGCTTCTATCAATGGTTTAAAATTGAAAAGTCTAATTCCAAGATCATTTACATTCCGCACTATATATAGTTTAACTGAACCTTTTAGTAAAAAAGTTTTCAATTATAACAATTTCCTTAAGGAACTTAATAATGACAATAAGAAAAACATTTTAGAAAGCGAATGCTATTGCTATAAATACCCTGAACTTATAAACAATACTTTTGGACACATATGCAGCGGTAATACTAATATCACTCATGATTCATCTCTACGTCAAATCCTGAATCGAGGCACAAAATATCGCATTTGTGAAAATGTTGATAAAGATACAATTATTTCAGAAATGGAACAATCCATTAACCAGACAGTAACGAAAATGACCAAAACATTCCATCTTAATCAATATGATCGTATTATTATTTACAATATACTCCAAAAACACTGCCTTCCACTGATTTCTAGACATCTCGACAGATTCCACTATTTCGATTCCACTAATTACAAGCAAATCTACAGAAGCATTTTTGAAATACGAAAAAATTTCATAATAACTCCTATTGATAAAGCTAATAACAACTATGCATTTACTTGCAAGAAATTATATCTTCTATTTATGAACGAAGAGATGAATACAAGCACAGAAAATACTAGAACCTATCAACCAATTCCTTCTTCAAACATCTTTAACATAATTAATAAACACCTGGAACTAACTAAAGAACTCAAAATTCCTATCCCTTTATCTAACATATACAACATACATACTGTTTATGGTATACCTAAAATGCACAAAAATCCCATTAAATTCCGATTTATAACCGGAGCCTCCAACAGCAGTCTCAAACCATTATCTCAAGAACTTCATTTAATTCTCAAACATCTATCCAGACATTTCAAAAGTTATTGCAAACAAACAAGCGAAAGAAATGGTACTAACCACCTATTTTCTATTCTTAATACTAAACCCGTTCTTCATGAACTTAGACTATCGGGGAATCAAACAAAAGAAATATACTGTGCTGACTTCACTTCTCTTTTTACCAACCTCCCACATGACATAGTTAAGATCAACATAAAAAAAGTTATTAAAACTTGTTTCAAAAATAGTGGATTCCAAGCCATCAGAATTAAAGGTAAACAAACCAGTTACACTAATGAAGCCAACAAGAATAGAACTTACCTTCCCTTTCAAATATACAACATGCTTACTTATATCTTAGATAATAGCTATGCCCTTTATAGTCAAACTATATATAAACAGAACAAGGGTATACCTCAAGGTAATAACGCGTCTCCTCAAATAGCTGACTTAACACTAGCTATGATGGAATTTCAGTATATTAACCAAAACATAAAAGGAACTCACCCTTTAAGATTTTCACTTAATTGTACCTTCCGATACATTGATGATTTAATTCATATATCAAACAAATTGAATGAGTTCATTTCCTTTACAAAAGAAGTGTATCATAATTCTCTTACTTTAGAACAAACTAATCCACAGAGATACAAAGCCGAATTTCTTGATCTAGACATAGAAATCTTAGAAGATGGTACTACTAAGTTTAAACTATACAACAAAACCGATGCATACAACTTTAAGGTTATAAAATACCCCCACTTTAGCTCTAATATACCTATTAACATTGGTCTTAACACCATATACAGTGAAACTTTACGTTTTAGTAATAACTGTAAACACATAGAAGACTTTCTCAACAGAATCACTATGTTAATAGACTCTTACAGGACAAATCAATTTCAAGATCATATAATATTAGGTAGATTAATTAAAACTTTTACCAAAAACCCATCAATATCTCTAAAATATAACACAGTACACATTAATATCAAACAAAAGATCATTGAACAGTTCCAACTTATTGAGTATCATCATTGATTACTCAATTCCCTTCCTTCCCTATCTCCTTTTCTGTTATTAAATATCTCATCCTTACTTCATGCGCTATTGACATTTTCCCTCTCCTTTTTCTTTTTTATTATGTTTTTTGTTCATGTTTTTGTTCATGTTTTTTGATGTTATCGTTATTAAAATTTAGTTTAATAATTTAATTTGTTATTTAAAATTTACTTATTATTGCTCTATCACGGTCTCTCCGGGAACTCACTGAAGAGCCCCGCCCGGAGAGAGCGAAAGTCTGTCTGGGCTCAGGGGCGAAACAGACTTTCGCATTTATTATTCATAATTTAAAGCAGAACTTTATCTTTCAAATTTTCAATTGTAATTTATCTTTCAAATAAACGCATTATGCACTTTTACAATCTTTCTCTTCTCTAATAAGTAAAACATTACTGTAGCTGAAGGAGAAAATTAGAGAAAGATCGGAGCCCAGATGCTCTTCATCCGACAATCTGATCCATCTAGAGGTTGGTTGATATATCAAGATGAAATCTGGGTAAAAGATGGAATAAGAATAAAAAGAAGAAAAACTCTGCTTCCTCCGATGCCTGTTGGTCGCGTGGCAAATGCCTCTCCTCGCTCTCCGTTAACTTCGGTAAACCGCAGCTCCTAGGCCGGTCTTCTGGTTTAAAATGTGTTTTGATCAATGCGCGCTCAATTTTTAATTATTTAAAAGAACTTCATACTTTTTTGTGTTCATGGACCTGATATTCTTCTGGAATGGGAGTCAAGACTTACTGAACTCGTTGCTAGGTTATAATGAAATAACCATATGTTGTTGAATAACCAATAACCAGTTATAATGAAATAACCATATGTTGTTGAATAACCAATAACCAGTTATAATGAAATAACCATATGTTGTTGAATAACCAATAACCAGTTATAATGAAATAACCATATGTTGTTTTTTGGATCGTTTGAGAAGGAAAGGGTGTGTAGTTGCAATTTGCCGTGACTCTCCTTCAGTTTCCTTAGTTAAAACTCTGCACAAAGTTTATAGTGAATTAATTGCACTAAATATTCATTGGCCTTCTTCGATAACTACTCTTCGGATTATACCTTATAGACCTCCTATACGAATCCTGATTAAAATAACCAGTTATTCGAAATTGTTAGTGAGTTACTTTGTGTGCATTATAAAGCTGTACTTTGTGGCGACTTAAATTTTGCACTTGACTGATCAAATCCATCTTCCCCTACAGGCCAGCACAAAGCATTGAGTGATTTAGTGGCTGATCTTACTTTCAAGCCGTTCGTTAAGGAACTCACTCAATCAAGCAACACTTTCGATGTAGTTTATGGACCTTTGGATGGATCAGACGTCAACCAAATAAAAGGTTAAACGTCCACCAAATATTTTTTTGCTTCCAGCTTTCTCTTTTTTGTTGTTTTTTTATTATTTGTTTCTTCTTTTTTTTCAGTTTTTCGGTACAATTTTACTTGAAGGGGCCGCGCTTTACTGGGGGGCCGTTCGTTTTTAGTGTGTTCGTACTACTGTATTAAGTAGATCATTTTCTCTGTTTTTTCTAAAAATTCAGCCAATGAATAGGCAAAAGTTAATAATGTGATAAACTTTTTCATGCGGTATCGTTCCTAAGCCGTACGGCCTCTTTGTATTAAACTTTACCTAAGCCTAAGCGAAAAAATCAGTTAAAAGTAACCTGAACCCCTCAATTAAAGCGGCCCCCCTAAAATTGTGCCAAAAATTGAAAGAAGGAATAAACAGGAACAATAATACAGCGAAAAAAGAGTAAGAAAAAACTGAAAGAAAAAAATTAGTTGTTGGACGTATATTTATTTGGTGGACTTGTTTGGTGGACTTGTTTCGTGGTCTTATTTGGTGGACGTTCAGCAATTATTTGGTAGACGTTTAATATTTTCCCGATCGATAAAGAATTGCTTTGCAACATCACATTTCTCTTTCATGTGACCAAAATTCCGTTTGTTTCACTGCCCCCCGGGATATCTCTTATAGGTTTTTCGAGCCTAGCCTTCATTATAGACATTGCCACTGTATATCTCTGTCTGCAGCGTTATCTAGTATTTAATGGACCATTTTGTTTGATAATCGATATTAATGATCAATATTTCCGCTTCCTCGGCACTCTGCTTCCTCTCATCACCGATCACACTCCCCTTAAATACTTAAAAAACCTCTCGACTCTTATCCACCTCATATGAAGAAAATTAGTCGACTCTTTTTCGTAAACTGAACTGTGCCCCAGTTGTAGCCGAGTCCGATAGAATATGTAAAAGATTGAAATCTGAGATAGAGAAACTGAAAAGAAAATCGTAAACCGAGACTTCTGAATTCCACAAAGAACATATACATAAGTTTTGTAAAAAAAACAATTTGAAACAATCATCTCGTATTGGTTGTATAACTGTCGATGGAACATCTAAGTTGAGTGACAAGCCAAAGGCCAACACATCAGCTTCTTACTTCTCCTCTGTCTTCACTTAAGACAATGGCAATTTTCCTAATCTCAACACTCGAAACATTTATTTCAAGTCAGACTGTATTATAATGTTTCAGCAATTATTACATCATTTTAAGAAATTGAAAAAATCTTGTTTTGCACCATCTGAGTCAATTCATTCTATTGTTTACAAGAACTGTTCATAAGAACTTGCCGAGCCCCTGTCGTTTCTGTTCAACTTTTCTTTGATACTGGGTAAGGTTCCTGACATCTCGAAGCAAGGAATTGTCGTACCGATTAATACATAAAGTAGCATCCCCCAGTTCTCCCGCCCCATTCATAGACATTGCCAATCTCACCCAAACTCATCAGGTGCTGCGAAGGCTTTTGGCTGCACGACTCTGTCACCTGCCAAGGCACCACACAGCACGGCGGAGAGAGTCGTCCCTCGAATGACTTGCAGCTGGTCTTCCGTGAATGCCGATAGAGGAATGAAGCTCTCGTACCAGAAACGGTCACTCACACGCAACTCAAAATTGGGCAAGTTTTTTAAGGAAGAGGGTCTTGTCTACATTTTCCTCCTCTTGAAAACTTCAATCGCTTTTACACATTTTTATTTAGCCTTTCACATACACATTGAGACTTAAATTAGCAAATAACCTTTGGTAGCGTAATGACACGCTACACTTCAGCTAAGAATCATGGCTAAGTTCGATTTCGCCTCAAAGACTGGCTTGTCAGTCATTCCCTTAAATACTGGCTTGTCAGTCATTCCCTCAAAGACTGACTTGTCAGTCATTCCCTCAAAGACTGGCTTGTCAGTCATTCCCTCAAAGACTGGCTTGTCAGTCATTCCCTCAAAGACTGGCTTGTCAGTCATTCCCTCAAATACTGGCTTTTCAGTCATTCCCTCAAAGACTGGTTTGCCAGTCATTCCCTCAAAGACTGGCTTGTCAGTCATTCCGTTTGGTTCAGGCGTCACTGTTTTCAAACTGTGTTACTTATTGGACAATATGTTTAAAATCGATAAATTATTTCAAATCGTGAATTAAAAACTTCTGGAAACAGGAACAAAAACGTCTACATTTTTGAACTGCTCCATGAAAATGCAGGAGAAGGTTGGTCCCATGAGCGATCCTTGAGTAGGTGATTCGAGGAAGCCTCCCACCAGAACATCCATGTCCTCAGGAGAAGGGTATAGTTGTGAGAGCTCCTCTATCGGATCATGGTGACCAGTCTACAAGAAATACACTGTATTATTCAGGACAAAAATCAGAATGTTGTTTCCAACTCCTGTGACTTTCATCTACATTCGACCGGGCGATCTTATCCATAAGCTTTCAACTGACATCATACTTCTTAGCTTACATCTATTATCCGTATTTCTAGCACTTATTCACGCTTCACAGCAGGGTACGCCTTCTCATATTGGATGCAAACCAATAGATGTAGACCCTTTTAGAGGCAGACCCCTCGATGTTTACTAACATGTGTATCAGGGATGAGAGTACGTGCGAACCCTACTTACTCTCCGGAACGTCTACTGTGTTTTGTCATTTTGTTTACATAGCTTAAAACCAGCTGCTAATTAGTGATTTTATCTAACACATTTTGAAGTTTGTTTTTGAACTCATTTCAAGAATGAAATTGCTAGACAGATCACTGAATGACAATAATGTGATATGTACTTAAGAATGAAACAAAAAAATTTGGAGTTAGAGAAGGGTTTAAATGGCTCACAATCGATCGGAGTTTTTCCCAATTCGATACAGCGAAAAGGCCACAATACTTCCGATAGTCTCCATAGCTCGGAAGTCCGTACTCTCGGGACATTTGAATTAGAAGTTCCATCGAGCTATTTTCAGTTCCGTTCGTTGTATGATTACCGAGTTCCTGATGACTCGCATCTGATCTTTCAAGGCGATCGAGAAAAAGCCTGTCGAGAAAAATTCATAGTTTCGTTAATGTTTTATTTCATCTTAAGTGCATTTATGAGCCATATGTTAAATTTTATTCTTATACATACATCTAAAAGACAACTTCTTTAGTCCAGAGTGACTGGCACGTTTTTAATACTATCCCTTTTTTTCGATTTCGTTTTTTCATGAGTATTTGATGATCAAATCAACTACATACCTAAAAAAATTTTTTGGGGGCGGGGCGCGAAAGTAAACTACAGGGTGTAACAAAAGTCCAGGAGACGACTTTTTCACTTTGTGTATTTTTTGTCTGGTGTAGCGGTCGTGTGATTTCTCGTTTCTACTTTCTTCAAAATGTTGCTAACATACCCTGAAAAAATCAGAATGATAACTCTTTTCGTTTTCCGGTAATGCTCTCTGATATGGACTGAGGCTACATTCTGCGCTTGAGCCAGTCCGGGCACATTAAAAACCACATCGCCAGAACCACTGGATTCTTCCGCAGGACCATTCAAAACACAATACGTCGTTTTCGTGAGACTGGTACGACGACTGACCGTCCCAGGAGTGGCAGACCATTGCCCGCGACCACTTCTTTCAACGTGAGAAGCATCCGAGAGAAGATTCGATATAACCCCAAGTGGAGCCTCAGAAAAGTCGCAAACGAGCTGAATATCTCGGATAGATCTGTTCGTAGTATCGTCAAATCTCATATAGGACTTTGCCCCTTCAATCTGTAGAAGACTCGCGCATTGACGGACCAGATGAAGGCGACCCGTTTTCTGAGATGTCGTGAACTGTCAAAGCGGTTCAAGCCGGTTGAATGTTTGGATATTCTCTTCACCGATGATAAGTTGTTAAATATCAAGCAGACCTTCAACCACCAGAACAATTCGGTATAAATCGATCAACGAGGCCAATAAGAGTGGCCGTTACATATAGAGAAAAGACAATCCCGCTTCTATCATGGTCTGGGCCCGGATTTGCGCAACAGGCATGACTCCCCTCATTTTCGTCGAGCAGGTAGTCAAAGTGAATGCCAATAACTACCTGAACGACATTCTCGTGAAGGAATTACTTTTCTGGAGCCAGGCTCACTTCGCGGAACGCAACTTCACATTCCAGCAGGACTCTGTGCCCACCCACGAGGCTAAAGTGGTGCAAGACTGGTGCAAGACCAATTTCCCCTCCATGATCACCTTCGCAGAATGGTCTCCGTGCTCGCCTGATTTGATTCTCCTTGAATCCGCTGAATTTGAGTTCTCTGTTTGGTTGGTCCTTGAGAGCAAGGCCTGTGCTTCTCTCCATAAGAATTTGGAAAGTCTGAAGCGCGCCTTACACATGGCGTGGGATGATCTTGACGTCGCTTACCTGTCCACCACGGTGGGTGCCTTCCACAAGCGATCTGTGTCAAAGATGAGGGGGGCTTTTTGAAATTCAAAATCGCAGTTATATCCCTAACTATTTGAAAAATCTTTGATGAAAAGTTTTTTTGATTTGCTCAATCCGTTAAGTTTTTATCGGGAAAATACTATCCACCTGGACTTTTGTTGCAGCCTATAAATAAATTTGAGAAGTGAGGGGGAGGAAGTATGTCAAGATTTTACAATAGCCCCCGACCACAGAAAACGGCCGGCTTAAGTACCCAACCGGCAATCTTTAACATAAGCCCCCCACCGAGGGCGATTTCTGAAGAAAAAAGTTTTTACTACAAAAGCCCCCAACAGAATTTTATTTTAACAGTACACTCTCTAAAACCCAATTAATTTATTATAGTTTCCTTAGTCTAAGCAATCATTTTATTAAAAAAAATCAACATTCGTAAAAAAAGTAAAAAGTACAATTCATTCACAAATTGACAAGAAAGTGATCAATGAAAACATTTAACAACCCATTCTATAGTGATACAGCATCCTATAACGCCCGGGTTTGAGAGAGTGGGGGAGGGGTTAAATATCACACAAGTTTCCCAATGCATTTTGCCCCGTGTGGGGGGAGGGCTTAAGTAAAATTTAACCTGGATTTTTTTACCATTTGGTTTTTTTTTTACATAGTCAAGCTCTACTGGTATGATATTATTTACATACACTACATGCATTACATAATTTACTTACATGGTCTATTGCAATACTTAATATCACGTGGATTACCTATGTGTTCCCGGTAGTTTAGCGGCCTCACACTCTATAGTGAGAAAAACACTTTCATGTTCAATTTTATTTGGTTTACTTTTTTGTCCATTTTTGTTTTTTGTCGAACCCTGTGATTCTAAGAATAGAAGGAGCTTACTTCAATGCAGCCGAGAAATTTATTGTTTCTAGTGCATCTCGATGGGGCTGTTCTCGTGAAAGTACCATAGCAACCGAGGCATATTCGTTCAGGGAACCTCCTGCTTTGTTCTGAAAAAAGATATTATTAAATTCAAAAAAAAAACTGAACAAAAACAATGCTGTGGCAAAAGCCCTTTCACGAAGCGGAATCAAACTCAGACGTTTTTTGCCTAGGTATTGTGTATTTAGTGGAAAAGCGAAGTAGAAAATAACTGAGGAAAAACGGAGGTTTCTAATATTAACCTTTCTAATATACATGTATGTTAAATGGAAGGTTTCTAACATAATAAGTTTATGTTTCTAATATAATAGCTAATAAGTTTATGCATATAACATAACTACATATGTTAAATACATGAAAATGAAAAAAGGTCAGTTTATACGAATGTGTCCAACTTAATGGTTCGTCAGTTACATAATTACCGCAGCTCATAACTATGTACATATGTATGTTTAATGTACATACGTACATATACATTACGGTGCAAAATTCCATTAAAAAATTGGTTTTTCGTTGATAACTTTTCCCATTTTGTATCAAGTAGTTAGAAATTTTCACCATTTATCTCACTTAAGATCACAGAAAATCGAGACGAAATTTCGGGTATTAGGAATACTAATAAGTAAACTGCACCCAGAAAACAATTGTTAAATAGTTAACCCATATTTGACAAATACTATTGTATTTACACTCGATTTGCTACAGATCTCAAACACTTTTTACTTTCAGTAAGTCGATTCATTCAGAGAAAAAAGGCTGACATAGCCACACAAAAACTATTAAGACAAAAAATTAACTTCTTGGCAACATTTGAAAAACTGGAAAATTCGAGTTTTGGTGTGAATGAGTTTGGTTTATATCGAAGCAGATTTTTTTTTCTTTGAATGAAGCTCTTACATCCATACACAAAAATCAAGACAATACCTTCGTTAATTGTAAAGTTATGTTCAAAAACTGTTTTTTGATAGAATTTTAATAAACATTACCTTTAAATTACTCGTTTTAAAGGCCTTCTCATAGTGTTTATTTGTACTAACTCGATGAAACCCGATTTCTAGTGAAAGACGGGAGAAGGCAGACTTAGCACTCAATCGCTTCAGTTTTCAAATTTCCGTGTAGGAGAACTTGACGCTCCATGATCATCAAAAGACATTTACTGAGAGTGTTTCGATAATTTACTAATGTGTATAACTATTTAAAGCTTTCGGAAATAACCAGATTCACCATGTCATAGCTGCTGTCGTATCCATGAGAGGCGAGTTTAAGAGCGTCTCTGCAAGTATTTATTCTAGTCATCTAAGTTCAGTTTGTTATTTGGAGGGCCTTCAAAAACAACCTGTTTTGAGAGTTAATGTTCTTTAGATTTGGAAAAACTTAAAACAGTAAAGTTTAATCGAAAAAAGTGCCACACTTGCCTTTGAAAAAATGATTATCATGGAGCAACTATTAAAAAACCTTCAGGAAGGGAAGATAAGAAAGATCTACAAATGGAAACTCTAGTCAAACCGTAGCGTGAATGGAGTCGTGCCTTTCAATTCCCATAAAAAATTCGAAATTTTTGAGTAATTACATAGTTTGTTATTATTTTCAGAAATTTTCACTTAAAACTTTCAAATCCTTTAAATATTGAAAACAAATTAGTCATGCGTTTGAAAGTGTGGCAAATCGTATCCAGTTTGCATACTTTGTTTTATAATTCTGCGTTCGTAAACTTTTCACACTCCAAGCTGAAACCTTCTGCAAATGTGGAAAAAACCTATCTTTTTTCCGAGACTGTGTCATCCTTAGAAATCGATTAAACTTTATATCACACGGACAAAAAGCCGGTCAACGAGCCGGGATCAAGCCCAGTCACTTTTCCTTGTTTTCTCTAATGGTATAAACCTTTTCATTCCCTCGTTGCCTAGCAGATAGGGCAAGAATTCGTTGTAAGTCACATGCTGTATCTGTGCGATGACAACCCTTCGAGCTTCTTGGAAAATCACTTCATCTGACCAATGACTATTGAGTGTCTAAAAAATTTTCGAGTTAGCTGTTTTACATGAACTCAAGGATGAGTTTTTGAGATAAACCAGTTACTATTGACTGTCATACAACGTTTGATATAATCATCTTTTTTTCGAAAAATGGTTACTAAAGCCTGAATGAATTTTTGTAAAAGAGAAGAAAGTGATTTGAAAAGAGAAGAAAGCGAGGAAGAAATCAATTACGTATACTTGCACAAGTATCGGTTTGATGATTATAGTATATATCTACACTGCGCGTCATAATTATGCTCGCACCCTATTTTTTCAGGTTTTTCGGAAAAATAAAAAAAGAATGTAGGCTGTAAGATATATCAATAGTTCAATACTGTTTCAGAGTCATTGTCTCTTAATTTGGTGTAAATTGATCGACAAATAAGTTTTTTCACAATCTTTTATTGATTTCCGACCGCGTCATAATTATGCTCGCACCGGATTTTCACATTAATAACAGCACAGAAACGTTTTTTAACTCTATTTTAGTAAGTGATTGGCCCACCAGATGACTTTATTACACTGAACACACCATTTGGCATTGAATCAACTAGGTTATGAAGCGTCTGTGGACTGAGAGCCTGCCAGGAGTCCGCTATCGCGTCTTTGAGCTCTTGTACACTACAAAACTGTTTTCCATTTGCATAGATCTGACGCACAATGGCACGAAACTGGAAAAAGGTCTAATTTTTATTTTTTTTTTCTTCGGTCAGTTTAGTAATTAATAACCTTTCAGGTGGTTTTTTCGGACGAGAAAAAGTTTAATTTGGACGGGCCGGATGGATTCTCGCACTACTGGTGAGATCTACGCAAAGATCCCCTATATTTCTCGAAACGCAATTTCGGGGGTGGCACCGTCATGGTTTGGGGTGCGTTCTGTGACAACGGCACGGTCGCTCTAGATTTTATTTCGACTCGTATGAACTCAGACGACTATCAGCAGCTTCTAGGCACTCATTTGGTTCCATTCCTGCGGCAGCGTGGTCGTGCACAGTACACCTTTCAGCAGGACAACGCCGCCATTCACGTGAGCAATTCGACAAAGGATTGGTTTGCGTCTAAGCGAATCGATGTCATGGATTGGCCGGCATGCAGTCCTGACTGCAATCCTATTGAGAATCTCTGGGGCATCATTGTGCGTCAGATCTATGCAAATGGAAAACAGTTTTGTAGTGTACAAGAGCTCAAAGACGCGATAGCGGACTCCTGGCAGGCTCTCAGTCCACAGACGCTTCATAACCTAGTTGATTCAATGCCAAATGGTGTGTTCAGTGTCATAAAGTCATCTGGTGGGCCAATCACTTACTAAAATAGAGCTAAAAACGTTTCTGTGCTGTTATTGATGTGAAAATCCGGTGCGAGCATAATTATGACGCGGTCGGAAATCAATAAAAGATTGTGAAAAAACTTATTTGTTTACACCAAATTCAGAGACAATGACTCTGAAACAGTATTGAACTATTGATATATCTTACAGCCTACATTCTTTTTTATTTTTCCGAAAAACCTGAAAAAATAGGATGCGAGCATAATTATGACGCGCAGTGTATATATATAGCATGGCCTTTTCCAAGGCAGGGGGATGATTACGACCAAAGGATAAGGTGATGACAAAGGCTCTTCACATGGTGAAAAGAGAGGCTATATTAAATTTTCTTAGCATAGTTATTTATGCAACTGAAAAAAGTCGGAATCCTACCTGCAGTTGCGACGCTACATGATTATGCTGTTTAGTCCAAACAGTGTTCAAGAGAAGACTTCTCGGTAGTAGGGTTCGACTTTTTGAGTCCTTTTCCGTAACTGAAGACTCATGAGGGACTCGTATAAAGCCTGAAAAAAGAGATACCTCATGTTCAAGACGAAGCGTTACTCAAATAACAGGACCATGAGAAGCATGTACACTTATGTTTAAAACCAAAGGATCTTAGTATGGTTTTTACCTGATTTTTGTTTTAAAAAAGGTGATGCTGAACTAAAGTTCTATAACTCAAAAAGGAGCAATATTATTATTGTTGTAATGGTAGAATTTTTCTTAGAAACTCTTGAAACATATGCACTACTGTATAAAAATCTATTTATCAGTTCAGACAGGCCTTAACTACAGGGTGTTTAACTATATAATGGTCAATGAAAAACGTGAATAACTTTTTTTCGAGTTGACCGATTGACATGAATTTTACAGAATAATAAAATCTCAGGATAGGAAAGAAGTTGGTGTGATTTCAGAGGGTTAGCAAAGATTTGAATACCTCTCCCAACTTTGCATCGATTCTCGAGATATACAATTTTTTTTTCAAAATTTATGCAGAAAGATGCCTGAAGTATCCAGCTTTATATTGGTATCCTTTTTGAATAAGTTTCATTTTTTTCATATTGTTTAATTCATTTGAAAACAGGCATTTTCGGCCATTTCTGTCAATGATTTCATGCTAATTTGGATATGCAAAAACAGAGTGGTCACTTTCCACCTGTTGAAATGCAAATGCTCTATTTTTATTCATCATTCGAACGTGTCAACTCATCCTTAAATCGTTGCTTACACTCCTCAACAGAGAGCAGAAGCAGTGCTTCTGTTTCTCGATCATAAGTCGTCTTACTCTTCATTTGCTGTCCGTTGGCGCTCTTTCTATGGTCGGAACTCACCCACCCCGGAGCGAAACATTCTTGTCGTTTGGAAAGCGAAGCTGCAAAAAGAAGGGACGCTTGTGCAAAACCAGCGTGAGGGAACAGAGTAAGATACACACATAACAACTGTTTGTTCCATAATCCTAGTTAATAATTATTATTTTTTCATCTACTTTGTTTGAGCTCTTAAGCTCTTCCATACTGCTTCTCGTTTAATTTTTTTCATTTAATACGCGAGACTTTTCCAATTAAAATCTTTCCGACATGTTCTCGATGAGGACCCCACCGTGGAAGTTCTCCAGGCGTTCGATTTGAATCCACACCTCTCACTGCGCAGAGCTTCAGCGCAACTCTCTATCGCCAATCCCACCATCTGTCAAGCAGTCCAGTCGTCCAAACTCCACCCGTACAAGTATCAAACGGTCCAAGAACTTATCCCATCTGATTACGCCACTCGTCTCACCTTCTGCACAGACCAGCTTGCCCTAAAGGCTGCCGACCCAACCTTCTTCAAAAGAATCGTTTTCACGGACGAGGCTGTTTTCACAGTGACTGGTATCCAGAACAAGCAGCCGCGACATTAATCTCTAAACGATGAGATCATCGGCGCGATGATTATGAGCGCTCACATGACTTTGAGGTCTATGTAAGATAAGAGCTTCCTGGGTACGAGCTCGGCTGAAATTTTGTTTTAAGACTATTTCAACCACGCGCTTGAAGAATCTGAATTTATCTGCCATGACATTAATCTCTAAACGATGAGATCATCGCGCCGATGATCTCATCGTTTAGAGATTAAAGTCGCTGCAGAATTTTCGTCATTGGTCAGAAGAAACCCCTCACTGGAACCTCGAAGTTCCGTATAATTCTCCCAAGTTGATGGTGTGGGCAGGGGTAGCTTTCGACCGACTGATTGGACCATTCTTCTTCGCAGGAACAGTCAGCGGAACGACTTACCTGGACCTTCTTCGCCATGAAGTGCTACCTGCGCTTCAGGCAATTCCCAACTTCAACAATCCAATCTTCCAACAGGAAGGTGCTTCAGCTCACTATGCACAGTGAGAAGCTGGCTTGCTGCACAGTTCCCCGGTAGATGGATTGGCCGTGCTTCTCCTGCCATTCCCTGGTCCCCTCGCTCTCCAGATCTTACTCCACCGGATTTTTTTCTCTGGGGTCACCTGAAAGCCAAGGTATACTCCGACCCATCACCGATGTTCATCATCTGAAACAGCGAATCATACAAGAATGCTCGAGCATCCCTCTTACCATGCTTCCATCTGTCTCCCGCTCTTATAAGGAAGGACCGGATGCACACGTGTGTATCTCGTAACGGTGGTCATGTTGTCTAACGTATTTCACATCACGGAATAATCGTTTATGAACCTTGTTTGATAAATTTCGCTGTCTCAATCTGTTTTTGCATATCCAAATTAGCATGAAATCATTGGCAGAAATGGTCGAAAATGCCTGTTTTCAAAAGAATTAAACAACATGAAAAAAGATGAAACTGATTCAAAAAAGGATATCAATGAGGAGCTGGATACTTCAGGCATCTTTCTGCATAAAAATTTTAAAAAAATGTTTTTTTTAAAAAAAACTTGTATATCTCAAAACTCGATGCAAAGTTGCCAGAGGTATTCAAATTCATGCTAATCATCTGAAATTTCACCAACTTCTTTCCTATCGTGAGATTTGATCACCCTGAAAAATTCATGTCAATCGGTAAACTCAAAAAAAGTTATTCACGTTTTTCATTGATCAATATATAATAAAACAACCTGTACATATATCTTGGTGGGGCTCATCTGTGATTTCCCAGGCTGTACAATTTTCATAACTTGAAAACTGACGTTCTACTTTTTTCCGAGACTAACCGCTTTGGAAAGTCCTTCTTTGACCTACTGTCTCGACATCACTCCCATAGATGTTATTAGCATCCAGGTAAAAAGAGGCTTCCATAGCCTGTTCCCGAGCTCCAAAAGAGCAGTTCTCACGTGGAGCCGGTAGCGATTTAAAGTCTTCTGAAGCTTCAAATCAAGATGGTTTTTTAACGCTGATCGAACGGTTCTTGACGGTATCAGATATGAAAGCCCGGAAATTATCCATTCATTAAGAGAAAACATTATCATTGATATTTGTATGTCCGTATACGAAAAATGCCAAAATTTCACATTTGAGCAGTTTTCATTAACTTACCATTGACGAAGTAAAAAAGTTACTAGCCCTTGTTTCCCGACTTTCTCTATTTATCCCTTTATTTGAAGAATGAAAGAATCAAGATTTTATTTGAAGTTTAATGCACTACAAAGTTATTAATAATCTGATCACTCTTCTTTCACTATGAACTTGATCGTTCCATTTCTGCTTAAAGAGCCTCAGATTCTCCAATTCAGGTTTCCCAGTGTTATCATTTGAAGTCAGATTTTCGTTTTCGAGACAAAAAACTTGGTTTCAGCTTTGAGAAAAGTTCAGCTTAGGCTTTATAGCTTTAATAAATTGAGAAATCGAGAACTCTATTGAGACAATTCGCCTTTCAATCAATCGATGACAAAAACCAGTGAGAATAGGATTTGCGATGTCCTCCTGAAGGAATCTCATCCACTCTAGCAGTAGACCAGACACAGCCTCCGATTCCCTAGCTGCCTCTTCTCGAGCCTTCCTTTTAAGAACACCATTTAGAGCAGCAGGAGAAGGCAGTGAAAGTCCGGCTACCGTCGCTCGAGGGGCAGAGACTTCTCAAGTTTAAGTGTTGAAGTTTTTGTTCTGAGCCTGAGGAAGGTGTGTGAGAGAGACAAAAAGAGAAATAGAGAAAGAGGAGGAAGAGTGAGAGAGAGAGAAAATGAGAGAGAAGATAAAAGGGAAGGGAGAATGGAAACAAAGATGATATTCAGTATCATGATCTTCACACTATTTTTTGTTGTATGACAACCATAATCGTGAGCAATTGAGCAATCGAAGACGTTCTATGGCCGAGAAACGCTTTCAGTACACTCTCATCCATTGGACCTTTTTTGAGACTTTCTATATATTGAGGCTTTCTCGACGGTTTTGCTTTGCATTTCGAACTGCACGTCCTCAGAAGACATAGAACTGAAGAGTGGTTCAAAATCAACACAGGTGTCACGGGATTGAACCTGTGATTTTTGATTTACCGGGAGAGAACTTGAACCACTATGCTTTGTAACAATATCGAATACCGCACGCGCTTCTGAAATCATGTAACAACGAGAACTAACCATCTTCATATTGCGGTGGTAGGAGTCGTCGCATTGGTTCAAAGGCACCGCCCCATGATGGATGTTGCATGTTATTACCTGCATTCTTATTGAATGAATGGTTAGAGAAAGTGAGATGGCTGAGTTCAATCCTACTCCGTGGACTAGTACGCTTTATCGCTGTTTGTTCTTCTATTGTAGTTATCAATGAGCCTTCGCTCGTTTTTGTAAGTTTTTTGCACTGTCTCCATATTCTATTTCATATTTTTTGTTCACAAGTCTGGCAGCTTCGCACCGGAGGTTGCAGAAACAACAAAAAAAATTTATAAGTTCTTTTTCAAACTATATTTTTGATTAGGGAAAATAATATACTCTAGTGGAAAGCTCCATCGGTAAGGATTTTGAACAAAAGAAACGTACAATATCCGTTATAAGTCCGGTACTTGGTGGAGGAGCATTGTTGAAGATGCGAAGAGCCGCAGAGGGATAGCAAACGGGATGGCGGCGTCATCTCGCTCAGGAAACTAGCGGGTAATCCTTCCCTGAAACCCATTTTTTACCTCTTAACGAACAAAAAAAAAGGCCTTTGAGCCTAAAATTTAGCATATCGCACAGACTGGTGATGTTTACTCTAGAGTGAAAGGGTAATATGTTTCATATCAGGTCAGTGTCCAAATGAGACGACTGAGTCAATTCTTCTAGTAAATAAGTCTTTTCCGTGATTTATTTACTCATTTTTGTTTAAATCAGGACTCAGTGCTTTCAAAAAAGAGAAAATTAGCAGTAAAAGCAGAAAATATAGTGAGAAATCTAGTTTTTTCATTGAAACTCCTTTGAAATTTGATAATTACATAGAGATCATTTCTCAAGATAAGATTTCTCAAGGGTTCAAAGCACTTCGACCCCTGATCATGAAGGTATACCATATCGTCTACCTCACTTACATACGTCTGCTCCTGAGATATGCAATGACGGTTTTCGCACCAAATTCACAAGTATTCCATCAAAAAATCTGGATGTTCCCCAGAGACTCTATATGACCAGAGCACTCAGCCGATGGGGCTACTCTGTGTTAAGTTATCCTCGGCAATTAGCTATCACAGATTTAGAGTCGTTAAGTTTGAGAAAAATACGACTAAATCTAATTTTCTTGCTCATCTTACCCAACAAAAGATTTTACTTTTTTTACATTCAGAAGTCTTGTTGGGGATCAAACTTGTCACCCTTCACAGATCGATCAGCAACAGTACAATCTTAAACATATGTACATACATATACATCGACTAGAAAATTTTTAACTTGATGAGCTGTTTTGTAGCTTCCTGGCTGATTAGGGCCGCATAGGCTTTCCTGTTCGCCGAAGCATTCTGGTGGAAAACGTAGGGCAGAGTAATGTTTGAAGACCTGTTTAACTGATCAAGATAACAAAAAAATTGTTAAATTACGAAAGCTACTCAATTTCGATAAAGTTTAAAATTTTACATGAAAAAAAACGAGTGTAAGACGATGAGCGGTATTTTATATATTATACGTATTATACGTTACAAATCACTTAGATATGGCTTCCACTCTTTATTCAATGATCGTTTTCTCTGTCCTAGTCGCTTCTTTTCTGTAATTGCTTTCCAAGTTTATCGCTGTTCTTCTCTCCTGGTCGCCTTAAACTTAAAAAGTCTCACATTCCGTCGTCACTCGAGGTCGTGATAACCAAACCAATTCTTCTATAATTCGCTGGAAAACTTTTGAAAAATCATTAGCTTACCCCTTCTCATATCGGTTTCCTCCAGCTCCAGTTACATGAAAGATTTGATTAACGACTTTAATGGCTTCTTCGATGATTTCTTCTATGCGATTTGAAGATACGAGAGAGTTCTGAGACCAAAGAACTTTTTCAAAAGAAAGAAAAACACTTCAACTGAAACGAGCAGTCAACTTGAAAATAGTGAGCTTTTCAAACTTGAAAGCATGTACATATTATTTGGTATTTGAATTTTTTCGTAAACGAAATTTTTTTTCTCAAAGCAAAAGTAGGGCAAGCAAAGGCAAACCTGTTTGTTATTTAATTTGAACTTTTCTGAAGTTTTAACAAAGGGTCGAATTCTGTCCCCTGAAAAAAAATCATTTGTTTTCTTAAAATTTCGTGAACTTCGGCATAAGCCTGTAGAAAATAAAATTAAATAAAGTCTAAGAAACTAAAAAAGGAATAATAGCTTAAAAAATATTATTTTGTGGTTGTCATATCTGCTTTTCGATGCCAGCAATGAGTACACCAATAGCTGGTATGAGAGATGAAATAGCTGGTTGTAAAAAAAGCTCTGAAACTATAGAAAAGATAGTCTGACTGTTTTTGCTGACGACTTGGCTTCTGACACCGTGAGCTCTCTGGGTTTTGCATGGTATGAATGCGGGGCCGCAGGGGAAGTTAATACTCAAAACAGGAATTGTAAGCAGAATGCAGGCGCTGAAGAGAGTTGCTGTAAGCATCTCGCAGGACCAGCTGCCGGACAAAGCGCTCGTGGTTAATGATTAGGTCTAAACCTTCTTCTTATCGTTGTCCCGTGCCAGTCGGGACTGGCGTAGGGTCTGAAAAGATCAAACATCCAGATCTAAAACAACATGAAAGAGGTTAACAACAGTAACTGAGACCAGTGTCTGACTTCCTATTATTGTACTTCCTATTATTGTAGGTATATATCAGTGCATATTACATCATAAATCAAACTTTTAAAAAAAATATTAGATGCGGGGTTCCTATTGTTAGTTCTCTTTTTGAGAGATAATACGAAGAAAAAACTGTATACTCAAATTCGAACATCAAAACATGCAGTTTTCACAACCGTCTCTCAATGAATTAGGTAAGAACTGGGAATTAAAAAAAATTGAAGCTGAATTTGTTACATCTAGGACATGTCAATTATCAATGTTTTTTTTATACTTCGAACTCAAAATGGATGAACGAACAGATTCTATACATAGGTCAACTGTTATTCAGTTAAAATTAGAACTCTTGGAAAAATTGTACACATGGTAAAGCTCTTATCAAATCTAGTTGATGGTTGCGATACCGTACCCAGCCATCTCTCTCTCTCTCTCTCTCTCTCTCTCTCTCTCTATCTCTCTCTCTCTTTCTCTCTCTCTCTCTCTCTCTCTCTCTCTCTCTCTCTCTCTCTCTCTCTCTCTCTCTCTCTCTCTCTCTCTCTCTCTCTCTCTCTCTCTCTCTCTCTCTCTCTCTCTGACTGACCAGCAGTGCGAGCGCTTTACAAATTACACTACCGAAAAGTATTGAAAGATAATGCTATTTAAAAACTCAGGGGCTTCTTTTCCGCAGTTATGGCCAAACACTCAGATGCTATCGAATGAATTTGCCTTTGTAAAGATCAACCGCAGGTTCAATCTCTGTTTTAACTAGGTGACCGGTCGTAGACCGGCTACCTAGCTCGTGGTCTGACACATGAACTTTTGTTTTTATAAGTGTTAATATCACAGAAAAAGTTGAAATATCACTTAAAAGAGCATGAGCTCAATGTTTCGTTTACGAACTTTCGTTGAAACTACGACGTAAACAACGAGCAGTGCGACAGAATTAAAATTAGACCATAAAGTCGGAGAAGTAAAGATTTCATATGCGAGCTTACTTTTATAATGATTAATGTGCAATGTGTTAACAGTTCGTAAGTAGCATTTCGTACAACAGTTAAAAAGTCAAAAGGCCGTTTGTTATTTGTACCAAACAAGCAACACACTTATAACACAGTATTTTTCAATATATTTACCATTAACAGAGAAAGTGTTGTCCAAAATGTTAAACAGTAAAAGTGTGTTATGAGTAAGTTTCTTGTTTGGTACAAATAACAAACGGCCTTTCGACTTCCTATTTTGTCCTCCCTTCATCAATTGCCGAATCACTTATAACACCTATTTATTCAATATAGCTGCCACTAACACTGAAGGTGTTTTTTACACCAAATTGATGAAAGGAAAATCTGTGTAAGACTCTCAGGTCAATGATTATCAAAATGGAACTACGACCTTTTTTCTGAGGTGACTATTGAGATCACCTCATATAGATTAAACGTGCGGCAAGTTTTCCTAGAGAGGAAATGTTGGAAAGAAGGCGTCTGAAAGTGTTGGAAATGAAAGAGAAAAAAGATAAATGTTGGTAAGAAGAGAAGAAGAAAGAAGGAAATGTTGGAAAGATTGTCGAAAAATATTTTCATCCCGAAGAGAAGACGTGTCTTCATAATAGGGAACGATAGTCTTATATGATTTTCTTTTTGTTGACCACAAGCTGACTCGATCAGATCCAGTTACTCCCTAGAAAGAACCTTGACAAAGAAATAGATTAAAAGTGCGTATGTCTACATAACTGAATACTTTTTGATCTTAGTTAATCGTTTTCAAGCAACGATGGGCTGAGACTATAATGAATTTCATTCATAACTGAAAACTGTTTTGAGACAGAGAGCAACAGTTAGTATATAAAAAAGAGATTTAGAGCGAAACATTTATAAAGAGTAACATGGTGAGACAGAGATACACATGGGAAAGGAACAAGAAATAGGGAGGGAGAGATTGAAGCTAAAACAAAACAAATCCAATCTTATTAGTTTCCCGTTTTTTTCAATCAGACACCAATCAATTCATACATACAATGAGAAACATTTTCATGATTATTGTTGATGAAGTACGAGCGATTATTGTTTATATTGTTGAAAGTTCTTGAAGAAGTACGAGCGAGACCATTGAACGGAGAGACACGAGAAAGAAGAATATAAATTGGACGGTGCAGTCTCACGATACCCAGAATCTGCTCCGGTGCAGTCTCACGATACCCAAAATCTGCTCCGGTGCAGTCTCACGATACCCAGAATCTGCTCCGGTGCAGTCTCACGATACCCAGAATCTGCTCCGGTGCAGTCTCACGATACCCAGAATATGCTCCGGTGCAGTCTCACTATACCCAGAATCTGCTCCGGTGCAGTCTCACAATACCCAGAATCTGCTCCGGTGCAGTCTCACGATACCCAGAATCTGCTCCGGTGCAGTCTCACGATACTCAGAATCTGCTCCGGTGCAGTCTCACGATACCCAGAATCTGCTCCGGTTCAGTCTCACGGTACCCAGAATCTGCTCCGGTGCACTCTCACGATACCCAGAATTTGCTCCGGTGCAGTCTCACGATACCCAGAATCTGCTCCGGTGCAGTCTCACGATACCCAGAATCTGCTCCGGTGCAGTCTCACGATACCCAGAATCTGCTCCGGTGCAGTCTCACGATACCCAGAATCTGCTCCGGTGCAGTCTCACGATACCCAGAATCTGCTCCGGTGCAGTCTCACGATACCCAGAATCTGCTCCGATGCAGTCTCACGATACCCAGAATCTGCTCCGGTGCAGTCTCACGATACCCATAATCTGCTCCGGTGCAGTCTCACGATACCCAGAATCTGCTCCGGTGCAGTCTCACGATACCCAGAATCTGCTCCGGTGCAGTCTCACTATACCCAGAATCTGCTCCGGTGCAGTCTCACGATACCCAGAATCTGCTCCGGTGCAGTCTCACGATACCCAGAATCTGCTCCGGTGCAGTCTCACGATACCCAGAATCTGCTCCGGTGCAGTCTCACGATACCCAGAATCTGCTCCGGTGCAGTCTCACGATACCCAGAATCTGCTCCGGTGCAGTCTCACGATACCCAGAATCTGCTCCGATGCAGTCTCACGATACCCAGAATCTGCTCCGGTGCAGTCTCACGATACTCAGAATCTGCTCCGGTGCAGTCTCACGATACCCAGAATCTGCTCCGGTTCAGTCTCACGGTACCCAGAATCTGCTCCGGTGCACTCTCACGATACCCAGAATTTGCTCCGGTGCAGTCTCACGATACCCAGAATCTGCTCCGGTGCAGTCTCACGATACCCAGAATCTGCTCCGGTGCAGTCTCACGATACCCAGAATCTGCTCCGGTGCAGTCTCACGATACCCAGAATCTGCTCCGGTGCAGTCTCACGATACCCAGAATCTGCTCCGGTGCAGTCTCACGATACCCAGAATCTGCTCCGATGCAGTCTCACGATACCCAGAATCTGCTCCGGTGCAGTCTCACGATACCCATAATCTGCTCCGGTGCAGTCTCACGATACCCAGAATCTGCTCCGGTGCAGTCTCACGATACCCAGAATCTGCTCCGGTGCAGTCTCACTATACCCAGAATCTGCTCCGGTGCAGTCTCACGATACCCAGAATCTGCTCCGGTGCAGTCTCACGATACCCAGAATCTGCTCCGGTGCAGTCTCACGATACTCAGAATCTGCTCCGGTGCAGTCTCACGATACCCAGAATCTGCTTTAGATCGAGCTGAACCATGCTGACCACTGGAGGAAGACGAGTAAAGGTTGAGATATTTCGCTTATATATTTTTGGTTTCTGATTGAAATTATTATATTTTTGTATAGTGCTTTTCATAACGAAACCCACGAAAACCTACTTTTCAGGAAATAAAAATAATATGGAAATGGGGTTCCATGACTTATGGAAATGGGGTTCCATGACTATTCGCATCACGGCATCTCTACCTTTTGCACCGCGAAAACTCGCACCCGGATTTCGCAAATTTTCTTTCCAAAGCTCTAATTGTGTGGCAGGTCGTTGTAAATGATTTCCTGCTAAGCAGTACGGCCTCGTTAGCGTAATCTTAACCTGAGCCTGAGCACTAATTTTAATGAAAAAATACATGGAATTATTTGGATATGGTGTTTGAATACGCGCTTTAGAGAGGTTGGCGCGCTTAGTGTGTTTGTGGACGCATAAGGTTTTCAGGGAGAAAACCTCATTCTGTGTGTTCCAACTTGATGTAGAAAGTGTTCCAACTTGATGTAGAGCCCTGTCACCCACTCCAGAAAATTTGAGAGCATTCGTGTATATATTTGAGCAGAGGGAAGAGAAGAAGTAATGAATTTATAAGCTGCGTCGAAGCAAAGTTCCAAGAAAAGCACGAAACACTGCGAAAAAAAATTCCCAATGTTGAGAATATAAAGTTTGAGTTGAGGCTGAATATTACATTATGAAAGTCGGTCAAGCAACAAACTCGAACGCGAAAAGGGGTGCAATATTGCAGGATTAGAGAGTCTTGAAGTGATTATAAAGTGTTAACGGTTGAAGACTGTAAATTGGCTTATTAATATGATTTACGAAGAAAAAGTGATTTACGAACAGATTTCCATGGTTAACACGTTGAGTAAGGAACAGGGAGGAGCGGAAAGTATGACAGTAGTATGTAGCTGTCATATGTATGTACCCCCCTCAGCGTCGATTGAACCTCATGGACTGGCCGAGCCAGTCCCCGGACCTAAATCCGATAGAGCACGTGTGTGGGGAGCTAGGTAAGGCCGTCAAGGGCAAAACTGCTCGGAATGCGGCGGAGAAATTTGCCAAACTCAAACAGGCCTGGCACGTCCTCCCGGTTTTAACCCTCGCCCAATTGGTGGCCTCTATGCCTCAAAGATGCAAGGCAGTCATAGATGCTAGGGGTAAGGTGACAAAGTATTAGACTGGAGTAATCAAATTCCGGGTAGTACTGGACGGTTAACTTGTTAGTGAAGATGTCATAGGTATCTGAAGAATATGTGCTAAAATTGTGTTTTTCTTGCATTTCATATTTTACGCTCTGTTCACAGTTAACATCATCTCAAAAGTTATATTGGAATTATGTTTTAAAGTACTTGAAGATTATCTAATAAAATTTTCAGTTTTAATTAGCGTTCACTGAAGAGAAACACTGTAAAATATACTTTTTGGTATACTTCTGGACGGTACTGTAGCTGTCATATATGACTACGTTCTTATATGATAAGTTATATCATTTATAACAAAGTTAGTAACAAAAACAAAAGAAGTTCACTGAATGAGGTTTCGCGCGGCTATTCAAATGGTAACTGGGAAATCACCGCCAGCTTCTGGTTCAATATAAGAGCTGTTTTGTCACGAAGGCTGATTGATACAATTTATGAATCGAGCAATTTTTTCCACTATATGGAGAGTTCGAGAGATTGTGTTTTTTTGTGCTGAAAATATAGTCGTTGTTCGAAGTCGTGGATGAGAGTAAGACCAGGCTAGCCAATTAGAAGCGGAGAGATTCAGTCACGGTTTCGAAGTCGTGGATGAGAGTAAGACCAGGCTAGCCAATTAGAAGCGGAGAGATTCAGTCACGGTTTAGAAGTCGTGGATGAGAGTAAGACCAGGCTAGAAAATTAGAAGCGGAGAGATTCAGTCACGGTTTCGAAGTCGTGGATAAGAGTAAGACCAGGCTAGCCAATTAGAAGCGGAGAGATTCAGTCACGGTTTCGAAGTCGTGGATGAGAGTAAGACCAGGCTAGCCAATTAGAAGCGGAGAGATTCAGTCACGGTTTCGAAGTCGTGGATGAGAGTAAGACCAGGCTAGCCAATTAGAAGCGAAGAGATTCAGTCACGGTTTCGAAGTCGTGGATGAGAGTAAGACCAGGCTAGCCAATTAGAAGCGGAGAGATTCAGTCACGGTTTCGAAGTCGTGGATGAGAGTAAGACCAGGCTAGCCAATTAGAAGCGGAGAGATTCAGTCACGGTTTCGAAGTCGTGGGAGGAGAGTAAGACCAGGCTAGCCAATTAGAAGCGGAGAGATTCAGTCACGGTTTCGAAGTCGTGGATGAAAGTAAGACCAGGCGAGCCAATTAGAAGCGGAGAGATTCAGTCACGGTTTCGAAGTCGTGGATGAGAGTAAGACCAGGCTAGCCAATTAGAAGCGGAGAGATTCAGTCACGGTTTCGAAGTCGTGGATGAGAGTAAGACCAGGCTAGCCAATTAGAAGCGGAGAGATTCAGTCACGGTTTCGAAGTCGTGGTTGAGAGTAAGACCAGGCTAGCCAATTAGAAGCGGAGAGATTCAGTCACGGTTTAGAAGTCGTGGATGAGAGTAAGACCAGGCTAGAAAATTAGAAGCGGAGAGATTCAGTCACGGTTTCGAAGTCGTGGATAAGAGTAAGACCAGGCTAGCCAATTAGAAGCGGAGAGATTCAGTCACGGTTTCGAAGTCGTGGATGAGAGTAAGACCAGGCTAGCCAATTAGAAGCGGAGAGATTCAGTCACGGTTTCGAAGTCGTGGATGAGAGTAAGACCAGGCTAGCCAATTAGAAGCGGAGAGATTCAGTCACGGTTTCGAAGTCGTGGATGAGAGTAAGACCAGGCTAGCCAATTAGAAGCGGAGAGATTCAGTCACGGTTTCGAAGTCGTGGATGAGAGTAAGACCAGGCTAGCCAATTAGAAGCGGAGAGATTCAGTCACGGTTTCGAAGTCGTGGGAGGAGAGTAAGACCAGGCTAGCCAATTAGAAGCGGAGAGATTCAGTCACGGTTTCGAAGTCGTGGATGAGAGTAAGACCAGGCGAGCCAATTAGAAGCGGAGAGATTCAGTCACGGTTTCGAAGTCGTGGATGAGAGTAAGACCAGGCTAGCCAATTAGAAGCGGAGAGATTCAGTCACGGTTTCGAAGTCGTGGATGAGAGTAAGACCAGGCTAGCCAATTAGAAGCGGAGAGATTCAGTCACGGTTTCGAAGTCGTGGATGAGAGTAAGACCAGGCTAGCCAATTAGAAGCGGAGAGATTCAGTCACGGTTTCGAAGTCGTGGATGAGAGTAAGACCAGGCTAGCCAATTAGAAGCGGAGAGATTCAGTCACGGTTTCGAAGTCGTGGATGAGAGTAAGACCAGGCTAGCTACTTAGAAGCGGAGAGATTCAGTCACGGTTTCGAAGTCGTGGATGAGAGTAAGACCAGGCTAGCCAATTAGAAGCGGAGAGATTCAGTCACGGTTTCGAAGTCGTGGATGAGAGTAAGACCAGGCTAGCCAATTAGAAGCGGAGAGATTCAGTCACGGTTTCGAAGTCGTGGATGAGAGTAAGACCAGGCTAGCCAATTAGAAGCGGAGAGATTCAGTCACGGTTTAGAAGTCGTGGATGAGAGTAAGACCAGGCTAGCCAATTAGAAGCGGAGAGATTCAGTCACGGTTTCGAAGTCGTGGATAAGAGTAAGACCAGGCTAGCCAATTAGAAGCGGAGAGATTCAGTCACGGTTTCGAAGTCGTGGATGAGAGTAAGACCAGGCTAGCCAATTAGAAGCGGAGAGATTCAGTCACGGTTTCGAAGTCGTGGATGAGAGTAAGACCAGGCTAGCCAATTAGAAGCGGAGAGATTCAGTCACGGTTTCGAAGTCGTGGATGAGAGTAAGACCAGGCTAGCCAATTAGAAGCGGAGAGATTCAGTCACGGTTTCGAAGTCGTGGATGAGAGTAAGACCAGGCTAGCCAATTAGAAGCGGAGAGATTCAGTCACGGTTTCGAAGTCGTGGGAGGAGAGTAAGACCAGGTTAGCCAATTAGAAGCGGAGAGATTCAGTCACGGTTTCGAAGTCGTGGATGAGAGTAAGACCAGGCGAGCCAATTAGAAGCGGAGAGATTCAGTCACGGTTTCGAAGTCGTGGATGAGAGTAAGACCAGGCTAGCCAATTAGAAGCGGAGAGATTCAGTCACGGTTTCGAAGTCGTGGATGAGAGTAAGACCAGGCTAGCCAATTAGAAGCGGAGAGATTCAGTCACGGTTTCGAAGTCGTGGATGAGAGTAAGACCAGGCTAGCCAATTAGAAGCGGAGAGATTCAGTCACGGTTTCGAAGTCGTGGATTAGAGTAAGACCAGGCTAGCCAATTAGAAGCGGAGAGATTCAGTCACGGTTTCGAAGTCGTAAATGAGAGTAAGACCAGGCTAGCCAATTAGAAGCGGAGAGATTCAGTCACGGTTTCGAAGTCGTGGATGAGAGTAAGACCAGGCTAGCCAATTAGAAGCGGAGAGATTCAGTCACGGTTTCGAAGTCGTGGATGAGAGTAAGACCAGGCTAGCCAATTAGAAGCGGAGAGATTCAGTCACGGTTTTGAAGTCGTGGGATGAGAGTAAGACCAGGCTAGCCAATTAGAAGCGGAGAGATTCAGTCACGGTTTCGAAGTCGTGGACGAGAGTAAGACCAGGCTAGCCAATTAGAAGCGGAGAGATTCAGTCACGGTTTCGAAGTCGTGGATGAGAGTAAGACCAGGCTAGCCAATTAGAAGCGGAGAGATTCATTCACGGTTTCGAAGTCGTGGGATGAGAGTAAGACCAGGCTAGCCAATTAGAAGCGGAGAGATTCATTCACGGTTTCGAAGTCGTGGGATGAGAGTAAGACCAGGCTAGCCAATTAGAAGCGGAGAGATTCAGTCACGGTTTCGAAGTCGTGGATGAGAGTAAGACCAGGCTAGCCAACTAGAAGCGGATAGATTCGGTCACGGTTTCGAAGTCGTGGGATGAGAGTAAGACCAGGCTAGCCAATTAGAAGCGGAGAGATTCAGTCACGGTTTCGAAGTCGTGGGATGAGAGTAAGACCAGGCTAGCCAATTAGAAGCGGAGAGATTCAGTCACGGTTTCGAAGTCGTGGATGAGAGTAAGACCAGGCTAGCCAATTAGAAGCGGAGAGATTCAGTCACGGTTTCGAAGTCGTGGGATGAGAGTAAGACCAGGCTAGCCAATTAGAAGCGGAGAGATTCAGTCATGGTTTCGAAGTCGTGGATGAGAGTAAGACCAGGCTAGCCAACTAGAAGCGGAGAGATCCAGTCACGGTTTCGAAGTCGTGGGATGAGAGTAAGACCAGGCTAGCCAATTAGAAGCGGAGAGATTCAGTCACGGTTTCGAAGTCGTGGGATGAGAGTAAGACCAGGCTAGCCAATTAGAAGCGGAGAGATTCAGTCACGGTTTCGAAGTCGTGGATGAGAGTAAGACCAGGCTAGCCAATTAGAAGCGGAGAGATTCAGTCACGGTTTCGAAGTCGTGGATGAGAGTAAGACCAGGCTAGCCAATTAGAAGCGGAGAGATTCAGTCACGGTTTCGAAGTCGTGGATGAGAGTAAGACCAGGCTAGCCAATTAGAAGCGGAGAGATTCAGTCACGGTTTCGAAGTCGTGGATGAGAGTAAGACCAGGCTAGCCAATTAGAAGCGGAGAGGTTCAGTCACGGTTTCGAAGTCGTGGATGAGAGTAAGACCAGGCTAGCCAATTAGAAGCGGAGAGATTCAGTCACGGTTTCGAAGTCGTGGATGAGAGTAAGACCAGGCTAGCCAATTAGAAGCGGAGAGATTCAGTCACGGTGTCAACAAATTGTTGAGAACAATTGTGTTGTTTATTATAAAGAGGTCTGAACCTCAGCCCGCGTTTTAAACCTTTAGTAATTATCCACGCACGTGGCACTCTATAATGATTATTTTGGGCTAAATACAGCTTTTTTGGAATTTTTCGGCACTTCTGGCCTTTGCTGTTTTCGTTTTTTACTTCTGTGAGTTGTTCCTTTACATTCTTGTGTAACTGAGTTTCTTGTTGATAAAGTTTTCTTTTATCACACTCCTGAGTCAAAAACATAGTCACTTACTCAGAAGAAATTTCTTCATAAATTAGCTTGTGTTATAATTCTGAGTTGCAGTTTCTTCTCAGAAGTTTCAGGACTTTGTTTACATGGTGCATCGGCATCTCGGGTAAAAAGGCGTGGCAGGCAAGCAAAACCGCAACAGCAGCAGCTCCGGCAAAACGGTCACTTTACTTGAAATTTTTTACTTTGTTCAATTTTTTCTTGCGCTTCTCTTTCTGTTCACCCTCCTCCCTTCTTAAGACTGTTGTTCTCTGTTGAAACCCTTCTCCCGCAGCGAGTTTCACTGCAAAGGGACACGGTTAAGAGACACGGTCGAAAGATTCGGGACACGGTACAGAAAATATAGAAGGTGAGAAAATTTGAGTGAGGAATATTTCAAGTCTGTTTTACGACAGTTTGTCGTCCGAGACTTCATTCTTCTTCCTTTCCGTATCTCTGACTCTATTCATAGAGTACTTTTACTTGTGTTACCTCTCCGGTCTATTGACCACTCTCTGTGAGTTCTACACAATTCCTCAAAATTCTTTACACCTTTCTCCCAAAGTGAAGTTCACGGAAAGGGACACGGTTAAAAATTCGAGGTTTGACGTGTGAAAGTACAGAACACGGTCAAGAACGACCAGGCAGCACCGAGTCTGATTTAAGACAACAAAAGTTGTCGGTCCGTCCGTAATTCTGACTCTATTCGTAGAGTATCTTAACTTGAATTGCTTCATCGTTCTACCATTCTATATCTGTTCAAGTCACTTTCTCTGATATCTCTATACCTTTCCCCCCGAAGTGAAGTTCACTGAAAAGGGACACGGTTGAGAGACTCGAAAAAATTGGCGGGAAAGTTGAGAACACGATTCAAAACGATTAAGCAGCACCGAGTCTGAGTTCAATTTTTTTGTTGAAAAAACTCTGAAAATTTTTCTTCCCGAGCCTTCAAATTTTCGCGTACGAAAATGGAAAATCATTATTTGAACAAAAACGATACAGAAGAATCAATCAAGGGACAGCAATATATTAAAGCTGCAGAGTCCGATTCTAAAAAGAAGATAGCGGTTTCCTCATTTGTTCAGTGGAAAGAAGCAATTATACTGGCAAAAGAAAGTCTGACAAACACTCAAAAATTGTTGGAAACAGCTTCAGATCTTTCAATCGAGCAACTCGAGGACGGCAAAGCAAATCTTGAAGCGGACATTGAGGGCCTGAATACGGCGGAAGAAGATCTTGAAGGTCATTTCAATCAATTAAAAGACAAAAATCTTCAACTAGAAATTCTTCAGTCTAAAGAAAAATGGATGGATCAACAAAATGAAGGCAAAAGTCTCTTTAGAATGAGAAGAGATTTGGGAAAAACCCTTCAGATCATGAGCAATAGAATCTCATCAAGACAAAGCACAAACAGTTTGGCTCACATCAACATGGGTAAACTACAACAAGAAGGTAGAGAGCTCCCGCAAACAGAACCGAGAATACAACTCATTGGTGACTCAAGTTCTCAGAGAGAAGATTTCCGTTACAGAGCAGATCATCAGTTTTACCAGTCACACTATCAGCTGCCTAAAATAGAATTAAAACTCCCGGAGTTCAATGGAGATCCGACACAATACCCATCATTCGTTGAACACTTCGGCTTACTAGTCGATCGAAGGCAGGATACTTCCAATTTGGAAAAACTTCTACATCTGAAGGTATGTGTCAAGGGAAAAGCGGCGGAAACAATTCAGAACCTGCCGATTCAAGGTGATTACTATGAGGCAGCCAAGAACATGCTCGACTCTGCCTATAACAGGCAACAATCTGACCTCCCTATACTATTAAAGAAGCTGGAACACTTCCCAATGTCAGGAGAGACTGTGCGGCACCAGACGAAAACCCTGAATGAATTGAGATGCCTCATCATTAAACTCCAGCAACATACGAAAGTGGATGAGAATGTCGCATTCATCAGGACCATTGTCAGTAAGTTCCCCAGAGTCACCAGGGAACACGTCGCTGCGTGGGAGTTCAATATGAAAAAGCAGAGGAACGCAAACGTAACGACGGTACCAATGATTCTCGAAGTCATCAAAGATTTTTTATCGGAAGAAGAATTCAAGTCATGCGCGTATCCAGCAGCCGTATCGGTAAAACAGGCGAAGAAAAACATCAACATCACGATTCACGAAAGTAATCATCCGGTAAAACGCCTAACAAACACAGAGAACGCAGCCATCACTTGGAAAAACGACTTGAAAGCTTCAGCCGACGTAGAAAAATGTGTCTTTTGCGGAAAGCATAAGAACTCGACACTGTGCTTCACACACAAGACTGGAAAAGAAAGAACGCAACTAGCGATTCAACAAGGAAGATGTCTGAGGTGTCTACAGAAAGGACATTCAGCTACAGATTGCAAGTCGTCCTGCAGCATATGTCGCAAGCAACATCACATTTCTCTCTGTTTCGCATTAAATCCGAAAGCAATGACAAACCGTCGGAATACCGTCAACGCGATCACAAAATCAAAGTCAGGTGAAGAACCAGAAGACATTTCGGATGGAGAAGCATCAGAACATCTTAACGAAGAAACAAACACGTTGGATCAGGAAGAATCAGTAAATTCAGCCACCAGCGGAATGGCTCGCCTTCTAACTGGGAAAACCAACGTCTATGTGAGTTCGCAGAAGAAAACTGAGATAAGGTTCCTGATTGACACTGGAGCATCGGTATCCGTCGTTTCAGAACAATTTGCTAAAGCTCTTGGATTGAAAGTTTTGTGTCAGAAAAGATGCCAAATGACGGGTCTCGGAGGAAAAAATGAAGGGCCGAAGATGTACAACGAGTACGAAGTGAAACTCGAGTGCATCAACAGAAAAACAATAACGGCCAGAGCACTGGGACACAAAAACCCCATCACAGGCAGACTGAAAACTGAGACAATACCTTTCGAAGACCTCGACTTCATCAACAAAAAAAGGTTGACACTGGCAGACAACTACTCAGACGGAAAAAGGTTCTACCCCGATCTGATTATCGGCAGTGATGTTCTTTGGCAAGTATTAAACGTTGGAAAAAAGTTAGAGACACTACCGAGCGGACTGAAGATGATTGATACAGTGTTTGGATTCATTGTGATTGATCAAGCGAGACCGAAGGGATCGGGTCTGTTTCATATTTCTTTGAATTCCTTTTTGTCTCACCGTCATGGAACAAAATTTTTGTTTCAGAAAATGGAAGAAGATCACGGACTTGTATGTGTGCAAGAACCGCAGAAGATTCCTCCCAAAGACGATGCTCCTACGCAGAATAAAAGAAGAGCAAACGATAAGACAATGGAAGGAATGATTCTTGTGCAGCTACAAGCCCAACTGTCTGCAGAATTGAGCATGCGTTTGGAACTAGAGAGAAAAGTAAGGCGTCTGGAGGAAAAACTGGAAAATGTTCGTTCCTCTTTGAATGCTTATGCATCCGAAAGAGAGGAACTACATGAAACAATAGAGGCGCTCAATGGAAAACTTCAAGCAGCCGAGCCTTACTTCTCTCTCGACAGACAAAATCAAGTCAAGTTAGGAGAGCTGGAATTTATGGTGAAAAAACTACAGCAGTCCACGGAACCCGCAGAGACTGGTATTATGGACGAATGTGAAGAACCTGCTCTCTTGCAAGACAACGAAGATCCGGAGAAAGATGTTGAAAGAAGTGAAGTGCAGTTCACAGCAACGCCAAGGAAAAGTCATGTGCCTGTGAAACCACAGGCAAATGAATACCCTTGGCAAAGCGAGAAGAAGGTATGGAAAACTGAAAGAGGAAGTCCACTGAAAAAATGTGGCCTTTGCGGGGGGAATCATCATCCAGACTCGTGTCGCTTGGGAAGTCTGCAGTCCAGGAGGAAGTATGTCGAAAAGAATAGAATTTGCCACCTTTGTCTTTTTCCATTGATGTTCAAAAACAAAATGCATAATTGTGTTGGCGATAAGCTTTTCTGTAAGTACTGTTCTCGGAGAGGACACCATCATTCTGGATTATGTGTGGATAATCCGCTTTTCAAGTAGTCATATCTTCTCTTACATAATTTTTAAGTCGTTTTACTGGTTTTTCGGTCTCAGACACTCTTGAGGAGATATCTGTTCTCCTTTCTTACCAGACCTTCACTTCCTTCGGTCGACTGATGATCGTTGCGTTGGAGTTCATCAGGACTTGCCTGGTGCTTCACGGGGGTCAGAGGTTGTCGGAGGGGAGTTGGGGAGGAAAGGTTTTGAAAGGGTTTAGACTTCTCCATTCGGGTGTAGACTCTTCTTCTTCAACTTATCTATCAAGTTTTCGTTCTGTGCATTTTTTCCTCGTTCTTAATCTGTGCTTTAATTGTTAGTTGATTTTTTTGAGGAGGCGGAGTGTCAACAAATTGTTGAGAACAATTGTGATGTTTATTATAAAGAGGTCTGAACCTCAGCCCGCGTTTTAAGCCTTTAGTAATTATCCACGCACGTGGCACTCTATAATGATTATTTTGGGCTAAATACAGCTTTTTTGGAATTTTTCGGCACTTCTGGCCTTTGCTGTTTTTGTTTTTTACTTCTGTGAGTTGTTCCTTTACATTCTTGTGTAACTGAGTTTCTTGTTGATAAAGTTTTCTTTTATCCCACTCCTGAGTCAAAAACATAGTCACTTACTCAGAAGAAATTTCTTCATAAATTACCTTGTGTTATAATTCTGAGTTGCAGTTTCTTCTCAGAAGTTTCAGGACTTTGTTTACAAGTCGTGTCGTGGATGAGAGTAAGACCAGGCTAGCCAATTAGAAGCGGAGAGATTCAGTCACGGTTTCGAAGTCGTGGATGAGAGTAAGACCAGGCTAGCCAATTAGAAGCGGAGAGATTCAGTCACGGTTTCGAAGTCGTGGATGAGAGTAAGACCAGGCTAGCCAATTAGAAGCGGAGAGATTCAGTCACGGTTTCGAAGTCGTGGATGAGAGTAAGACCAGGCTAGCCAATTAGAAGCGGAGAGATTCAGTCACGGTTTCGAAGTCGTGGATGAGAGTAAGACCAGGCTAGCCAATTAGAAGCGGAGAGATTCAGTCACGGTTTAGAAGTCGTGGATGAGAGTAAGACCAGGCTAGCCAATTAGAAGCGGAGAGATTCAGTCACGGTTTCGAAGTCGTGGATAAGAGTAAGACCAGGCTAGCCAATTAGAAGCGGAGAGATTCAGTCACGGTTTCGAAGTCGTGGATGAGAGTAAGACCAGGCTAGCCAATTAGAAGCGGAGAGATTCAGTCACGGTTTCGAAGTCGTGGATGAGAGTAAGACCAGGCTAGCCAATTAGAAGCGGAGAGATTCAGTCACGGTTTCGAAGTCGTGGATGAGAGTAAGACCAGGCTAGCCAATTAGAAGCGGAGAGATTCAGTCACGGTTTCGAAGTCGTGGATGAGAGTAAGACCAGGCTAGCCAATTAGAAGCGGAGAGATTCAGTCACGGTTTCGAAGTCGTGGATGAGAGTAAGACCAGGCTAGCCAATTAGAAGCGGAGAGATTCAGTCACGGTTTCGAAGTCGTGGATGAGAGTAAGACCAGGCTAGCCAATTAGAAGCGGAGAGATTCAGTCACGGTTTCGAAGTCGTGGATGAGAGTAAGACCAGGCTAGCCAATTAGAAGCGGAGAGATTCAGTCACGGTTTCGAAGTCGTGGATGAGAGTAAGACCAGGCTAGCCAATTAGAAGCGGAGAGATTCAGTCACGGTTTAGAAGTCGTGGATGAGAGTAAGACCAGGCTAGCCAATTAGAAGCGGAGAGATTCAGTCACGGTTTCGAAGTCGTGGATAAGAGTAAGACCAGGCTAGCCAATTAGAAGCGGAGAGATTCAGTCACGGTTTCGAAGTCGTGGATGAGAGTAAGACCAGGCTAGCCAATTAGAAGCGGAGAGATTCAGTCACGGTTTCGAAGTCGTGGATGAGAGTAAGACCAGGCTAGCCAATTAGAAGCGGAGAGATTCAGTCACGGTTTCGAAGTCGTGGATGAGAGTAAGACCAGGTTAGCCAATTAGAAGCGGAGAGATTCAGTCACGGTTTCGAAGTCGTGGATGAGAGTAAGACCAGGCTAGCCAATTAGAAGCGGAGAGATTCAGTCACGGTTTCGAAGTCGTGGATGAGAGTAAGACCAGGCTAGCCAATTAGAAGCGGAGAGATTCAGTCACGGTTTCGAAGTCGTGGATGAGAGTAAGACCAGGCTAGCCAATTAGAAGCGGAGAGATTCAGTCACGGTTTCGAAGTCGTGGATGAGAGTAAGACCAGGCTAGCCAATTAGAAGCGGAGAGATTCAGTCACGGTTTCGAAGTCGTGGATGAGAGTAAGACCAGGCTAGCCAATTAGAAGCGGAGAGATTCAGTCACGGTTTCGAAGTCGTGGATGAGAGTAAGACCAGGCTAGCCAATTAGAAGCGGAGAGATTCAGTCACGGTTTCGAAGTCGTGGGATGAGAGTAAGACCAGGCTAGCCAATTAGAAGCGGAGAGATTCAGTCACGGTTTCGAAGTCGTGGACGAGAGTAAGACCAGGCTAGCCAATTAGAAGCGGAGAGATTCAGTCACGGTTTCGAAGTCGTGGATGAGAGTAAGACCAGGCTAGCCAATTAGAAGCGGAGAGATTCAGTCATGGTTTCGAAGTCGTGGGATGAGAGTAAGACCAGGCTAGCCAATTAGAAGCGGAGAGATTCAGTCACGGTTTCGAAGTCGTGGATGAGAGTAAGACCAGGCTAGCCAATTAGAAGCGGAGAGATTCAGTCACGGTTTCGAAGTCGTGGATGAGAGTAAGACCAGGCTAGCCAATTAGAAGCGGAGAGATTCAGTCACGGTTTCGAAGTCGTGGATGAGAGTAAGACCAGGCTAGCCAATTAGAAGCGGAGAGATTCAGTCACGGCTTCGAAGTCGTGGATGAGAGTAAGAACAGGCTAGCCAATTAGAAGCGGAGAGATTCAGTCACGGTTTCGAAGTCGTGGATGAGAGTAAGACCAGGCTAGCCAATTAGACGCGGAGAGATTCAGTCCCGGTTTCGAAGTCGTGGATGAGAGTAAGACCAGGCTAGCCAATTAGAAGCGGAGAGATTCAGTCACGGTTTCGAAGTCGTGGATGAGAGTAAGACCAGGCTAGCCAATTAGAAGCGGAGAGATTCAGTCACGGTTTCGAAGTCGTGGATGAGAGTAAGACCAGGCTAGCCAATTAGAAGCGGAGAGATTCAGTCACGGTTTCGAAGTCGTGGATGAGAGTAAGACCAGGCTAGCCAATTAGAAGCGGAGAGATTCAGTCACGGTTTCGAAGTCGTGGGATGAGAGTAAGACCAGGCTAGCCAATTAGAAGCGGAGAGATTCAGTCACGGTTTCGAAGTCGTGGACGAGAGTAAGACCAGGCTAGCCAATTAGAAGCGGAGAGATTCAGTCACGGTTTCGAAGTCGTGGATGAGAGTAAGACCAGGCTAGCCAATTAGAAGCGGAGAGATTCAGTCACGGTTTCGAAGTCGTGGACGAGAGTAAGACCAGGCTAGCCAATTAGAAGCGGAGAGATTCAGTCACGGTTTCGAAGTCGTGGATGAGAGTAAGACCAGGCTAGCCAATTAGAAGCGGAGAGATTCATTCACGGTTTCGAAGTCGTGGGATGAGAGTAAGACCAGGCTAGCCAATTAGAAGCGGAGAGATTCATTCACGGTTTCGAAGTCGTGGGATGAGAGTAAGACCAGGCTAGCCAATTAGAAGCGGAGAGATTCAGTCACGGTTTCGGTTTTTGCCGGGGGAATGCAGCGTGGCTGGAGATCGAATATGAAAGTAAACTGTCCAAATCCTTGATTTGTTTAAAAAAAGAAAAGTTTATCGACTTTTGTGTAAGCGAATAAGTAAAGAAGACAGACATAATCTCCTACATAAAAAGCGCGTCTCGATTAACGGAAATAAAACTGAAAATGGTCCATTAAAAAGCGCTGCTCATGTGTAAATATAGCATTGATACTCAATTGAAAATAGGATTTTCAGGTTTACTGTGGCACCAAAAGCCTGGATGAGGAAGGCACTAATAGCCTGGATGAGGAAGGCACCAATAGCCTGGATAAGGAAGGCATCAATAGCCTGGATGAGGAAGGCACCAATAGCCAGGATGAGGAAGGCATCAATAGCCTGGATGAGGAAGGTACCAATAGCCTGGATGAGGAAGGCACCAATAGCCTGGATGAGGAAGGCATCAATAGCCTGGATGAGGAAGGCACCAATAGCCTGGATGAGGAAGGCACCAATAGCCTGGATGAGGAAGGCACCAATAGCCTGGATGAGGAAGGCACCAATAGCCTGGATGAGGAAGGCACCAATAGCCTGGATGAGGAAGGCACCAATAGCCTGGATGAGGAACAAAAATTCGTTATGTTATATACGAATATTTTGAGAAATATTGTTTATGTAATTATTTTGGAAGAGTATTGTATGAGAAAAATAATTTCAGTTTCAATATGTTTGATTTCTGCTGTATAGCTTATTTGTCAATAAATTGCATGAATGACCTCATGTTTTGTTCACTGCGGTTATCGTATGCACGGATAAACGTTGAGATAACGCTCATGAAGTGTTCACTGGGGGGAAGGGTTGAATACCTCTATTCAAACAGAAATTTTATAAGACGACGAATAGAGTTCACGACAGAAGGAGTCAATATAATGTGAACTCTAGAGTGTGAGTAGTCATCGTGCGAAATGTAGTGGTGCGAAATGTCGTGGTGCGAAATGTCGTGAAACCTGGAACTGGACATACTTCACAACTCATTTTGGTTGACTGTTTGCTGTTTGCTCGCCAAACCATTTTTACTTGTGATTGATTCCATAAAAAAGCAGTAGAAAAATTTTCGAAGAAAGTTTGTTGAAGAACGCGGTAGTTTATATCTTTATGAACGGTACTGTATGCACGTAAGATGTAATGTCGTACTTGGTTGGTTTTCAGTCTGTTGAAGTATATTCCATGATTCTTAGAATTCTATGTTCACTTCTAACAATAAGGTCCTGAACTACTGTTTATTTTTATGTGAAGGAAGTGAGACTATAGGCTGCAGTTCACGTGAACATTCAGCTAAAGACATTAGGCTGATTTTTTATGCATTTTTGACAAATTCATTTTCTAAAGACAACAACAAGGTCTGGAGAAACTCGAAATTTTTCAATGGAATAGTCTAACTGAATAAAAAAATTCGGGAAAAATACTTCGAAGATCATGTCTTAAATGAAGATTTTCAATTGTAACACGAAAATTCTCAGTATTTGCGCTTATAAACAAATGTCTTCGTAAAGTGTGCTGAGGCAAAACAAAGCTCGCAGACATTTTTTTTAAAGCCTTGTGATTCCTAGAGCTCTTGGCATGCTTTTGTTCCATTGTTTTATCACTTGAAGTTTTTGCCAACTGCATCTAAAAATAAACTAGTGCACGAAAAAAAGTCCTCGGGATGATATCAAACCCATCCGCCTTTTTCTCCGACCGGGGAGTTTCGCATTACCACAGTTACACTTTCAATAAAACATTTATAACTTGTTCGAATCACGCACCACTGCCTTCGTAATATATAAGTGAGCGTTTGTTAACTCCAACCGTGTTCGCCTTGAAGCACGTCGCAAAACCTGTCCTTTTACTTAACATGTTTTATCATGATAACAAGCTAATACCTTGTTTTATCAATCTTTGGAGAAAAAAGTTCAACATCACAGAGTGTGTTTTTAATAATGAACGAGTTTATATGTATGAATGTATAAAGTCTTTCTTTAGTCTTATTTATGAATGTATAGAGTCTTCCTTTAGTCTATTTGGCCAAATCTACGTGGATCTAAAAAGTGAGAGGAACTTTTGTAGTTTATTTATCACGCAAAAACATAAAATTAAGTGACGACGAGAATATGTAAAAAAATATTTTACTGAGAAGTGTGTTGCTGCTCCTATGTCATCCACAACGTCCTCCCTATAATACAAATAGTCGTCCTCCCTATAATACAAATAGTAACAGCTTAAAAATTTTAAAATTTCATTCGTAGCCGTAACTTTTCTGTGAGTTTTAAGATTTTTTATTGATACTTCAGTAAAAGCTCTCTATTCGAGTTTAGAGTTTTTCCAAGTTTTACTGTTTTGGTCGAAAGTACAACTAAAGCACAACGGTTTTTATAATGGATACTAAAAGTTTTGTAACTTTTTTGTCAGTGCTCAGTAGCTAAACTCTTTCCAAGATAGTAAAAAAACTTTCGCATCTCCAGAGCCCTGATGTCGATGACTGTTTGGATGATCGCCTTCTATGTCGATGACTTTTTGGATGATCGCCTTCTATGTCGATGACTGTTTGGATGATCGCCTTCTATGTCGATGACTGTTTGGATGATCGCCTTCTATGTCGATGACTGTTTGGATGATCGCCTTCTATGTCGATGACTGTTTGGATGATCGCCTTCTATGTCGATGACTGTTTGGATGATCGCCTTCTACGTCGCTGACTGTTTGGATGATCGCCTTCTATGTCGATGACTGTTTGGATGATCGCCTTCTATGTCGATGACTGTTTGGATGATCGCCTTCTATGTCGATGACTGTTTGGATGATGTTGTTGTTGTTGTCTTGCCCAACGGGTAGATCTTCCTTCGCGAGACACTGGAGGAAGTCGTCAAAGCTCTCGACCCTCCAGCGTTATAAGCCCACACTCTCTTTCCTCTCTCTTTTTTTTTTTTTTTTTTTTTACTCTCGTTTATTTTTTATTTTTTATTTTTTTCTCTTTCACTTTTTTTTTTTTTTTTTTTTTTTTGGAGAGATTTAATTGAACAAGAAATCAACAACCGAGTGCGGCCTATTCCAAAGGTCGATAGGGCTAAGTGAAGTGGGGTTACAGCGACACGAAAAAATATGTCTCGAAGTATGCGGCTCTATCCTACACAGTGGGCAGAGGGGAGATTCATTGGCCCCTATTCGGTGGAGATAACTGTTAAGGAAACTAGAGTGGCCGCTTCGCAATTGAGACAGAGTTATCTGATTTTCTCTGGATAGTTGGGACGTGGACTTGTGTATTCTAGGAGGTTTAGTTCCCAGAACTGGGTTGGGTCGACTATTTCTGAGAAAGTCTCTGACTGTCTCCGTGTGTATTTTTCTGAGGGCCACTTTATAGTCCGTATCACCTAGTACTATGTCTATGTCTTTGGAGTGCTTTCTTATTGCCCTGGGAGGTTTTGCTTCAGTGCAGATGCGGTGAGATGGATGGTTGGGTTGAAGTCTGGCCTTGGCGGTGAATTGTTTGCTGAGCATGAGGTTGTGTTCTTTGACTGGAAGAAGTTTGCTCTCGTATGCCAGGTGCTGAGTGTCCGCAATTGCAAGGTTTCCTGTTGCGATCCGAATGGCTTTGTTTTGTGCTGCTTGCAAGGAAGTCCAATGTGATTCGGCAAGTTGGGGCGAGTAGATGGGTGCTGCGTAAGACAAGACTGCTCTAGTGGTTGCCTTGTAGGTGTTCAGCATTGTCTCGGTCTTCTGTCCCCACCTTCTTCCCGCGATTGCTCGGAGGACATTCAATCTTTTTGTTGCCCTTGTCTTTAGTCCTTCGGCGTGTTGACGGTAGGTTCCCATCTGGCCCAAGGTGACACCAAGGATTTTGGGGGCTCTACTTAGAGGGAGTGGCTCACCGTTGACCACAACTTCTGGTACTTCACGACATTCCTTTGTGTTGGTGGTGAAGAGCGTTACACTGGATTTAGCTGCCGAGATGTCCATCTTTAGTTCCCCAAGATGGCTGGTGAGGGCTGGGAGGTAGGAGTTCAGTCTATCGGCTCCAACTCTCCAGTCAGGGTGAGAGGCCAGTACTGTCAGATCATCCGCATACCCGACCAGTTTAATCGTCTCGGGGGGCTTCGGCAGTCCATTCAAGTATATGTTGAACAAGGAAGGGCTGAGTACTCCCCCCTGAGGAACTCCTGCGTAGCAGGTTTGCTGGCGGCTGAGGCAGTTTCTGAAGTCCACACGGATGGCTCTACCTCGTAGATAGCTGGAGAGCCATCTAACGAGGCCTCTGGGGATGGACGTTTCGGCGAGAGTGTGACAAAGGCGAGAAATGTTGACCAGATCATATGCCGAGGTGAGGTCGAGCGCAACCATCACTGTGCGATGTGGAGGGAGCCGTTGGTTGATACCGTTGGTTATGTGGCCCGTTATCTCCATCAAGGCTGTCGTGGTCGAGCGTCCTTTTCTGAAGCCATGTTGCCAGTTTTCCAACTCAACTTCTTCTGTGATGTGGGGGAGGATGATTCTCTCGAGGAGTTTGACCACAGGGGATAGAATTGAGATCGGTCTGTAGCCTTTTACCGACGTGAGGTCCTTCCCTGGCTTCGGAATCGTGATAACTCTGGCCGTCTTCCAGGCCGAAGGTATGATGCCGGTGCTGAGTGAGCAATTAAAGAGTATTGCAAAGCATCTTGCACACTGTTCGCCAGCCTTTTTAACCATAAGAGGACAGATTTCGTCGAGATCCATGGCCTTGGAGCTTCTCATTTTCTTCATTGCTGTCTTAACTTCGTCAACTGTGACGACTGGGACGTCGGAACGCTCAAGGTTCGAGGTCCAGCGGTGAGTTCTCCTGTTAGATCGATCAGGGGTCTTGACGGCTTGTTTGGCGAGTTGTTTGGCGGAAAGGTTGGTAGCTTCCAGGCTGGATAGAGGTGAACCCTTATGAACAATAGCGGCGTGGGAGGGTTTGTGTGCTCGACCATCAAGTGATTTGATTGTGTTCCACAAACGATTTGTGGGTTCGTTGGGTCTGAGGTTGTCCACGAAATCTTCCCATGCAATGCGCTTATCGTCATTGATCTTATATGAAATCCTTGTCATCAGTTCAGGGAGACATGGGTCTGCCGGGTTTGCTCTACGCATCTGATCTCTTTTTCGGATGAGTGCTTTGGCTTCTTCGCTCAGGCGGGGTATGAAGTCTGGGCATCTTCCTTGTGGTATATGTTTTCTTGCCGCCTCTCTGAGAGTTTCAACCAGGAAGGAATGCATGTTGTGAGGGCTTCCTTCGTACGGAAAATTGCCGAGTCTCTTGTTCACTTCTATTTCGTATTCGTGCCATTTTGCTTTTCTGAAGTTCATGTAGCATCTTCGTTTCCCAATCGTTGGGATTCTCAGTTCTATCTCGAGTAGGACTGGTAGGTGGTCAGAATTTAGCTTTCCGAGAGTTCTCCAGGAACAGTTGGTCGCAATGTCGTTTGTGACTGACGTAATGTCCGGAGAGGCTTCCTTACGTGTGTGTTGCTGAGGAGAGTTCAAGACTATGTAATTGCTCTGCTCGATAGCTTCACAGAGTGCAGTTCCTCTGGCATCTTCGGTTCCAGTGCTCCAGAGCTCATTGTGGGCGTTCACGTCACCAGCTACAACGCATGTCTTTGTATGTTTGAGGAAGTGGGCAAAGTCTGTGGTATAACCCGGTGGACATGAGGAGCGTGGAGGGATATAGAGATTAGTTATTCTTAGATTACCGAGTGTAGAGGGGATCTCGATAGTCATTGTCTCTATTGTCTTATCACCGTGAGTTGAGTCTGCTAGCACATATTGGATGTCCTCTCTTATGATCATTGCGAGGCCACCTCCTGATCTGGTTCGGTCCTGTCTTATTAGTGAGTACCCTTTAATCGATGGCGATACGGCTGTGGCATCTAGTTTGGTCTCCTGGATTAAGGCTATGTGGATATTTTCCTCGTGGAGTAAGTCCTCAAGCTCTACGATTCTGCCCCGAATTCCATTAGCATTCCAATGGATGATTTTGAGGGTGTCTATCTTAGTTTGTGAGCTTCTTGGGGGAGGTCTGACACAGCTATGACATCTCCAGGATGGGTTCCAGGCACCGAAGGAGGAGAGACCAGAACATTTAAGATGTGTCCATTTCTGACACTTCTGACAGCGAACGCTATTGCTGGAAGCACTTTTGTGACATACAGTACACGGCCATCGCAGAGGACCCGGGTTGCTTTCTATTCCAGCAATTAAGAGGAGGGCGAGGATCAGAGCCGCTGGAAGGCCCTGATCCTTAATAGAAAAAACGAGAGGATTGGACAGCTGGGGGGAGAGCTGTTCGATGTGTCCCTTGCGGGAGAAAAACCACTTTGGGATAGGTATAGTTTGGAGTCCTTTGCGTCCAGAACGTCCGGGACGTCTGTCGACACTCGCACCATCGATGACTGTTTGGATGATCGCCTTCTATGTCGATGACTGTTTGGATGATCGCCTTCTATGTCGATGACTGTTTGGATGATCGCCTTCTATGACGATGACTGTTTGGATGATCGCCTTCTATGCCTTTTCAATTTCTCGCAAAAACGCCATCGTTCTTCGCGCATTTGGCAATCTTAGAATGTGGCGCTCAAATGCATAGCATCTTTGATAGACTCTAATATGTAGTTAATTCCAGCACTTCGTCATTAAAGCATTACCAACGATACGCCCTTGAATCTTCACAAAGATTTAACACGGACGGTGACGTGATTCATATCGTGTTTGGAGCTTTTATCTTATTTTATATTACTAGAGCAGTTGGCATGATTTTTGAATTGATGGTGGGTCTGTCTTTCGACAAAAGAAGTTTCCGAAGGAGTGGAACTTCCGGTTTCGCTCCTCATTTATTCACGTTTTCTATATTCAAACCCAGTTCGAAAGAAGTCTTTCTTATAGTGTCCAATTCATAGTACAATCTTCCATCTCTTCCAATCAATGTCATGAGTACTTCAAATCTGGAAGATTCAACCAAGAACCGTCTACCCCCCCCCCAAGCACCGTCTACCCCCCCCCCCAAGCACCGTCTACCCCCCCCCAAGCAAAAAGTGTAACAAGCAACAAAAGTAAGACAGCCGTTCTTGACAGAAACAAAGTTAAACAGTACTCATGTTGTAAGAAAAAGCAAGACCAGTACGCAACTAGTGGACAGTTTTTAATGTGTACACGAGTTGGTCAGATTTGCCTTCAATGCGATGCGGATATTCCGTGCCTCGAGTAAAAAAAGCGCCAAAAATCTTATTTATCTTTGAACATGTTAGACAGTAAGTAGCGGGTTTTCATATTTTGGTTACTAAACAACGAAGAGTGAAATTTTTCTAATAGTTGCTAAAAAATTAGAATTTTCAGTTGTTGTTCTACGTCAATGTTAAGCATTCTGAGGGAGTCTAGCATAAGTAAATTCCACCGACGAACACCATACGGGTTCATTTTTTTGTTATTTACAAAAAAATATGATTTTTTCCATAGTCAGTATTCTTTCGCAAATACCAGTTTGGGTCAAGTGTATTTTTTTAGGATCGGGTAAATTGTGAAGAGACTGTATAAATCTGAGAACTTTGATATCAGTTTGTCTTGGAACATACCGCGAGTAGAGGGCGTTCCCCATGTGTCTGAAACAGAACGTTACTCGAGGAGGGTCTGTTTTGTTTGTTTGTTTGAGAGTTTTGTTTTTGTTACCCTGTTGAAGTTTAAATACGTATTTTCAATTTTTTTCTCGGAAATACTTGATGTTAAATCTCAGTTAATAAAAATATTGAACTTTTTTCAAACTTTTATCAAAATTATGGTGTGATGATATTTGCCCGCCTTGTATTCATACGTATATATGTATATGGCTTTAATAATACAAACTTATGTATATATTTGATTGTAACTTCAGGTAAATTAGAGCAAAAGAAGCGACGAGCACCTTTGGCGCTTTTTTCACGAAAGACGTAGCACCCGAAGATGAACGTCTTGGAGATGATCTGCTACTTCCTTAGTAGCCTATGCTACATTCTACTTACTTTTCTCTCCTTTCTCTCCTTAACGGCGGTATATCTTACTAACTGAGCATCAAAAAATCATTTCTTAAATTTAACTGGAATATAAACATTATTTGGTTTAGGGGGTTAAGAAATGTTGGTAGTGCTCATGCACGAATCTGACTCTCCCCACTGCTGCTAATCACACTAGCAGTGATCTAGCAGGCAGCCACTGGTTCTACCAGGATAGGTCTGTCCTGCATCTCAGGGGAGCGCGTACCCTGCCGCGAGGCGGGAACAAGCGCGAGGAAGAAGAAGAAGAAATAAACATTATTTGGTTTCCGTAAAATGACCTCGAAAATGTCTATTTTTATGATGTGGCAGTAGGTGAGTGTAAGTATATGTATAATAAAACTGAAAACCTCTGAACCAAAAAATTTTGATCATTTCTAAAATTAACTTTGAACTATATTCTATTGCACAAAGAGTCTGAACAAGAGAGCAAAACATATGAGTTTCTAGTTATTTCTGTAAAATAATGAATATTGTGTGTACTTCAGTAAAATATGTAAGAGATTCTTACGTAAGAACCGAAACGTTAAGTGATCCGACCTTTTGTTGTCTTTATTGTTGTTTTTTTTTGTCTCTTTACTTCATTCATAGAAGACCCTTATCAGTCAATGAAACGATAAGATCTTGAGCTCAGAGTTGTTATATTGATCAGATAAGCCGGTAGCCTCATCTGCGAGACTCGCCGGTCTTCATGCTCATTCGCACGCAGCTCTTTCTCGACGCCATAGAGCTGCTCACTACTCTGGTGCACGACATACCAAGTGCATTTTTCGATGAGGATTTGTTTGGTGACTTTCGAGACAGATTCTTCTCAGCATCTTATAAGAACCGAGTTTGACAAGTATAGAAAAATACGTCTTGCGTGTTGAAAATTCTGGTACACAAGTGCATACCTCGTGAAGAACTCGGTTGGTGACTTTAACCTTGTACCTCTTTCGACTGTAGTCCCCTAAACTCAATGCCAATGATGCCTTCAGCTGAACGTCTTGACTGATGTCTCTGATTATACGCTTTCGTATAATTCCATATATTTCTTTCCTGAATCTAAATTTATGACTCTATTCCAAGTCGTTGATGATTTGATGTGATTTATTACGTGAAAACATTCAGGGATGCAACAAAAAATGTGTGTCACGTGAGACTGAATGAGTGGAAGCAAACTAAGAAATATTATGTACAATGAAACTACAAAAAAGAGTGCTCTCTTCTTATGTGTTTGTAATATGAAGTATGAAGAAGATATCGTTATCATGGTTGGAAAATCATCTTCCTTTCCCTCACAGTGAGTGGTGACTGGACAATTCGCTCTGATATTGATTTTCGTTAACTCAACACGAAAATGCCAAGAACCAAAAAGAATTCCTCCCCAAAATCTCCGAAGTCTTCTCCTTCGACCAAATCTCCCACCGCCAGTGTCTCAATCTCCGAAACAGTTGCCGAAGCTGTCGCCTTCGCTACATTAGATGCTCCAGACGGAATCTCGATTCCACTTTGGAAATCCATTTCTCGGATCATAACCATGCTTTCGTCTACACTCGAAGCCATATCTTCCAAGACATGTCATTGCAATTCAACATCCCTTCCCCCTAGCGCGACACTGAAATCATCTGGGTCGCCTTCCGCCTTCTTGTCAACTACTTCTGATCAAGAGTCTCACAGAAGGGCACGTTCTCTGGTCATCGCGGGTCTTCCAGAAAGTCTCTCTCCAGCAGCAAGCGAGAGGGTCGTCCATGACGAGGCTATCGTCCAGTCTCTTCTGGATGATCTCAATATTCAAGTTAGACCAGAAGCCGTTTTCAGAATGGGTCAAGGTAATCGTAGGTTACTCAAAGTAATGCTTCCTGCTCGTTCTTTCATGTTGGCAGGACTTCGTTCAGCTTCTTCCATCCGTTCAAACCCCCGTTGGAAGGGGGTTTTCATCAGGAAGTCAATGACGCCTGATGAGTTGATGACCTGGAATGCAAAGCGAGCTCAACTGAAAGAACTCCGTCTGTCTAATCCATCGTCGACTTGGGTTCTCTACAAGGATGATCTGTGGCTGAAAGAAGAAATTGGAGGAGCACGAAGAACTCTACCGCCCCCCTTGCGGTTACCAACATCTTCTAATCAGGGAAACTGATCCAGAAAGGACTATGTTATAGATCTTTATTTTCAACTTCCAATAAATCTAGTTCAGTTTTCTCTGTTTCTTATTTCAATGCACGTTCCCTCAAAAACAAAATTGATCTACTTTACCATTATTTGTCATCAACACAACCAGATATTCTATTATGTAGTGAGACTTGGTTAAATAAAAACATAGTAGATGCCTCATTGACAGCTAATCTGCCTTATTGTGTGCTCCGCTGTGATAGAACTTCAAAAAGAGGTGGTGGTGTCTGTGCTTTTATCCGTAATCATTTAATATACTCTGTTGTAACTCTCAAGACTAAAATATCAGCTGATGTCTTAGCTTTCGATCTCTTATGCAACTTATCACTCTCCAGAACACGTTTCATTATATGCTATCGACCGCCAAACACTACTGTGCATCAGAATAATGCCTTTTTCGATGTTCTTACTCAACTGTTAGCGGTACCTCAACAATCTGTACTTTGTGGTGATTTCAACTTAGAAATTGTTGTTGACAAAAAATGTTCTTCAACTGAGCCTCTTATCGACTTGTGTACAGACTTTTCTCTTCATCAATTTGTAACTGAGCCTACACATGGTAAGAAAATAATAGATCATGTTCTTGCTAAAGCTGACTGTATCTCTAATTGTAAAGTTTGTCCTCCGTTCTCTAACTCTGATCACAATTCGATTACTTTTTCTGTATTTTTACTTTCGAACCCACAACCTGTTGTAGAAGTTTTTGATTTCAACCGAGCCAGTTATGCAGATATCAATAAGCTATTATCAAATATGGACTGGACACTTGTTTTCGATGATTTCATTTCTGTAGATGACCTAGTTGATCGACTGAATGTTATTGCGAAGTCTTTAATTGAGAAATTTATCCCTAGAAAACGTAGGAAAGCTGCTTTTGAAACTTATCCTGAGCACATCCGTAACCTCTTCGAGCATAAATTAGCCCTTTTCTCTAAAATTCATGTTCCCACTGTTCTAGAATTATTCAAACGCACTTCTCGAAAACTTGACAAGGAAATCAAGAAGTTTGAAATAAATCGACAGAAGGCTTTCTTCTCCGATCCTAGAAAGTTCTATCAATACGTAGGAAATCGTCTAAAATCCCATTCTTCGATTCCATCTTTCACAGATTTAGTTGGTTCTTTTGTTCACACGGATGAAGCTAAAGCTAGTGCTCTATCCGATTTTTTCTGTTCCGCTTTCTCAATCGATGATGGTTTGATTCCGAATGTTGATAGAGTTATTGATCATTCCCTAACTGATATGCTTATTCTTCCCGGAGACGTCAAGTACTATTTAAAAAAGCTGTCTCCTTCTCTTACGCAGACATCTGACTCTATTCCTCAGAAATTTTACAAAGAATGCGTTTCGTCGCTTGCAGAACCACTAAGCTATATTTTCAATTTCTCTCTTAAACTTGGCCATTTTCCTTCTCTTTGGAAAATATCTTACATCACTCCTATTCCAAAAAAATCTCCACCCTTGAATGTAGACAACTTTCGACCTATCGCAATCACGCCCACACCTTCTAAAGTTTTCGAACGCATAGTTCGTGATAGGATAACAAAGTGGATGGACATGCATTCTATATTTTCTGAAGAGCAACATGGTTTCGTTCCTAGAAGATCAGTTCAATCTCAGCTTCTTTCGGTAACTAATAGTTGGACGAGAGCCCTCGACCAAAGTAAATCTGTCGATTGTCTCTATTATGACTTGACTAAGGCTTTTGATGTTGTCTCGCATTGTAAACTTCTCCACAAACTAGAAAGTTTAGGCATTCGTGGAAATCTTTTGAGATGGACTAGAAGTTTTCTAACAGGACGTTGTTTCAGTGTTAAGGTCAACCGAACATTTAGTGACACTAGAGAAATATCATCTGGAGTCCCACAGGGATCGGTTTTAGGGCCGCTATTCTTCTTGATCTATATCAACGATTTGCCTCGAATTTTTTTCCAACTTACCCTCAGTTAGTATTCAGCTGTTCGCTGATGACATTAAGTTGTATATTTCTTATGATGAACTAGGTGCTCAAATTGCTAAATCCCAACTCTGTTTAGCAATAAATCAATTCGATAGGTATTGCGATACATGGCAGTTGGCAATAGCTGAAAAGAAATGCATTGTTCTATATTTAGGTAATAAAAACCCATGCTCAACCTATTATGTAAGTCCAAATACTCTTTTCACGAAATCAACCTCTGTTAGAGATTTAGGTATTTTAATAGATGATTCCCTGTCTTTCAAATCACAATATGAGCTTTTGTGTCGGAAGGCATTACAAACAGTTTATGCCTTATTCAGAATTATTTCATGTATCACACCAGATATATATGTAAGATGTTACAAATCATATGTTCTACCGATTTGTGAATTTTCTTCATCGGTTTGGTCTCCTCATTTAAAAAATGATATTAGGAAAATAGAGAAGGTCCAGCATATATTTACTAAACTTCTCTATTTTAGATGTAATTTAAACTGCTCTCCTAATATTAGTTATGAGAATCGTTTGAATACTTTAAATTTGACCTCTCTATATTGTAGGAGAATCATTAATGATCTCACTTACGCTTTCAAAATAATCCGAGGTGAAGTTGATCTTAAAGTTAGTACCTTTTATGTGTTCAAACCGTGTAATGGTAGAACATCCGCCTTTAAATTCCACATACCTTTCACAAATAAGAGGTTAACTTTCAATTGTTTTGGAGTAAGAACGTCTAGGTGGATGATTAATTTACCTGCTCAAGTTATGACTTCTCCTAACTCTAATGTGTTCAAAAAGAGGCTCAAGATGCTAAATGTTCTTGAAATTCTCGATCTGCACTTACCTAATCTCTGAGTTGTTCCCTTTTTTTGCTTTCTCTCTCCTTTCTTTTTCTAGAAAATCATTGTTCAGATGTTATTGTCAAGAACAACGCTCACTATTGTATGAGTTATCTTATGTTTTGTCACATCAGTATTGATGTATGAATAAATAAATAAATAATTCGGTTTCTAACCTATCTAAATCAGTGAATAAACGAGCGGAACGGACAGAAGAAAAGTTTATATGGCATATAGTTCTAGGAGGTGAGGGGGACTATTTTGAAGTTGGTTTCTCGGGTATTGGAAGCTCTTAACTTGGAAAAATATGGTCTTCTTTCGGAAAGAACACGTTTACCATAATGACTTTTATGTGTGATGTGGATGACTCTGTAACCGATTTTTAATAGTGTGTTAAATCGAGAGACTTTTTCTCTGACCGCAAAGAATCACTCCAGCTGATCTTTATCTCTCTCTATTTCTCTATTTATCTTTCTTTCTCTTTATTTTTCTCTCTCTTTCTTTCTCTCTCTCTTTCTCTCTCTCTTCTCTCTCTTCTCTCTCTTTCTCTCTCTCTCTCTCTCTCTCTATCTTTATACTCTGTCAGATATTTTTCTCTGAATCTCTTGAAAACATAATCATCCATGATGCTTTTATCTGCATCTCTCAATATTACATGCTATTTTCTTTTACGCTCTCTAGCGTTTAAACATAATCATCCATGATGCTTTTATCTGCATCTCTCAATATTACATGCTATTTTCTTTTACGCTCTCTAGCGTTTTTTCTCTTACAGTGTAGTCTTTCTCAGAAAGACACACTTTTTATACACTCTCTCCGATGTGTATTTTTGAATCTTTTATTTGAGAATTTTTATCACGTGTTTCCAATAATCACTGTTTTCATACACGCATAATCTATGGATACGATCTTGGAAGGAAGCCATCTCCTACTCTCGCAACTTGCACTCTTTGCGGTAAAGAATACGTCACGTATTCTTCCGCCTTTGTAGAATAAAGAACACAAAGATTAGCAACAACATTTTATCATCTCAAAGACAAAACGAAACAAACATAAAATGAACTGAATAGCTTAGTATTTTATTACTTAGAGGAAAAAACAAATCGAGTAATAACAAATCTAATTTCAACAGTTCATTTGGAAAAAATCTATATTCAGTCAAGGGTTATGTATATTTTTCAAGACGATATTGAAAAATGTGTCACAACCGCTCTTACGGTTGGTGTAGACGCAGGTGGAGCACAAAGGTACCACCAGACAAGGCAAGCCCTCATGAACGACCTCCTTGTTCACAAGTGGAAGGCGCTCACCACAGGCCCGGCAAAGCTGTAGCAACAGCATATGTGAACGTGTCTGGCCTAGATATTGTTGGGAAAAAGCAGCCAGCTTCTCGTCTCCTCTTATGGGGCGATATGGCACCTTCAATAATGCCAGAGTTTGATTACAACGAAAAACATTTAATATCATATCTGCCAACTGTAAAATTAACCTCATCAAGCCGTCTCTCTTTCGTCTTGCGCTCTTCTACAACCTGGAAAAAAAAGAAGGTTATTTATTCTCAATACCTTGTGAATCAGTTGAAAGCCTACTTCATCCTTAAATACGTTATGAATCAATTTAAACCTTCATCTTCCTTTTGTCGCTTTTCTTCTTGTCCATGTTTTTGCCCATCTCATTCTCGACTTTTGGGGTGTCCATCCTGATTAACTGAAAAAAAGACTTGTGAAAAAAGATGATAAAAACCGAAAAATCTTTAAATAAGACAAAAGTAGAAAACTAACATATTCTGTAAGCGTTTTGGTTGGGGTCCGGAAGGGGTAAATTTCTGAAATAATCAAAATTTCCAAAGTAAGAGAAGTAATCAAATGTCAGAGATAGATAAAGGACAAAAAAAAAAAAGAGCACAACAGCTTGACCTTACATCCGATCATGAATGAAGCTAAAATAGGTAAATGTCATTTTTCCGGTTAATGAAGCTAAAAGAGCTAAATATCAAGTTTCTGGCCGATGATTATTGTTATCAGCTTATGCAATCTCCAGACATTCCATTAGCGAAGCTTGAGATCACGGAACAAAGAGAGAGTAAGAGAAAGAAATAGTGTGTAAAACAGAGAGAGAGGAACCGGAAGATGCGGGAGGAGGGGGAGAGTGATTGTTTTGATAACTATAAGATGACTGATTGACGTCAACTTACACTTGAAGGTGTGAAAATTGAAGACGACTTTGCTTCCTTTCTCAATGTTGAAGACGTATTGAATCGGCTTCACCTTCTCGATACTTTCTTTAGATTCGTTAACCTTGTAACAAAAAAGTCATTTGTATTTGTTCTTTAGCCCTAGGTTCAATATTACCAACCTTCTCGTATCCTTGTCCGTCAGCACGAATCTTCTTTTCGGCTACGGGTCTTCTTGTATTTTCTCCGGATAAGAACCAATCTGTCAACTGAATTATTGTGTTATTAATTTGTCTAACAATTCCAGATAACTTACGTCAGATCGAGCCTCGGCCATGGACGCTTATCAGAATCCTGAAATGGTTATACTTTAATATTTTGATAATAAACAATCATTTTAAACACAACGTTTATTTTAGCAGATGCCGTGCACTTATGAGGAGTACCTCGAAATGCTGGAACAGGATAGAATACAGTATGGAGGCGGGCCCTCAACATCCTCGGATGTTGAGATGCAGAGTTTGGAATCCTCTACCTTTGAAGAAGATGACTCTGACAAAGAGCAGACTGAAAAGGTATATCTTCATATAACACCAAAAACAGTAAATAATTGTACAAAAGAATGTATTTTAAAGAATTGTCTCGATATGTCCTGCGCAATGTGAGGGACTTTTACATTTTATCATTCTGAAAAAACTAAACATTTTACCCGAAAGTTTCCAGGAGGAGATGCCTTGCCCTTATGAGGACGTCGAGATGATGGAGCAGGACAGAATACATTATGGAGGGGGACCCTCTACATCTTTGGATGTTGAAATGCAGAGTTCGGAGCCCTCATCCTCCGACGAAGATGACTCAGACGAGGATCAGATTGAAAAGGTAAATCTTGAGAAAATATCAATTGATAATTGGACTAAAGAATGCGATTATTATTAATTAAGTATTAATTATTTATTATTGTTATTATATTTATTATTATTATTATTATTATTATTATTATTGTTATTATATTTTTTATATTATTATTAATTGTACTAAAGAATGCGTTTTAAAGGACTGTCTTGTCGTGAACGGCGTCCAGCATGATGTGAGGGACTTTTACAACCTCACCGCAGAAGACAACAGCCACTCCAAAAAATTTGGAGTAGTTCAAAAGAACTTGACCTTCAGGCTGAATGAGTTGGCCAATGGCACGTCCTCCATTGAGGACCTCTTCGACAAGGTTAATAACATGATTTATTGAGTTATTATTATATCCATGCATACTCAATATCAATATTAGAAAATGCTTCTTTTACAGGTAGTCCACGACCTTGTAGAAACATCGAAACCGGCAGGGGGCAATTTGTACGTGTCCGTGGGCGTCACACAGGACGGAAGCACAAAGAACTTTGGGATGAGGGCCATCCCTTATCCGAGGTTCAGTGCCTCTACGCTTCGGCGTGAGATGACAATCGCCGAGACGAGTACCGGCATCATTGCCCCATTGGTTCTCGGAAACGTTAGTAAACATTCGAATCCTTGTTTCACTTTTCTCATCCCTCAAATGTATAATTTCAGCTTGAAATGCGTGTTTCCTGGGTGGATATGCCATCAGGATCGGGTAGACCGGCCAACAACGCGTCCCGTCGAGACGATAACATCACAAAAGTCATAGGTTGGTGTTGGTGAAATTACAATTTTGAACTATTGGGTTTACATACCGTCTATACATTTCAGAAAAGATGTACGAGAACGATATGCTGAACAATTGTGTTGATTAAGGGAACAACTGCCTCCCGAAAGCCATCGCCGTAGGAATTGCCTACTTGAATCAGCAAGAAGACTTCCCTAAATGGAGAGCTCTTTCTCGATTCATGAAGCCTCAGCAGAAGGCTGCTCTGGAGCTACTCAACCGTCTGGGTCTTCCTGAAAAGAAGTCGTATGACCTTGCCGATGTCAAGGAGATGCAAGAGAGGCTCACCGACTACCAGCTCATAGTATTTGATGGAGCCAAGCATCCATTATTCCGAGGCCCCTTTGCTGGAGATGGAAAAGTCATTGGACTGCGACTCAAGGCCAACCACTACGACCACATCAAGAAAATCCCGGCATTCTTTGGTTAGTTGACAATTTATTGTTTTAATAACAAAGAACCAAAAGAGAAGAAAAAAAATCGTTGATTAGTTGACAGTTTAATGTTTTTAATTACAAATATTCAGAGAAAAAATCTTTGATTAGTTGACAGTTTATTGTTTTAATAATCAAGACCCAAAAGAGAAAAAATTCTTTGATTATTTGACAGTTTAATTTTTTAATTACAAAGATTCCGGAGAAAAAAAATTCTTTGCAGACAGCAAGTACTATTGCGGGAATTGCAACTCGCTCTACATGAACAGAGATGCCCATTACAACTGCCCCAGGAGGTGCTCTCTATGCACCCATCCGCGTATTGAAGAATGTAGTGGCCAGCTACATAAAGAATGCGCTCAGTGTCGATTTGTCTTCAACAACGAGGACTGCTTCAAACGCCATTTGGAGGAAGGAGTGCAAGGAGGTGCACCAAGATGCGAGCGCGTTCAAATCTGTGAGATGTGTAATCAGGTTATTCAGTTTACTTGATTTGTTCACCCTGGAAAAAGTGTTACTCGATACTATTGAAGGTTATTGACGAAGGAAGAAAAGGACGAGCTCACGTATGTGGCATGTCATTTTGCCCTCGATGCAAGACGGATATGCCTAAAGACCACTCAACGTGCTTCATTGCACCAGCGAGCCCCATCTCCTCAAGATTTCGACTCAAGACTATCGCCTTCGATATTGAGGTAGTACATTTTTTTTTCATTTTAAAACTAGTTCTTCTCTCTCACTAACTCTCTCAAAACTAGCTCTCAACGAATCATTTGTTCAGTCGACAGTCGTGAGCGAGAATGGCAAAAACGTTCACAAGCCGAACGTCATCATAGCCATCCGCTCGTGTAGTGCCTGCCAGCACACCACGCCAGAGTCTCACGAGTCTCAAGACTCGTGCAATCAATGCGGAGGGCGTCGTGTCCATGTATGGCATGGTTTGGATGGATGCAACAGGGACCTTGTCAGCGAGTTCGTAAAGTGGCTGAATCTGAAGGAAAACCGTAACGCAACGGTTCTCGCGCATAACCTAAAGGGGTAAGCCAACTTTCTTACTCTCTTGACACTCGTTGATTTCTTTCGTTTTCTATCCCTCTTCAATCATGTATTGCTTGAGGTATGATGGCCAATTTCTGCTGAGAACCATGATGTCGAGCGACGATGTCCCGAGTAAGATGATACTCTCGGGACTAAAGCTCATGCATATGGTCAACCGGAGCGTGCGGTTTGTGGACACGCTAAACTTCCTGCAGATGCCGCTCGCATCGTTCCCTAAGGCATTTGGAATACCGGAGCTAAAGAAAGGTTTGTTGTATTCTCTTTCAAGTACAGTTGATGTAAGAAATTTTCAATTTAAATTATTTCCCTCATCTCTTGTAAAATATTTTCAATTCAGGCTACTTCCCACATCTCTTCAACAGCCCGCAAAACTACAGCTACATTGGAGCCATTCCGGACTCCACCTTCTACAATCCCACTCAAATGAAGGAGGAAGGGAAAAAGCAGTTTTTGGAGTGGCATGCGGCTCAAAGTGGAGTAGAATTCAACTTTGGGAAGGAAATTTTGGCCTACTGCTACTCTGATGTGGCATTGCTCAGCAGAGGAGCAACGGCCTTCGACACGGAGTGCTTCCGTATATCGGGCACTCACGTATTCCATGAGAGTGTCACAGCTGCAAGTGCAGCGATGCTCATCTTCCGGAGAAATTTCCTGAAAAAGGAAAATCTGGCGATTGAAGCACCGATGCTTCCATGCAAGAGGCAGAGCATCCTGGCCCTCAAGTTTCTGGCGTAAGTTACTCAAATAAATTTCAATCTCTTTATGCTTTGTTCAATTTTAAACTATTGCAGATACCTTCGTGAGACGAAGGGACAAAGGATTCAGGACGCGACGCACGGAGGGGAACACAGAGTCCCCGGAACAAGATACCATGTGGACGGCTACATTCCTAGAGAGGGCAAGAAGCCGGTAGCTATCGAGGTTAGCTGATAATGTTGAAACATTTGGGTTTTTAAAACAATATTTTGTAGGTACATGGATGCTACTACCACGCATGCATCTGCTCGTACCAGGATGACGCCGTCATACTAGGCCGCACTGCTGCCGAAATAAGACGCGACAACAAGTTGAGGCTTAGCGTACTCGAGCCAAACTACAAGGTGAAGGTCTACCGAGAGTGCGAAATCAACAAGATGTTGCGTCGGGACGAGGAAATGAGGACAATCTTCATGAAGCATCGAATTCTAGTAAGTTTTATTTTTGTTTTATCCTTAAATGACTTGCCTATAAATTTATAATTGAGGAACCTCTTGATATCAACGATGCATTCTTTGGCGGAAGAACCGAGACGTTCAAACTACACGCAAAATGTCAAGAAGGATGGAGCATCCGCTATCAAGATGTTTGCAGGTTACTGATTATCTCTTTGTCATGGTCTTTTTTTTTATGTTCAACAATCTACTTTCAGCCTGTACCCGTTCACCAACAAGTACAAGCCCTATCCTATCGGCGTTGGAGTCTACGTTTCTGGAGAGGATATCCCATGCCCAATCAACGATGCACAAGATTTGGGCGTAAATGGATTCCTCAAGTGCAGAGTATGTTTTCTTGATGTAACGCTTTCCTGTTTTTTATTTACAATCCTATTGTTCAGGTATTGGCACCACCGAAACTGCATCTACCGGTTCTATGTATGAGAGTGGGAGGAAAGTGCATCTACGCACTATGTCAACAATGTGCTCTGGAAAAGTCCCCAGAGAGAACTTCATGCTCGCATACGGATGAGGAGAGAGCTTTCGAAGGAACATGGGCCACGGAGGAGATCAAGCTCGCCTTGAGAACTGGCTATACAGTTCTGAACGCCTATGAGGTAGTCACTTTTCATTTATAAATACATATATCACTGTCATTCATTACTAAAATTCAGGGAAGACATTATGAGAACTGGAGCCAATACGAGATGAATGCTGAAAGCGGGCATGTACGTCACGGCATCCTCTCCGAGTACATGAACACCTTTGTGAAGCTCAAAACAGTTAGTGATTTTAATTATTGTTTAGTAGTGGGTTGTTGATTCTCATATGATCTTTTCAAAAATGAAGCTGTTTGAAGGAGGCAAGCGGATGGCCCAGAGACGTTGGCGATGACGTCATGAAGCAGGCCGAGTACATTGAGGCCTTCAAGCAGAGAGAAGGAGTGACGCTCGACCCTGCAAAGATGGTGCCAAACAGCGCAGCAAGACAAGTCGCCAAGCTGATGCTCAACTCCTTGGTAAGATTCTTTCTGTGTATTAGATAATTACAAACAAATTATTCTGAATTTTTAGTGGGGAAAACTCGGAGAACGCTCGGGAAGGAAACAGCAGGAGATGGTTATCTCCCCCGAAAGACTGCACAGTCTTCTGATCGAGGCCGAGACCGAGGTTGGGGACATTATTGTCCTCACCGATGAGAAGCTCTGGGTCTCCTTCAAGAAGAAGACTGGCCACTCCGAGCCGATAAGCACAACTTCCCTGGCGTCGGCAGTGCTCACGACGGCTTACGCGCGAGTGACACTTTACAATATCATCTCGCGTGTGCAAAGCTCCAGACTGCTGTATTGTGGTTCGTTTAAATTATTTCGTTATTCTTTGCTGTATATTCCAATTCTTTTTGTTTCAACCCTAATTTTTTTTTTTTTTTTTAGACACGGACTCGGTCATCTACCTTCACAAAGACAGTGAAGTGGATCCTCTGGAGGAGCTGAAGGGGAACTTTCTCGGAGACCTGACGGACGAAATTCCTGGAAAAGGAACAGAGTTCGTGTCGCAGGGACCGAAAGCCTATGCATACAAATACGTCACGCATGACGGCATGGTGAGAGTTTTACATTCAATGGGTCTTGAGGATTTCAAATTGGAGAAACACGTCTTGATTTCTTGCAGGAAAAGAGCGTGGTAAAGTGCAAGGGCTTCCCTCTCACGTCCGAAGCATCGCAGAAGATCCATTTCGAGCAGATGCGACAGTTTGTAAGGGAAATGAAGAAAGGTGAGAAACCTTTCCCGGTCACAGTCGTCTATGACCGAATAGTCACAGAGAGAAGTCACGCGGTGACATCTCTTCTTCAAAAGAAGAGGTTGAACGCCGTGTTCGACAAAAGGGTCATCGTCCGGGGGACGTACAACACAACCCCATATGGATATAAGGACTGATCTCATATGATTAAAAACTGTTCATTGTTACTGTTCATTCCCTTTATTGTGATGCTTCTCGAGTGGCCGTCCACAATGTTGATGTGTGGGCCTAGTGGTTGTGGTAAAAGTACCCTTGTACATCGTATAATTAAGTCTCCTGAACTAGTTTATGAACAAGTACCAAAATGTATATACTTTTGTTATAACGAATATCAAAAAGGTTATGATGAATTTGCCAACCTTGATAGAGTAACCATGTGTTTAGGCCTTCCACAACTAGAAAATCTTAAAAAATTAATGTCAACCCCAACTTTGCTGATTCTTGACGATTTGATGGTTGCTCTCGATAAATGGCCTGATGCTGAGAAGCTATTCACTGTAGCCTCTCATCATTACAATATGTCGGTTATTGCTGTTGTGCATTCCTTGTTTTATTCTAGAGTGATGCGTAATTTAAGAATAAACTCTAGTTATCTTTGTCTGTTTAAAAACAATTCGGATCAACTCACTATACGTAATCTTGCCACTCAACTCTACCCTACCAATAGAACGTTTTTCATAGAGTGTTACGAGGACGCAACCCGTGAACCTCATGCTTATCTTTTCGTTGATTTACACAAGAATACAGATGTCAAATTCCGTCTGCGTACAAGTGTTTTTCCTTTGACTGATTGCGTTATTTGTTATATTCCCAAATGAAGCGAGCGGTTTGGTCTGAACCGTGTATCAAGAGCCTTGCTTCTCTATCAAAAGACAAAGAATTCAAACAAGGATTACAAAGATTGACAGATAATGAAGTGATCTGTCTTATTGAAGCTATTTGTAACATTCTCTATGGAAATGTTCCGATTCCTAAGAAAACATGTAAAACTATGAAAAAGTTTGCGCCAGTAATGCGTAAACTTGCTCCTATAAGAAACATTCAAAAAGCAAAGAAGACCCTCATCCAGATGGGGGGAGGATTCATTGGACCTATCATACCGATACTTGTGAGCCTGGCGAGTACTTTACTCTCCAATGCCCTCCTTCAATAAAATGGTGTTAGTGCCTGAAGAAAGGTTAGCGGCGCTCTCTTCCATCAAACCGGAAACCCAAATTGAAAGAATAGAGAGAGAATTACGCAGTTTGCTCTCTTCGACAGAGAGTGATGATAAACGTCTGAGATTGTATCAAGCCCTTCTCCAGCAACTCACGTCAACTATTCATAAAAATATAAATTATCAAGATGCAGAACAAAACTGGCAGGGAGAGATGTCGACTCACGTTCCAACTAATGCTGATAGTGTAGAAACAACACCCTCCTCTATAAAAACTCTTGCTTTAACCCTGAATTCTGAAAACTTATCGACTAAACCTGAGACAATAAAAGAAGAGAAAAAAGAGAAAATTTATTTGGATGAATTGAAATTCACAAATGCTACAGTAAAGTCAAAAGCTGATTTGATAGTTGAACATTTAAGAAAATTTCCCGAAATTTTTATAATAAACGACAAAGGGAAAATTGACTTGGAAAATGAAGAATTTGACGTTTTGCCGATAATTTCGGATCTCTCTAATAGATGGCGGAGTCGTTCGACACCTCCTATGGGTAGCGAAGAGTTTGTTCGAGCACTTGTATCCACAGGATTCCCTGTTGAGCAGATTGCGAACAAGAACCGGTCAGATTTTGCTGTGAGCAAATGGTTCTCAAGTCAGTAGACTATAAATTGGAGCAGATATATTCAGACCCCCAAAACCCCGGAGGTTTTAGAGGAGTGAATGCTTTGCTAAAAGCAGCCAATAATGCCGGAATTAAGGTGACTCGTGAAGAAGTGAAGAGATTTCTGCATCAAAGTGATACATACACGACCCATTATCCGTCTAGAACAAAGTTCAAAACAGGCCAAATTCAGTCGACGGGGCTTGACAGCGATCATCAAGCTGATCTTGCTGTTCTTATTGATCTGAAGAGGTATAACAAGGGATATTCATACATTCTCGTTGTTGTTGACGTCCTGTCTCGATTTGTGATGTGTGCACCTCTCAAAAACAAAACTGGAAAAGAAACTGCGACTGCTTATAATGGTATACTTTACTCTAGCGGAAGAATTCCGTTCAGACTATACACTGACGAGGGAAAAGAGTTTTTAAATACACATTTTCAAAAACTTTTGAGTGAAAAAGAGATAATACACAAGAAACCAAAGAACCATAATGTGAAGTGCGCGCTTGCTGAGAACGCTGTGAAACGGGTTAAAACCCGTCTGTATCGTGTGTTCTCTGAGAATAATACATATTGTTGGATAGATGTACTACAAGATGTAGTACATGGTTTGAATGTCTCACCGATCAAATCTATCGGAGGCATACCACCCGCTGATGTTAATCATGGAAACATGGAGAAAGTGTGGCAAAAACTATACGGAGAAGAAAAGTATAAAACTCCTCAACATGTGTTTCGTGTTGGAGACACGGTCAGACTTTCCAAGTTTAATACATTGTTCAAAAAAGGTTATAAAAACACCTTCACGTTAGAAGTTTTCAGAATAAAAAAATTATTATACAAGGATCCTCCTGTTTATATCATTGAAGACTTGAACGGTGAGGAGATTGACAGTATTGTTTATGAGCCTGAACTCGTCAAGTACGTTCCTAAACAAGAGTTTAAAATTGAGAAAATTTTACGTAAACGGCAGAAAAATAAAAAAACAGAGTTACTGGTAAAGTGGTTAGGTTATCCATCCAGTTTCAATTCTTGGATACCTTCCGGCGATGCAAGAAGAATCCGGTAACTCTTGGCATTTGGGTACCACTTCTTGCTCAAGAGCTTTAGTTGTCTACGTCGCTCAAGTCATGTTAATCTATGCTGTAGTTTCGGTTTCTATATATAACCTAACATTCTCGAATTGTCCTGATAACAAATTGTGGATTGCCATTCTTTCTTCCTGTATAGGGTATCTACTACCATCTCCATCCATCACTCTTAACAAATTATGAAGGACTTTTACTTAACTCTTTTGAGTAACACTCGTAAAGAGGATGTGATTTCTAAATTTCGCGTCAAACTACCTTCTTCAATTACTTTGCATGAGGATTACGAAGTTGCGCTAACAGAGATAATTTACCCAAATACTTTCGACCTTTTGACTGATAGAAGGGAAGATGATAATTTCAATGATAACACGATATTTCTGAAAGATTTCAACGGTAGTGTTGGAACTGTGGCTGTGACTCCATGCTCTTACAAGTCAGGATCCGACTTGGTTGGACAGATAAACTACTCTTTGAATGAATTCTTCAGTTTCAAGTATAATACGAAAAACATGAACATGCTATATTACAACCCATATACGAGAAAATGTGAAATAACTCTACCTGAACAGATTGGAAGAGTAATTTTTTCTAAACGTTTCGCCTATCTTTTGGGTATTAAAGAAACAATAGAACATCAGTCAACCTACATTTCTTCTCATCCTGTTCATGTCGCTAAAGAAATGATGTTCATTTATGTCAATATTGTCGAGAATCAAATGGTTTCTAATGTTTTGTGTCCACTTTTGAAAGTAATAGCCACAAACGGAGAATTGGGTGAAAATATAAACGTTTCATTCACAAGACCTCAATATGTCGCCGTTCGCTACAGAGACTTTGAATACATTACTGTTGATATCAAGAACGACCTTGATGAACATATAAATTTTCATTCGGGAAAGATCTGTATGGTACTTCATTTCAAACCTAAACGTTCGGCAGAGTAGGTATGCATGTACCTTTTAATCCCGACTCTTGTATTGACTGGTACGATGTGTTTATTGAGCAAGCACGTCAGAGTGGTTCAGGATTTCGTGGTTATCCTTATCAGCGTGGTGCTTCTGGTTTGGGTGGTGTTCTTTCAAAGCTATTCAGTTTCATTCTGCCAATAGCCAAATCAGCAGGGAGGTCTATTGCTACTGAAGCTGTGAATGCAAGTGAAAAATTCGTTGATGACATCATTGACGGTAAAAATGTCAAAGATTCCCTAAAGATGCACGGTCGTCAAGCCTATAAAAATTTAGTAAACCGAGTAAACGCTAGACTACAGCAAGGCAAAGGTAAAAGAAAGCGGAAAGTTCGGATAGTCAAAAAGAAAAGTAGAGTCAAGGCTCGAAAGAGGTCAGTAGTGAAACGTCAGCGACACAGAACGGTTCAAAAGTCTCTGAACTCTCTCAAGGATATTTTCTCCAAGTGAAAAAATGGGGAAACTAATCGACCCCAAATCTGTTCCATCTACTCGAAGTGAATTGAGTGTGTTTGAGATACCTTCAACGCAAGTTGCCCTAGAATCCTCAAGATGGCTATCTATACCTACAAGTACTCCAATCAACAACTCTGGACCATATTTGTTCAATTTGGTTGATTCACGACATTTCCTTCAAGTTGGTAAATCCTACATTGCTCTCCGTCTCCGAGTCAAACGACCTACAGGTGCTGATAACGTATTGATTAAGGAGAAGTACGGTTTGATTAATTACATTGGTGCTACTTTCTTCAACCAGGTAACTCTTGAGATAAACAATCAGCAAGTATTTGATTGCAGCAATTATGCTTACAAAGCTTACTTGGAGTGTCTTTTGAACCATAGTACAGATCAAAAGCGAGGTTTCCTTCAAGCCGGTGGTTATTATCAAGATGACGAGGAAGGTTTGGAAAGTACCGAGAATAGCGGATACAACTCCAGAGTTGAGCTTTTATCTAATGATGTTGTGGATCTAGTTGCGCCTCTTCATATTGACCACTTTTCCACTGACCGTTTTCTCATTCCTCACCTCAATCTACAGTTTCGTTTCTATCGTAATTCTGATGATTTTATAACAGAAAATTTCACAACAAGTAAACAATCTGGAATATCCATTGAAGTCGTTTCCATGAAGCTCATGATGCGTGCGGTAGATGTGATAAGTTCAGCTGGTATCGCCTTAGAAAAAACATTACTTTCATACCCTGCAAGATATCCTTATCACAGAACACGTCTACGTGTAATTTCGATACCCGGCGGACGTTCTGATTTTCCATATTCAACGCTTTTCACCGATATTGTTCCGCGACGTATTGTTGTAGGATGTGTAGAGCAGGATGCTTTTGATGGTCATTCGTCCAAGAATCCATTCAATTTTAAGCACTTTAATATTTCGGAGATTTCTATAGACGCAAGAGGAGTTACTTTCCCCGCTCAGCCTCTCAAAATCAACTTTAAGCAAAAATGTTATGCAGAAGCTTTCGCAATGTTTTATGAAAACATTGGAGCTATAAGTGAAAATCGTGACATTGCAATATCTTATAAGCACTATAGGAACGGTTTCACTCTCTTTGCTTTTAATCTTGTACCAACTGATGCTAATAATGATTTTGAACTTGTGCAAAGTGGAACCACTCAAATAGCTTTGAGATTTGCTGAACAAACTCCTCCATCCGGACTACAACTCATAGTATATGCCGAGTATGACGGAATGTATCAAATCGATCATTATCGTAATGTTTTCAATGACCAACAGGTGTAGATATATTCATAACAATTGTATTTCCATGTAAAAGGGATGACTGATGTTGTTTAACGCGGTTGCTTTGTCTAATATAGAGCTAAATAATATTCTGAGGAATTGTCCTGTTACAAGGTTCTATTATCTAGGAAGTTTCCCCTCCGATGCAATTGTTGATATTCCCGAGAGTCGACCTTTCTGCCTTATTTTCAACACCAGCAAGTCTAGTTTGCCAGGAGAACACTGGATTGCTGTATTTGTGAATAAGTTTAATATTGCTGAATACTATGATTCAAACGGAGATGATTGTTTGAATACCCTTGAAACGTGGTTGTCTAACTTTCCTAGAGTAGAAAAGTTTCCTTTTCGTGTTCAAAGTCTTTTCAGTAATGTATGTGGACACTTTTGTTTATATTTTCTCTATAACAGATGTAAAGGTAAAAGCTTAAGCTTTTTGCTCAAATCATTCCATCGTCACAATTTGAGCAAAAATGACTCTTTAGTATATAAATGGTATTTAAATCACCTCAAGTCATGTATAAATAGATGAAGAGAAATCATAGTGCATCGTTTACTTCACCATGTCTAGTGACAAACTTTCCCTCCTTTCTGAGAAGGCCCCTGTGAAAATTTCTGACTCATCAACTAACTCTGAGTCTTCCATCAAAAAAGAAAAGGAACTCTCAAGTAATTGCGAAGATGTGGTAACTGTTATGGAGACCGGCATAACTCTACGCCGAGCGAGAAAACGTATTGAAGGAGATACAGGTGTTAGATACATTCGTAATATTGGTTCATTTCACTTACTCGCGGATGAATCTGATAATGTATTTGTGCAGTTTCTACCTGTTAACTAGTTATCTGAAGATTAAGATGTCCGAGTCAAGCGATACTTCTACTCACGAGGAAGTTCATTTCAAACGCAAAAGAAAACGACTGGAGGAAAACACTGAGGTTTATTAAAATTTTATATTATATGTTCACTACATTAACCGTTAACTGTTGAGTTTCCGTCACATGAGCACGTCAACCTTCATGAAGAGCCTCAACAACTTGGAAGGGATTTCTCAGTATTCAGACCGCAAAGATTCATTACTATGGCTGTTTGTAACACTTGCTCCAAACCTACCGTCATATCCCATATTGATTGTACCGTCACTTTCAAATTATGTAAATCCTGCATTCTCACTAATTCACGGATGCAGTCTGCAATTTACCACAACATCATTGTCAAGAACTTGAGGGATAGAAAGACATTTTCAAATGGAAAGGACTCATCGACAATTACTCGTAGCTTCTGGTAAGTTTTTTACCCTATAAAAATGAAATTTTAAGTTTTTAGTGATTACTAATCATTCGGGGTGATCTCTAGATGGGAGTACAGGTAGCACTCTGTAATAATTTTCATTTCTTTTGTTTTCAATTTTGAATAGAGGTCGTGTTCCTTTTCCTCCTACTTGTGTGACTAAAAAAAAAAGTTTCAGATGCCTCACATTGCTCTCGCTACCTATCTGAGAATCAAAATGAATGTAGATATTTATGACAGACTCACATTGAGCCAGATGGATGAAATTAATGATTCCCTCGTTAATCTGAGGATAAAAACAACACATATGGAGAAAAATACTTTTTTGGATCATCTGCAACTGGACATAAGGACTCGCGTTTATCATCCCATCACCGTAAGGCTGAAGGTGGAGGGAAGGAAGAAGAGTCTGGGTCTGAGACCAGTTCGAGTCCCGCTCGTTGTTAGTTTTTTTAAATTTCTCTTTTGTGTTTCAAGTCCTTTTTTAGACAATTTTTAAAATGTTTGTATTGCAGGATTATTTTCTGGCACAATACGACGTGAGAATAACTAGACAGGATGGCCCCTGTTTCCGAGGGAGAAATGGAGCAGTCTATCCGGTCGAAGTATTGCAAGTTGAATATCTCTAGAACGTGTTATAATTTAGATTCTTTTGGTTCTAGATTCGTTTCGTCTTTGACATTGCGAACTGTTGAAACTAGATTTGTTTTTACTCGATTTGTTTTTTTCCTCAAAGTAATAAAATACTAAGCTATGTAGTTAATTTTCCTCTATTGCATGTTTCGTTTTGTCTTTGAGATGATAAAATGTTGTTGCTAATCTTTGTGTTCTTTATTCTACAAAGGCGGAAGAATATGTGACGTATTCTTTACCGCAAAGAGTGCAAGTTGCGAGAGTAGGAGATGGCTTCCTTCCAAGATCGTATCCATAGATTATACGTGTATGAAAACGGTGATTATTGGAAACACGTGATAAAAATTCTCAAATAAAAGATTCAAAAATACACATCGGAGAGAGTGTATAAAAAGTGTGTCTTTCTGAGAAAGACTACACTGTAAGAGAAAAAACGCTAGAGAGCGTAAAAGAAAATAGCATGTAATATTGAGAGATGCAGATAAAAGCATCATGGATGATTATGTTTAAACGCTAGAGAGCGTAAAAGAAAATAGCATGTAATATTGAGAGATGCAGATAAAAGCATCATGGATGATTATGTTTTCAAGAGATTCAGAGAAAAATATCTGACAGAGTATAAAGATAGAGAGAGAGAGAGAGAGAGAGAAAGAGAGAGAAGAGAGAGAAGAGAGAGAGAAAGAGAGAGAGAAAGAAAGAGAGAGAAAAATAAAGAGAAAGAAAGATAAATAGAGAAATAGAGAGAGATAAAGATCAGCTGGAGTGATTCTTTGCGGTCAGAGAAAAAGTCTCTCGATTTAACACACTATTAAAAATCGGTTACAGAGTCATCCACATCACACACTTTTAGAACACGTTTACCATAATAACGGTTACCATGATGACTTAAACTTTACGCGATCCGTGATTATGAGCTTATTTCACTTTGATTTACTAACTTTGGTCTCAAGTCACTCCAATTTCCTAACTTTGGTGACTCGTGTATTATGCTTTTGGTGACTCCTAGCCTTTGGTAGCTCGAACCGTATGCGAGAGTAAAATTGGGTAGAGTGTAGAGAGAGAGAGACCGAGAGATAAAGAGAACGGAAGATAGAGAGAGCTTGTGAGAGAAAGAGAACTAAAGATTTTGAGAGAGACATATAGAGAAGGAGTGGAAGACAGAGTGCGAGCTTGAAACTATCAACGAAAACAACAGGTGAGCCGTTCACGACCACTAACGTCATTTTAAAATCGGTGCGATGGTTCTCCTCTCTGATCACGCTGCCAGTGTTGTCCTCTCTCCACTTCATCGCCATCTTCATGCCGTTCTTGTACCTGCACATCAATCGGTCCCACGGAATAGCTACGCTGGTCTTGGTCTACACCATCGCGGCCGCCTTCACTATTCCCCTTCTCACAAACTGCTGCGGCTTCAAGTGAGCCTCGAAGAACCTTAAATGCAGTAACTTTCGTATTAAATTCAATTAAAACACTTCTTCTTAACGTCAAAAGATAGAAATGCCAAAAAAGCAACTCTAGGTGTTGAGAATGGAAGACGATGACATGGTTTGGACTATATGGCTTCAAGGTGTCTAATTATTTTTATAAGCCAAGTTTTAAAAGGTGAATCAGATAAAAGGACACGAGCAGAGAGAAAATACATAAACAACTGCTCTCGATATTGTAAACGAAAAAGATTTTGCTTACATTAATAGCTCATACGAAAAGAGATTGCCCGGTTCGCGATTACGTTCGGCTCGGGGGCTCGGTTCTCATCCATTCACTAATTTTGCATGAATTACTTTGAGCATTATCAGTTCCTATGGTCAGAATTATTATTACTGGGGAGGGAACAGTCTAAGACTTGGAGTTATTTCGGAAGATTTTCCAGGACGGTATCGATAATTTCTAGAATTCAAGATTCATTCAAGTTTTTGTGAAGACCTCTCGTAAATAGAATTTAGAGCTCTCAACTTTAAGAAAGGTTCTGCCTCTCAGGAAAAACAAAAACGTTCATTCCAAAGAAAGGATTTTTTTATTGGATAGAATTTGTCTCTTCTGTACACCAAATCTCATATTTGAAATTTATTTATTTTTTACACTTATGTTCTGTGTCTTGCCTAGTTATGCGTTGGAGGAGACAGGAGAAGAATCGTACGTTTCGCTTCATCAAAGCATCATCAGCGATCAAATATAACCTTAAAAACCATTGGTTTATATATCTATTTGATCGCTGATGATGCTTTGATAAAGCGAAACGTCCGATTCTTCTCCTGTTTCCTCCAACGCATAACTAGGCAAGACACAGAACATAAGTGTATTGTCTCTGGATTCACCATCCGATGCGTTTAACCAAGCATAACAACTTCTATTTATTTTTTATAAGATTAAGTGAGAAAAAAATCAACCAGACTAATATAATATGAACAGCGTTCCTTCTCTCTTACTAGGTTTCCGAAAAAATCTTCGAAGTTACCTTACTATTTTTGGGCTCGATTCTTCGAAAGAAAAATCCTTATTTTTACAGATGAATAAAAAACAAGCGTTCTTTATTCAGGTACTATGTCCACGGTTCTTACTGGTCGTTCGATTACGCAAAACCTGGTACTCCTCTCTATCTTCTGATGAATATGGTTTTACAGGTTCAGCCCCATATCCTTTTTGGGTATGACAAATTGTTACAATTACTACCCAAAATGTCACTCAATATCAGATTTACCCGTTTTATTGTACTTTTAGTGTGTCTTGACGACGAGAAGTGTTTAGTGGGGTTGTTGGTGTATGAGTAGCGTTCAGGACTCAGCCAATAGGTGACTCTTTTTTGGACATATATCGTTCAGGACTCAGCCAATGGGTGACTCTTTATTCGGACATATATCGTTCAGGACTCAGCCAATGGGTGACTCTTTATTAGGACATATAGCGTTCAGGCCTCAGCAACAAAATAACATTCAAGGAATAAACTTCGCACATGATGTCTAACAGCCAGAATAACATATGTACATTGTAACAGCATTGATAATCAATAAGTGAAGTTTTTACTTAACAACACTTTATAAACCGGTTTACAATAACTCGATAGACAACAATTGAGTGGAATAATTAACTTCAGAGGCCGTATGCATGGAAAACAGTTTATAATAATCTGGATTATTATAATCAAAGGATTACAAAATCCAAAAAAATTTTAAAAAATTTTGGATTATGGAAATCGGTATGCATGGAAGTCAGATTTCTTAAACTTGGATTATTGTCAAAAAGGACGCGGAAAGACAAGCGTAAGCACTAAAATGCATCAAAATGCACTCTGAAAACTGTAATTGTCGAAAACTAAATGCACTCTAAACACTATAATTGTCGAATATTAGTTAGTATTGTTATAAAATTACAACAGTTTTTCAATTAATTTCGTTGTTGTTGTTGTTAAAGCCGTACTGCAAGTTGAATGTAAAATTTTATGGAATTGGTAGATAAAATATTAAGATGAACATGTTCAACCTATGTTTTCAATCAAAAGGTTAGTTGAAAGGTGATTTGTAGTAATCGTTGTGCTCTATTTGGAACTTCTGCACTTTAGCCCCCCCCCCCCCCCCCTTAGAATGTTAAAACTCTGCGGGTTGTTGAAAATGTTCAATGTTAAAAATGTTAAACATCGTTTGTGCAAATGTGTTTTGTTTGTGCAATTGTGTTCTGTTTGTTGTTTTCACTCATCAGTAAATTTTATTAATTTTAAAGCTTTGAAAACACAGAAAAAACACAAAATATGCGTTACAATTTAAAAAAAATTTTCACTGGAAATACTGGAAATATACAATAAATACTTTCATTAAATCATAGCAAATTAGAAAAAAAATTTCCGTTCCGTTTTACTTTCACTACACACTTCAAAAAGAGCAACATGAACGGAATGGGTCAAATTGAGCCTATTATCTTTTTCGATTACTCAATAACCCACCTCCGGAGTAGGGTTACTAATTTTGATTACTGATACTAAAAGTATTATAGCTTCCATGCATACCGGATTATGGAAATAAATTTGGATTACTGATAATCCAAGCTCATAATCCTTTCGGATTACTCCATGCATACGGCCTCAGTTTCATTACAGGGAAAGTAAGTATTATTCCACATAATAGGGTTCTGACCAACCAAAAAAAATCACACCACGAAAATTCTCTTATCGAATTCCTATTCCACCGTCTATCGACACACCATTTAATAAGAGAAAACGCGAATTATAATACATGAAACCTTATTTAAGAGACAAGTGCTTATTAATGGCACCTCAGCCAGCATCGTAAAACATTAACAATTTTAAATTTTTACCCAAATTTTTAACAAATCCTACTTCCAATCAGGGCTGGGCAAAAAAGTCAAAAAATCAAAAAAAATGGTTGTTTTTTAAAGCTAAAAAGTCAAAAAAATCAACAAAAAGTTGTTTTCTTCAAATAAAATGTTTACCACCTTTTTATTGATCCATTTGTTATGTTTTATCTGATAAAACCTGAAGAAAATGTTTATAGAAATTTGTAGGAGAAAAAATGAGTTTTGATGAAATAACAGTAAGTATTATAGAATCTCAAATTACCGGAAATGAACCCTTACAATTTCAAGAGATCCAACAGTAGGTACTTTTCGTAAATCAATAACAAGTGATGCGCGTCTTTAGAAGAAAATGAGGGTATCATATTTTCTACATAATTATTTAATTTCAACAATGTCAACAACATTATTAATCATTTCAACGGTCTGGAATTGTTAGAAAAACATTGTTTGTCATTTTAAAGAATGGTTGAGCAAGTCAGATGAAAGCTTTGAAAATTTTTAACAAAGAAAGCTTCAAGTGCTAAAAGAGAAATTGAAAAGCACCGTTCTAATTTTAAACAAATTGTATTACCATTTTAACAAATTATCAAAAAAAACAATAAATTCGAGTTTTATTCAGAATCAAAGTTTTTATTATTCCAAGAGTAAGTTTTAGAAAATTCGGCTCTTTTATACTCATGGACATACTAGACGCCAGACATTGCAGAGTGGCATTTTGTTGATACGGTCTCTTTAGCCTAAGCCGTACGGCCTCGTTAGCGTAAACTTTCACTAAGCCTAAGCGTTTTTTTAATGTAAAAATTTTTTTTTGATGTAAAAAAAATTTTAATGTGAAAATAACTTTTTCACGTGAAAATTTTTTTTTCAAGAACCGGACTGGACTCTCTGATGCTCAAAATGATCACCTTTGAAGGAAATTTTTGAAACCAGAACTTTTAAAGCCATTTTTCGTCTATTATTCCAATGTCTGCGTCTGGCGTATGCCCGTGAGTATATAAGAGCCGAAAATTCAAGTGGACGTTTTTTAAAGAATAGAAGCAAAAAATGAAAAATATCATAGTGATTTTGATTTTTCTGTACTAAAAATGTAGAAAACTTCCACTACTTTCATATTCGAAAATTCTTATTCATCTAGGCCGATGAGTTGTAAGTTCTGATTCAAGAAAAGCAACTTTGAAAAGTTATCGGACGTCAAACTACAAAAAGCAGGGTGAGTTCATACCGAAAATTTTCGTTTGAATATTGAATTTTTAAGAAACACGATTGTGTGATTTTCAAGTTATATAGGCTGCGCACCGTTTTGCTCACCAACCGGTTTTAACCGTAAAAAATTAAAACTAATTTGCTCACATACAGTCAAATACATACAGGTTTTGTTTGAATTTTCCCGCTTGGAAACTTCCTGACTAGCAATAAAATGACCTTTCAAAATGCAATAGTTGCTCCATTTGGACACTCAATACGTCATTTTATTGCTAATCAGAAAATTTCCTGAAAATTCAAATAAAACCTGTATGTATCTGACTGTATGTGAGCAAATTATTTTTTTTACGGTAAAAAACGGTTGGTGAGCAAAACAGTGCGCAGCCTTAGGATTAAAGGTATTTAAAGTTTGGTTACAAAACTTTTGCGTCGCGGTTTGGTAGTTTGAATTGGCTGGTTTTTTGAACAATTTGTACGAAGGTGAGTTACGGTATTTGAAGAATTTTGAAAGAGGAGGGTGTGCGTGGTGGCCCGCCCACCCAACCGTGATTGTTGCAGGAACGCGAGTAGAGAAGATAAGGAGAGTGGTCGAGCTACTAGAGAATCTTGGCATGAATTATCTAGCGGACGGGTTCATTAGCGCAGTCAATGGAGCTGTGGCCCCGTCTACTTTATGTTCATATCGGAATGCTTGTAAGAATCTCAAGAACTTTGTTCGCCCCCTGGGACTCGATCCAGCGGGCCCCGATGCTCTCATCATATACGCTCTGCAGAAAGAGAATAAAAATAAATCACTTTCGACGTTAAAGATCACAGCGGTGGCAGCCCGTAACTTCCGGCGAGGTTTGGACAACGGAGAGCAGGAGTTTTTGGGCTCGATACACGAGTGCACGAAGAGAGATCGAGAAGTGAAGCATCGCGGGAAGGTGGGAAGGACCACTGTGGATCAGCTTCTGCGTCAAGCACTTTACATGGGTGATGCAGACAACTTACGGACGGCTTGCGGGGCAGCCCTCGCTTTCTTCGCCTTGCTGCGGGTCAGAGAGCTAGTCAAACTGGACTGGGCGGAGATAGTGGAGAGAAAAGGGAGAGTAGAAAAGACCGTAATTAAGGCTAAGAACGACGTGTATGGAAAAGGCAAAACGACGTTTGTGGCGTTGGACGAAGGTTCAATCGGGGAAAAGGTGTGGCAAGCGTTCAGGAAAAGCCCTTGGCCGTTACCTCGAGGCCCTGTGATGCAACTTCTGAAGAGTGGGCGACGGATTTCCGAAGACCGTTTCAGAAAGGATCTGAAACAGCTTGCCCAATTAGCGGGGGTAGAGGAGAGAGTGACTCCACATGAACTCAGAGGAGGAGGAGCGACCAATTCTATAATGGAAGGAGCATCATTAGAGGAGGTTCAAAGCCGGAGAACGTGGAAGAGTACCGAAGGTTCGGAACCTTATATCGACGACTCCGTGGAGGCGCAAGGGGGTTGTTTACGTCTGTGAATTCTGTTTTGTTTTTTGTTAAGGTTTGCTTAGTCTTTTAACTCTACAATCGTTCGATTTAAACATGGTCCCATAAGGAAATTGCATGCATGGGACGCGTCGCGGTTGACGATAAACATATAGATTAAACATGACGATAAACGATAAGGTTCTACCCGATAAACAGTCATTGCCTACATGTGTATGCAATTTCCATGTGAGACTTTGTTTAAACCAAAGTTATACTTCATGACGAAAGGAATAAAATGACTGGAGGAAGAAGTGTAATAAAAGTTTATGTGTTTAGACTGTTTTTGTTTGGTTCTTTCCTGAATTTAATTTTGATTGGTTCCTCTATAATTAGTTTGATTTGATGTTGTTGTTCGCTTCGGTTGTTGATTGTTTTCTTCTTGCTGATTCATTACACGTACATACATCGATAAAGCAATCCTATCGATAAAGTAATCCAAATTCAAGTGCTTTGGAACCAAACTACAGTTTTACCGGAGTTGGAGTGAAACGGAAACAGAGGAAAAACCAAAATCGGTTACAAACACACTAAAAAGTTTGGTGAAATTTCTGATTTTTTTAGTTTTTGTCGACTTTTTTTCGATTTTTTTAGGTAATTTTTTTTTTGGAAATAAATTTTTAAAAAAAACCCAACAAAAAACACAAAAAAAGCCCAGCCCTGCTCCCAATACACCTCTGTGTCACCTAAGCGTATCCTTGTATTGGGCGCCATACCCTCGCGATTTTCATCGCCCTCTGCTCTGGATTTCCTCTTGTAGGGGGCTTCCATTCGTTGATGCTTTCCGTTGCTCGGAAAGCAAAGGCCCCAAGGCTTCCTGCAATTGAGGAGACTGCTCTTCCTTTAGCGACTCCAGGGTCTAAATAACCGGTCCAAATATGGTACAAACGCGCCTCAGGTAGCCAAAACCATCGGCCGGCATAGTATAGTTGGGCACTCAGGTATTAACATAGACCCGCGATTTGGATACGATAGTGAATACAGAGAGCCGCTTCGAGTAAGATTCATAGAAGCAATTAACCTCTGAGTGACCTTATCTATAACCAGACAAAGCGACAGATCCGCTTTTTTCTATAACCCCAGCCTCTTTGAAAACTGCTTCTTTGCGCTCTCCGCTGCCTTACGTCTTCAAGGTGCAGGGCGCCCCGCCGCTTGGCACATCGAAAAAATTCCTTGAGCAAAAATCTACCTATCACCAAGAAACCTCATTATCCTTCCTTCTTGTTACTTGTGTCAAGCCATGGGATGAGGGGCCGCGCTTTACTTGGGGTGTGGGTAGGTGGGTCTTTTGTTTTTAGTGTGCTCTTACGGTAACACGACATTTCGCACCGCGAAATTTCACATTCGAATTTCGAAATATTGCTATACTTTTTCACTCTGAAATCTCTGCTTAGGCTTAGTTAAGTTCACGCTAACGAGGCCGTACGGCTTACTACGAGACCGTTTGGGACAACTAGCCAAATTCGGTAGCGAAATATCGTGATGCGAAATGTCGGCACTTTTCCAGTTCGACGTAGGCTCCTCCTCCGCTCCTCGTGGCGCGTTTTGTTGCATTTTGATGCAAATGATGCTCCTGTTCTCTCTCTTTCCTTTTATTTATTTTACTTGAGACCGCGCTTTACTTGGGGTGAGAAGAGATAAGAATTTTGTTTTCAGTGAGCTCGTACTACTCTAGCGAATACACTTTTTCTCAATTCGAATCATGAAAAAACAACACTTTTTCTCAATTCGAATCATGAAAAAACTGTTATTAAGAGAAATGTTTTCATGCGGTCACGTTCCTAAGCCGTACTTCCGCGTTAGCGTAATCTGGCACAATTTTACTTGGGGGCGCACTTTACTTTGGGGGCTTTTGTTTTTAGTGTGTTCAAACTACTGTATTTATTACTCCATTTTCTATATTTTTTATGAACTTAGTCTTTGAATCGACAAATAATTAATAATATATTAAATTTTCCCATGTGGCCTTGTTAGCATAAACTTGACGTAAGCCTATGGAAAAAGTCAGTTTAAAAAAACCTGACCCCCCCCCTTCTAATTAGAGAGCGGCCTCTCAAATTAATTTGCGCCAGTGAATCAAAAGACTTCTCTATTTTGCAATTTTATAAGAGGTACTCAAGAAAATTCATTATGTAAAGTTTTGAAAATTTGGAGGCATTATCACATGAGTAATGAATATATATATTCACATGAGTAATGAATATATATATATTCACTCATGTTATAATGCATATATGTAGATAAATATCTGTGGTTTTTGAATGTTTGTTTTTGCACTGACAAGTGTAGATAAAATATATATATAAATGTACATATATGTAGATATTTTAAGGCAATCTGCGTCTTCACTATGGTTCTTACCGATGCGCTCATCCTTCGAAAGTTTTCGCAGATGAACATATCAAATAATAAAAAAGGTAAATATATGAAACGAATAATTTCAAATCTCATATTTTATATCTCATCGACGCCATCAACGCATCTCTTTAATCTCTATGATCATAGAGATGAACTTATCGATGACCTGATTTTGTCGTTATGATGCATCCATCGGTCACATCAACCCATTTCTTAAACTAACTTATTAGATACATATTGTTAGGAAGGTGTGAGCCACGGTTCAGTTATAGTTCGCTAACGATTTCATCCCGGAACTCAGATGATGCGACCAATCATGACTAGTTTTTCGTTCACAACTTCTTCGCCAAAGAATCATTTGCTCTGAGTGATCGTTGATATGACTGAGAGATGGGTATTTGAGGAAATGTAACAGGAGAAATAAGCAAATTTATCGTAGTGTTTGAATAGTCATAATTATCTGCCTAGCTTTTCAAAATCATACTTCAAAAAAGAGGGCGCAAAATGAGCTTCGAAGTTGACAAAGTGTAAATTTTTAAAAATGAACTAGCAACAGCTTCTGTGAATGAGAAGTTGTGGACGCAACCGACTTCCTCGCTTGAAGAGTAGAATAATGGGATTTCTTTTTAAGTGCCATTCAGTAACTTTATAATTTATCAATATGTCATTTTGCGATGGTAAAAAAAAGATTGTACTTTCTTGTTTCGGAAGTTTTCTGTGTGCTTTCTACTTCCGAAAAGGTTGACATTTAAAATGCTGAAATCGAAAAGTTTTTCTCGGAAAATAAATAAACTGTGGCCCTTTTTTCAGAAGTAGTTCATCTTCCAACATTGAGTAGGAATTCATTGTCGTCACAGCCGCGCTCTTTTATTTCTTCGACAACACAGCCAAAGGTCATAATTTCGTTGTTTTTTTAATTAGTTTGTATGTTTTGAATTCAAAAATCTTAATGTAAAAAATATCCAAATTGATTGGAATCTTGTTTTTCCCACACTTTTTCTGAGAAGATAGGCGGCTCTAGAGAAAGAAAACTCGATAAGTTGATACGGATTCCCTATCATCGAGACATGTAGTCACATTTCGAGGTGTTTCTCATTCTAAATATTTATGTACATATGTGTACATATGTTCCATGTGTAACACATGTTCGATGCTCTCCAGCTTTCCTTTCGAATGCTAGAACTGATTAGGCGTTTTTAATATTTTTTTCTATTTTTTCAACCTCAATGTACATGCTACAGCACCATGCAAAATTCTATCAAAAATATAATTTTGAACATAACTTCGTCAATAGCGAACATATTGTCTTGAACTTTCCATTTTTCGTGTATTTTTATGGGAGTATATGTTTCTATTTCGGAAAAGCATGTTTGCTTCAAGAAACCAAACTCATTCCAACCAAAACTTAAATTTTCAAATTTTCATTATGTTGACACAAATTTTTTTTCTCAAAATTCCTTGTTTGTTTGGCTTTTTCTATTTTTTTTCTTCAAAAGACTCATTTTACTAGAAGTGAAAATGTGTTTCAGATTTGTATTAGATCGAGTGTCAGTTTTTCTTTTGTCAAATATGAGTAATCTGTTGAACAATTGTTTTTCCTCCGTTTCCGTTTTACTCCAACTCCGGTAAAACTGTAGTTTGGTTCCAAAACACTTGCATTTGGATTGCTTTATCGATGTATGTACGTGTAACGAACGAACCAGCAAGAAAAAAATAATCAATCAACAATCAACAACCGAAGCGAACAACAACCACAAATCAAACTAATTATAGAGGAACCAAACAAAATAAAATTAAGGAAAGGAACCAAACGAAAACAGCCTAAACACAGAAACTTTTATTGTAGAGTTAAGCAAGTCAGACTAAGCAAGTCCTAAGAAAACAGAATTCACAGACGTAAACAACCTCCACGAAGTCGTCGATATAAGGCTCCATACCTTCGGCACTCTTCCACCTTCCCCGTCTTTGAACCTTCTCCAATGATGCTCCTTCCATTATAGTGGAATCTGTCGCTCCTTCTCGTTTGAGTACATGTGGAGTCACTCTCTCCTCCAACCCCGCTAATTGGGCGAGCTGTTTCAGTTCCTTTCTGAAAAAGGTCTTCGGAAATCCGTCGCCCACTCTTCAGAAGTTGCATCACAGGGTTTCGAGGTAACGGACAAGGCCTTTTCCTGAATGCTTGCTTGCCACACCGCTTCCCGGAGCGAACCTTTGTCCAACGTCACAAACGTCGTTCTGCCTTTTAAATACACGTCGTTCTTAGCCTTCCCTACGGTCACTTCTCTCTCCACTATATCCACACAGTGCTGTTTGACTAGCTCTCCGACACGCAGCAAGGCGGATAAAGCGAGGGCTGCCCCGCAAGCCGTTCTTAAGTTGTCTGCATCACCCATGTAAAAGTCTTGACGCAGAAGCTGATCCACAGTGGTCCTTCCCACCTTCCCGCGATGCTTCACTTCTCGATCTCTCTTCGTGCACTCGTGTATCGAGCCCAAAAACTCCTGCTCTCCGTTGTCCAAACCTTTCCGGAAGTGACGGGCTGCCACCGCTGTGACGTCGAAAGTGACTTCTTTTCTCCTCTTTTCTGCAGAGCGTATGTGATGAGAGCATCGGGGTCCGCTGGATCGAGTCCCAGTGGGCGAACAAAGTTCTTGAGATTCTTACAAGCATTCCGATATCAAAATAAAGTATACGGGGCCACAGCTTCATTGACTGCGCTGATGAACTCGTCCGCTAGATAATTCATCTCAAGATTCTCTAGTAGCTCGACCACTCTCCCTATCTTCTTTCCTTGCTTCCCTGCAACAATCAGGGTTGGGTGGGCGGGCCACAACGTACACAATGAAAAAGGCCTAGAATGAAGAAATATAGCATTCCGCCTCTTTCAATATACTTCAAATACCGTAACTCACCTTCGTACACATTATTCAAAAAAACCCGCCAATTCAAACTACCAAACCGCGACGCAAGTGTTTTTTAACCAAACTTTAAACTTTCCGGTTTTTTTTACTCATTAATACTCCCATTTTAGGCTTGTTGTCTAAATTTTTCGTGATTTTATGTGAATTGAATGATTGAAATTTCGAACTACTTGACGCAAAATGGAAAAAGTTATCAACTGAAAACCAATTAGAACATAATTTCGCACATTACTGTATAAACCTTTTTTTTTCAAAAAAACAAATCAAAAAACTTTGTCATCCGTAACTGTCAAAAAAAGCCAAAAGGTTGTTCATACAAGTGGGGGCGTGGAATAAGAGATTGGACAATGAGGTTGAGATTGTGAAGGCTGAGAAGTTAGGCTTGCTTGCTCGTCATCCATTCCCGTTCCACCAATCGACTTTTCCATTTTGGACCTATGATTATCATCACCTTTTCGGTAATTGTCGGCTTCTCCGAATTCGTTCTGTGTACCCTTTGTGGCGGTAAAGTTCGCCGTACATGTTGGCGTCTCACAAAATGTACAGGTGGACCATGTTTTTTTTATTATTATATCTTCGCCTAGATTCTGATGTGGAACAAAGCACAGACTGGTGTAACTAGAAAGCAGAACTTTTCCGGACAGCAGAGAGTCTTCGCAGCCTCGTATTTGTTGCTGTCCTTGGCTTTCTTGGTCCCTACTCTAGTCTTCAATACTCTCGTATAGTGAGTTGCGATCTTTTTTCTAATTGGTTTGGAACCGTCTCATAACTCAGAGGTTTGAATGGATGGATGCATCATAACTATATGAAAACTGGTTCTGAGCTATCGCTCACATGGCTTACGAACAGAGATTGATAAGTCGAAGAAACTTGGATAGAGAATTAGGGCATTGCTGAGGGAAACCCTTTTACATTTAGTATATCTCAATCCGAATATTATTTGTACTTATCTTCAGAAAACTTTCTGTGACAAGCTCAATCTGTACGTAGTGAATATAGAATGCATCAAGAAGAGACAAGTAGCAGTTGTTAAAAAAACAATTCCAGACTCGGTTTTCAGTTGGCAATCTCTCGAGTTTGTAGCGGCTCCGATTATCATCACCTTCTCAAAAATTCTCGGCTTCTCCAAATTCGTTCTGTATACTCTTTGTGGCGGTGAAGTCCGCCGCATATGTTGGCGTCTCACAAAATGTAACCGATGCTGAGTAAGCTAGATTCAAGGTTTTATAGTGTAGCTTACTGCAAGGGTAACGAAATCTCTGAATGAGACCACATCATCCATAAAATTATTGGTTATAGGTTTTTGTCTCGCGAAGTCACTGGTTGACTGTTTCGTTGCTACCTAGCGGATCAGTAAAAAATTCGATTTTTTCTTCTTTTTGTTTTGTCGAATAAAATAACACCTTTAAAAGTACTCCAGCAATGCTCATGCTCACCTTGTGAGCTATCATTTTAAAAAATGTTTTGTATGGAGTCTCTGTCAAATCCTTCTACTACAAGTTACTCTAACTCTCTTTCTCTTTTTTCTCTTCTTTTTTTCTTTTCTTCCAATCACTTCGAGAAGCTAAATGTATCGGATACTTGAAGTAACGGAGGAAAAACAAGAAGTTGAAGACATGGGATACTTAATAGTGGTTTCTACATTTAACAAAGGCGTATGTAGTGTCAAGAAAAGAAAACTATTAGATCTTACAAGTAACTAGAACAAATACATTGGTTTTCTTTCTCTTCAACTTTGTGGTTTAATGATTCCACGAGTTTATTCATTTCAACTTTCGTATCTTTGAATCGCTTCGTTATCATAAACATTCTGCGGATCAAAAGTGTAGCACAGCCGATAGATACCATTCAAGAGTTTGAAAAAAATTCATGTTGTCTACATCTAGTGCAAAACTTGAAAAACTTAACTTTCAGATTAGTCACCGATTCAGGCGACACTTTGATTTTTTTTAAAGAGATGTTATGAACATAAATAACACAAGGACCTAGTATTTGAAGAGAGAAAATTTATATATTCGTTAATATTCATGTATATTTTATTTTCACCTTTTCCGGACCAAAGATGCTCGAACACTGTGCTGGAAAAATCAAGCTATGTTCTACTTATCAAAGCAGTTTCTGTGAAAAATCAATCGATTGTAATAAAATAATTCTGAATTCATGTTATGACGTACCTCATTTACATTACATTATTTTAGATTTCTTACCCCCCTTTGTGAAATCAGATAGCAAAGGTTTAAAAAGTTTACATTCAGTTTTCATATGTAGTATGTATATAATTCAGTTGTTTTTTAAGCTCGTGTCTCCTCTTCTCTATTTTCTCAGTTTTCTTGTTGAAATTAGCATGATTTTCCTTTTTGGATGCAGCTGAAATACATATAAAGACCATGAGATACAAAACAGAAATGCTTCATACATATGTAGCGGTGGAATTGTACAAATTATGGATTGACATCACATTTGTCCTCCAATGTGTTTGTCCTTTCCACCAAACAATTTTTCGAGAGATAATTGCCTCTTCTCTATCTTAACGCTAACATTGTTTTAGAGAGCTGAGTCACTAGGGAAAGTCCTCGGTAACCATTTTGCTCTTCACACTGTTACGTTAAAATTGAGCCTTCGTTCTACCCTTTCCCACCATTTAACGTTTCATAATTTTGAATAGTTTACGAGATTTCAAATTCCAGTGTGGAAGATCATACAAGAAAAGAAGCGGAAGTTGTTACTCAATCGTGAAAACACTAGTCACGATGTCATGACATTCCCAAATTGAGCACGTGAAATCACATAGTTGAATCAATAAGGTCAAATGTGGCTGTCAAATAAAACTGTCATTGAAGTTGTACCATCTGGCCTTAAAACCTTGAAAAAAGATTTACAGGGGTAGGCAGATTCATTGCAATTTTATATTAACCGATTTCTCGAACGGAAAAAAAGTATTTCCAATTCATTTGATAGCTTTTATTAATTAAATTAGCAAGTACTTCTTCTTCTTCTTCTTCTTCTTCTTCTTCTTAGCGTTGTCCCGCGCCGGCCGAGGTCGGAGTGGGGTCCGCTGTACGGCTTCTAGCTCTCCAGAAACATCTGTCCGTTGCGTCTTCCGAGTGGAGTTTTGCAAAGCGCAGGTCTTGGTTGAGCGTGTCCATATATCTTGTCTTCGGTTTGCCTCGCGGGCGTTTGCCTGGTACTTCCATGTCAAGGGCGTGTCTTGCGATGTTGGTCGCGTCTCTTCGCATCACGTGTCCATACCATCTAACTCTCCCTTCTCGCATCTTTTCTTGTATTGGGGCAACGCCGAGTCTCCCTCTCACAATCGTGTTACGCACACAATCTAGGCGAGTCAGTCCTAGTGTCCAGCGTAACATTTTCATCTCATTCGTGTGGATCATGTTCTCGGTTATACGCGTTGTAGGCCAGGTCTCCGTCGAATAGAGAAGCACGGGACGGATTGCTGTTTTATACATCTTTCCGCGTATGCCAGCTGTGATATTCCTATCACAGAGGACACCTGTAGCTTCTCTCCATTTCATCCAAGCTGCATTTACTCTTTGGCGTGCCGCTGCATTTGTTGACGTGTCTGAGGAGATGACAGAACCAAGGTACTTGAACTCGGAGGTCTTCGGGAGCGGTTCACCGCTGATGTGAACAGTTCCCGACGTTTGCACTCCGATTTCCTGGTACTCGGTCTTCTTGATGTTGAGGCGTAAGCCATGCCTACTAAGAGCGTCATTCCATTCTTGGGTGCGTTTCTCGATTTCGGCACGTGTAGGAGCAGCAAGGAGAATGTCGTCGGCGTATGCGATGGTTGACGGAGCCGGAGTCAGTAGAGGACGCGTAACGGTATCCATAACCAAAATGAAGAGAAGGGGAGACAAAGCACTCCCTTGGTGCACTCCAACGTTTACTGCGAATGGCTCTGTGATGCCGACCGGAGTTCTGACAGTACTCTTTGAATCATCGTACATCGCCATTGTCCATCGAATGTACTCTTCAGGAACCTGATGATCGCGCAATGCATATGAAATAAGATCATGGGGGACTCTGTCGAACGCCTTTTCCAAATCGAGGTAGGTCAGATGGAGAGGTGATCTTTTCTCTGCGTGCTTCTCGACGAGTAAACGGAGTGCAAATATTGCATCTGTTGTGCCTCTTCCGTTCACGAACCCGCATTGCTGAGCTGGAATATCGAGGATATCTCGTATGCGTGAATCCAGTATCCTCTCAAATATCTTCATAGTGTGGTTGAGAAGACGTATTGGACGGTAGTTGCTGCACACTCTGGCATCGCCTTTTCCTTTGAAGACTGGAACGGTCGTGGAGTAGCGCCAGTTATGTGGGATTTGGCCTTGCTTTACGATGGTGTTGAACAGGTGCACGAGATGTGCTAGTCCAACATCACCCGCAAGTTTCCAGGCTTCGGTGGCTATGTCGTCCGGTCCAGCCGCTTTCCCAGTCTTCATCTTAGAGAGTGCCTTCTTCACTTCCTCGGCCGTGATGGTTGGCACGGGTCCTTGTATGGCGTGGGAAGTAGGGATGGGAGGGTGCTCAAACTCTTGGCCGCTCATTTCTTCGAAATGTTCGCGCCACCTGTTTCTGACTTTTAAAGGGTCAGTGACGAGCTTTCCTTGTTTGTCCCTTATCGTGGCTGCTCTCTGGATGTCCAAGGTGTTGCGGTGTCGAGCCTTGGCAAGCCGATAGATGGCTTTATCGCCTCCTGGTTGGTTCATCTTCTCATAGAGATCGCGGAAGTAGGAGGCTTTTGAAACTGCGACAGCTCTTTTGGCGGCTTTCTTGGCTGAGCTGTATGCAGCGCGGTCGTCAGCCTCATTTGACGTCCTCCATCTCTTGTAGGCATTCTTTTTCGCCTTGACCGCATCCTGAACTTCGGAGGTGAAAAACCAGGTGTCTTTGTCACGGTCGGACGTTAATTATCTGTTAATTATGATTGTTAGTATTGAATGTTAGTATTGGTGATATTAAACATAGAACATTCAGATTGTTAAATAATTATTGGTAAATAGTTAGTAAGCTATTATGATAGACTACTTTTGGTGAGTCTGATAATTTTATGTACTGTAATTTTGCTCACGCTGTTCTACGGGGCAACTTCCCTACCAGACGCGAGAGCGGCCGCAACGCTGCCAACGCAACGCGACGCAACGCTGCCAACGCAACGCGCGAGAGGATTTCGTTTGGGCAGGGTGGTTGAGTTCTGAGTCAGTCGAGTGTTGTGTTGCTCTGGGAGCAAGTCGTGTGGATTGGTTTCTTTGTGATTTTTTTTGTGAGAAGACCGTAGCGGCGTGAGTCCTCAGGGGCTGCGTCCGTTACAGCTCCAGTTGTTCTACGGGTTCTAAGAGCTCGTAGGGTGACTCGAGTGTCTGAAAGGAGCTGTTTAGCCCGCTAACGGGCCTGGTGTAATCGATTGAAGAATTGTTGTGCTTCTCTGCGTTGAAGTCGTTATTTGGTGCTCCTTGTGAAATAAATATCGGCATCTAAAAACTCTGTTTGTGTTCGGCATTCCAAGTCAAAGCGTGAAACTAATTTGCGAACTACATTACATCTTTCTCGATTCTTGGCTTTCCGGGTTTCGTCTTTCCGAGGATGCTTGCGGCGGGTGCTCTGATGCTGTCTTCAAAAAGCTTCCAGTGTTCATTTATGTCCTCTGGAAACTGCTTGTAAAGTGCAGGAGGGAGTAGATTGCGATGGATGATGTGCATGAGAGAGAGACGTTCTACTTTCCCAGTCGAGCGCCACCATTTGACACGTGTGCATTCAGGATTACGAGAAGGCTGTTTCTTCGACTTCAATACGCTGTAGTCCATAAAGAGAGGGTGGTGCTGAGATGCAACATGGTCTGATGAAATGACCTTTGCATCTTTCGCGTTCCGCAGCTTTGCTCTCAGGATTAACCAAAAGTCAATTTGACTCTGATTTCTTCCGCTCTCGTATGTGAGTCCGTGAGATCGTCTCTTTTTGAAAAAGGAGTTCACGACTGCTAGATCGCATCGAGCACAGAAGTCAAGTAGCCGTTGACCCTCAGCATTGATCGTTCCGATTCCATGTCCTCCATGTTCTCTCTCACGACCTTGTCGATCTGAACCGATGTGAGCGTTAAAATCTCCGCCGATTAAGATGTCTTCATGAGACTCTCGGAGTTTGATAACTTCCTCTAGAGAGTCGTAGAAGTCCTCCTTATCAGCGTCGCTACATCCTTGTTGAGGTGCATATGCTGAGACGACAAGGAAGTGATTGTTGGACGAAGAAATTCGGACGGCCATGACTCGATCTGTAGAGCGAATGACTTCGGTTACATCATCAGCAATTTTCGAGGAGAGGATGATGCCAACACCATTTCTTGTTGATGACGTGCCATGGTATATCAACTTGTATCCGTCTCCTATCGGCTTCGACTTGCTTCCTCTCCATTTCGTTTCCTGTACAGCAGCAATGTCAACCCTTCTTGTTTCTAGCATTGCGGCCAGCTCTCTACTGCGTCCCGTCAGTGTTCCAACATTCAATGTGACGAGGCGAATTTGGGCTGTACGCCGCGCAGACATACCCGCCCATGGGTAGCTGCCTGTCCTCGCATATTTGACGGTCCTAGCGGACAAGGTAAGACCGCGTCGCTTCCGGGGGACGCCCTAGCTTTGGTGATATATCTTGAAGAACTTGAAGCCATGGTTTACAACAAGGGTATTCATGCGATCGGCCTGTTGAGTGGATGGTCAATCCAGCCTGGCATCGCGGAACGTGTTTGTCGGGAGTTCCTGCTAATCCTTGACCGTAGAAAAGCAGAAGGTTAATCGAAAAGACGCCTCGACTCGTGTGGCCTGGACTAACCCCTCTCCGCCTGGCCATCTGGCGGATAGAACCACTGCCGGAAGTGGACTCGTCCAAAGGGGGCCCAATTTTAGCCAATTAAATTAGCAAGTACATTCGGTTAAAATTCAATTCAAAACTGTCTTCTCTCTCACGAATTACGGTCTTCAGACGTCGTGGGTATTTGGCTATCACGGCAGAAAGGTACTCTAGGGAAAGATCGGCCCAAGCTCTCTTCAGAGACGATTTCAGGGCATCGACGCTGTGGACGCAGACCTTGGCCTGCAAATACCCTCGAATGCGTAGTCGAGGAGTTCAGGTCGGGAGAGCAGGCCAGCCAGTCTTCCTTTGGAATGAAGCCCGGTAAATTGGTTGCGCACCATGTTTGCACACTTCTTGCTGTATCGGAAGGGACTCCATCCTGCTGATACACATTAGGGGCTCCATTAAAATGAGCATCTGCCCAAGGCTTCAGATGAATCTTGAGGAACACCGCTGATTACAGAAATTGGTTCTGAGTAAAACTGTCTATGCTAACTGATTGTTTACGACTTTCAAGAAAGGATGAGATGAATCTGAGAATACAGGGTGCGGCTAAAGTATGGAACGGTGGTTATTAACCCTTTGTTTTTAGAAAAAAGCAAGCAAATCAAGTCTTTAGTATAAAGTTTTTTATTGCATGTAGTAAATTAGAGTATTCCCTGCTCCTCGTTGATCTCAAGCAACGGATTTTTATACCGAGCAGAGGAGGATTGTTCGCAGCAACTTGTTCAAAAATCGTGTGGTGTGACATTTACACAACTTACTTCCTGAAAAGATTGATTAGCGGTGGTTCAGTGGTAGAATGCTCGCCTGCGACGCGGGCGGCCCGGGTTCGATTCCCGGCCGATGCACCATTTACACAACTTACTTCCTGAAAAGATTGATTAGTGGTGGTTCAGTGGTAAGGAATATTGAGGTCAAGCCTCTTTGAAGTAAGGTGTAATGACTCGGAATCGATTAAACGATTTATTCTTGAACAAACAAAACAAAACCGAAAAAGGACTTCAACTACAATAAAACCAACTTCAAAATTCCAACAATTTATTACTCCATAAATTACTAAATTACGAATAATTTATATCCGAGTTATATAATATCCGAGTTAACAACGACTTTGTTGTCAGGACCCGAACCCGTGACCTTTCGCATTCCGGGCGAATGCTCTCCCCACTGAGCTACACACGCACACATAATCATCATCATCATTTGTCATCTTAATCAGGCGTCACTGCCTTTAAACTGTGTAACTTAGAATTTGAAGAATAAAGGTTTTAGTATCGATTATGAAAAATTATTCGATTCGGCCTCCTCTTTCTCTTACAACATGCCTGAGACGATGCTAGAATTGCTGAACCGTGTCTCGCAGGTATTCATCAGGAGAATTGGGTCTTGAGAACATTCAAATTTTTAGGATTTGTAGCACAGACCTTGAATATCTCCAAATAGAGTAATCCAGTGGGTTCAGGTCGGGAGAGGAAGCGGACCATGTGGACTTTGTAAAAAAAAGGCCTGAAGGTTTTCTGCGCACCAATCTTGAGTTAACTTGGCAGTGTGAGAAGGAGGTCCGTCTTGCTGAAAGACATACTTCTCTCCTTGGAAATGAGCATGTGCCCCCAGCGCTTCAATAATTTTTTCAATATTTTTTCCGTTTACAGATGTTTTTTGACGTTTTCTTCGACGAAGGATTCTTGCCTGACACATAAACTGAGCAGAATGTTCAGTTCATTCGATGCATCTGCTTTTTTTATCAGCCTCCATAGAAATGTGAGCAAGAACGCGTTAGTTTTAGGGGTTGAACTCATCTTCTACTTTGAGTAATTTCTCATCAGAGAAGATGAACTGAGGAAGCGAGTCAGTTGCGAGACGCGACAAAAGAGCTTTGCATTTTTCTTTTCTCGCGTGCTTGTTTTGTTCAGTTAGGAGAGCTGTTTTTTTTCCTCGGTATGAGGAATGTCTCAGCTTGTTATGAACAATTCTTCTGACGGATTTTTCTGAGATCTTGAGCTCTACCTCCATTTTCCGCATGCTCCTCTTCGCATCACGGGCGATCCTGCTTCGCACTCGTTTTACAAAGACTGTGGTGGTAGCCGTCTTTGGTCAACCACTTCTATGACCATCCGAAAAAACCTCCTGTCTCTTCAAAACGAGTCAGCTAAACTTCACCAGCAGGTTGGTGCTCCCAAAAAAAAGAAGTTTACAAACAAGTATGGGGGACCTCGCATTTAAAATTATGACTATTCATACTTGAAAAAACTGAAATTCAGAAAACTAGAGTTGTAGATAATTGAGAAATTATTGAGGCAAGAAAAGCGTCATGAGAAATACAACTCCCAACAGATTAGTTTCTACTTCTCATGTAGATACCTCAAGATATACACGAGAACAAAAACGTAGAGACACGAAAATTACAATACTATTCGTACGACACGGCATCAAAGTGTTAATGGCTTGATTTTATGTATGACAGGTTTCCTTTCTTTATTGATAATCTCACAATGCGCTCTTCCTTGAGAAAAACCCAGTGGTTTGGTGCGTTATTGGTACTGGAGTTCTTTTGATAATAAAAAATGTGGTTGTGATCTTCTGCTAATTTAGAGTTTCTAACCCAGAAAAGAAAAAGTTCGAAATTTTATTGGTTTAGATCAACTAGACGAGACAAATCATCCGCGCGCAAAGGAGTATTTGGATAAATGACTGAACTATCGCTGTTGTAATGGTAACGCGCGCTTCCGGTTTAGTCGATATGGCTCGGTTCGATCCCGCCCGGTGGACTAGCTAATACTATTCGTACGACACGGCATCAAAGTGTTAATGGCTTGATTTTATGTATGACAGGTTTCCTTTCTTTATTGATAATCTCACAATGCGCTCTTCCTTGAGAAAAACCCAGTGGTTTGGTGCGTTATTGGTACTGGAGTTCTTTTGATAATAAAAAATGTGGTTGTGATCTTCTGCTAATTTAGAGTTTCTAACCCAGAAAAGAAAAAGTTCGAAATTTTATTGGTTTAGATCAACTAGACGAGACAAATCATCCGCGCGCAAAGGAGTATTTGGATAAATGACTGAACTATCGCTGTTGTAATGGTAACGCGCGCTTCCGGTTTGAGTCGATATGGCTCGGTTCGATCCCGCCCGGTGGACTAGCTTTTTTCTGTGCGATAGTTCAATCATTTGTCATCTTAACCAGGCGTCACTGCCTTTAAACTGTGTAACTTAGAATTTGAAGTATTTGGATACCTTATCGTTCTACGGTTTGCAGTTAATTCTTTTTGTTCTACGGTATGCAAATAATCGATTAAATTGCAGTTTTCACTTTCTGGTCAAATCTTAACGGGGGTTTAATAATCGATTGAACCACAGCTTCGCGTGAATGTCCTAACGGTGAAAACATTGCTCGTAATTATAATTGAGTATGTTGATTCCCAAAAAATGTGAATGTTACTAAACAGTTATTGATTCAAATATTCAATTGAGTTCTCCGGACAGAAAACGAAGTAGGCTCAACTAAAAAGGTATATGAATTCAGGTTTTATCAGTAGTACCTTTGCAGACTCTGTTACTTTTTTTTCTTCTTGAATAAAGATAATTGTGAAACCTTCTGATTTATAGCAACAGCTGATGATTTGAACTGTAATATGAAGAGAAGAGTGGGGTTTTTGAATAGACAGAATTGTTTTCGTACTAGTTTCTAAGCTTTAGTGTTGTCCGTTTTCACTACTCACAAAAAAAGAGCATAACTATTGGGAAGTATGCTAAAAAGGATAAAGGCATTTCATGAATAAAAATACTTCGAAAGTATTCCTGGCAGCGACAATGCGATATCCCTTCAACAATATCAAAGTATGCTAAAGAGGCATACTCTGAATTTTTAAATATAATTCTTGTGAAAGTATGCCTCATCGTAAAAATTAAAAGCGTGACCCGAAGTAACGTTAAAACTCAAGTACTGTATCAAAAAATTCTTCTTTTTCAAAGTTGAGACCGTTGAACTTTAACCTGTGTCTTGCATGGGGTCACACTCAAGCTTTTATGTTGGAATTTTACAGAACTTTTGCACTTTAGGGCCCCCCTCCTCCCAGAGGTTCCATGAGTCAGTTTTTGGGTAAGTTTCTTGATACGGTCTCGTTAGCCTAAGCCGGACGGCCTCGTTAGCGTAAACTTTTACTAAGCCTAAGCGTTTTTTAATAAAAAATTGTTTTTTAATGTAAAAATAACTTTTTTGAAAATGTAAATGAGTCAGAAGTATGACCCATGGAACCTCTGGGAGGGGGGACCTAAAGTGCAAAAGTGCCAATTTTACTTTAAATATTTTGCTCTTTTAATATCAAAAAGTGTTTTAACAGTGCAGTTTGCTTATGCTTAGTAAAATTTCAAGCTAACGAGGCCGTACGGCTTAGTAATGAGACCGTATAAAACAATTAGTCACAGTATTAATGTTCTGCGAAATAGTATATAAAAAATTTTAAACCGTTCAAATTCGTTCTTACTGTTGTTAATCTTACTCAGGAGACCATTAGTTGAAGAAATTAAGTTAAGAACTTGATCACTTGCTCATATTGTTTTCTCTTCTTTTACGTAAACACGTTTGGTTTGTAAGGATCGGCGTCAAAAGATCGCCCTCAAAAAAGAAAGGATCGCTCTCAAAATTATTTCGCCAGTTCCTTGTGATTTATGACGAAGTAGATTTTCGAAAAATTTCATGCTTGGTAGAAGGTAAAGATGTATTTGTTGTGCTGACTCTAATTTTGTTATTATAATAACAAAATTGTAATATATTAAAATTTTTTGCTGGTTGATTGTGATTATAACATTGTTTGCTGTTATTGAATAAAAATTTGTTGATTCAATAATAAAAAATTTGATTCCAGAAAAAAACAAACAAAAAAGAATCTCGACACAAAAATCAAGGAAAAAAGAAACGGCATACTTCAAAGTATGGCCTGCAATACTTTGATTTCATGAAGAAAAAAACTTTCGAGGTATGAAAAAGAATACTTTTGCGTAGTATCCCGACAAACAGTGGTATGCCTAGAATACTTTGATTCCATGAAAAACTATGTTTTCGCGGTATGAAAGACAATACTTTGAGAAAGTATTTCTCTTAATACTTTCAAACGTATCGTTACGCTTCCCATGCTTTGCTGGAATGAATTTTCATGTAAAGTTTTTTGTGAGTACAGAGTATTATAAATAAGTTTATCTTCCGATATCAGGTCTACCATGCTGCAATGGGATTCTGCTGTCATTTGAATCAGAACGATCTGGGAATATCCATTCGGAGCTTTGCCATCCTGTCGAAGTCTCTCATCTTGACTTTGAGTGTTTGAGATTCGATCAAGTGTTTTCTCGATTTCGCAAGGTGGGTACTACATTGGTAATTAGCACGACGTACTGCATTGGTAGCTTTGTGTGAAGTGCCTCGCTTCAAAGTGAAAGTAGTGCGTTCTGTTTTTACCCAAAGTGTAAGTTTTGCACGATTTTTGCGAACATTTTCTAATCCTCTGTTTGAAAATACAACAGTTAGCTTTGTTTTATTGATCATTTCATTTCATGGGAGTGAAAAGTTGTTGATCGGTTGTAGACATTCTCTGTCATGGCGACCTGTCTGGCTCTTCTCCTTCAATTTTTTGACAGCTCCAAAACCCTCGACTGCCTGAAAATCGTTCAGGCAACTGAAACCAATAATCCCTGACATGAATACTTTTCGTCTGGTTTTTTCTTAATTTTCATATAATTTAAGTGGTAACGCTTTCCTAACCGGTGAGGCAGTTGGGTTAAATCCTGCCCCGTGAGCAATTTTTGCTATGCAATATTTTATTTTATAACTATTTGTTCAATCATACTTTCTTATCTTTCAGATTACATAACTTCATCTTAATGTATATATTATTGGCTAAGACAGCTATCACTCATTTATGGTCCTAGAGTGACTCCCTGTAAAAAGCTACCAGTTCGATTGAGTGTTTAGCCCTTTTAGATGTAATAAAAAAGAACGTCTTTATTGAGCGACATGATAGAATTATATTCGGATATCTTGAGAGTAAAAATAGTCGTATTCAATCATTTCAACTTTGTTATAACTGTGATCAGTGAGTCAATAAACTCAACTAATTCTTGAAATTTTGTGATATTGCGTATGATCTTTAAATTAACTAGTTTATCTGAAAGGCTATTTTCTATAAAAAAACTATTATGTTGGAGTATTTCGCGCATTTTAATGCATTTTTAAATATAAACTGTATGAAGAACTCAAGTTTTTCTTATTCGTTTTCTCTGAAACTAAAAACTCTTTTTCAACTGTGCAATACTATACTTCTCTAAAAAAAAATATGCAAAGCAATTGTTTTTTCTTCTAGAGTTCACACGATAGTAACGAGCAAGGTGTTCTCATATTCAACCTTTTGTTAAGCATTCTTGCTTATTGTTTAATCTCACCTCTCCGCACTAAAAAGCAACAGTTACTTAGCCACTTCAGAACCTATCATCATAGAGAAGAACAGGAGCTTTGGCGAAGAGATCTTTGCCTGCGGAAGCAGGATTCGAATCCGAAAGACCGTCTACCACCGGCGAAAAGAGCTGATTGGGACCATTCGCTAACCCTCAAATTAACCATGCTTTCAAATTGATACTATACTTAGAGCTCCAATGTAGACATGATTCCATAAAATTCTCAACTCCTAATCCGTGTTAATCAGACGTCACTACCTTCAGACCGTGGTAGTACATTTGTTGTATAGATTTAGTAGTCTTTGAAAGTGAAACGGGCCGTAAAGGTCAAGATTGTGGAATGAATACAGCACGCTTGCCGTTCAAAGTTTTGTTGACTATAAAACTAGTTTTTTCATCAACTTTACGATTCATGTTTTTTTTAAAAACAGCCACAGATTTTCAACTGAAACCGTTAAGAAAGGGCTCAGGCTATTAAAGATCATCATGAACGAATTTTGTTTTCATTATCAAGTGATGTAAAAATGTAGCTCAACTAGGTAAGAGCGCCTCCCGGATATAAAAAGTGAGTTTCGATTCCCGCCTCGTATCATTTTTTTTTTTGCAAAAAATTTTGAGCTCGGTACGTCCCGCTGTTTAAAGTTGTCTGTGTCAAAGTACTGGGCGAGAGGGACGGTTTCGAGTCTAAAACTAACCAGGAATTCCTCCGGGTGTTTGTACGAGGCCAAACTCAGCTGCTTCATCTTCCAAGTAGAAGAAATACGTGATAAAAGGTTCCAGCTCCTTTCTAATAAGAACCTGGGCAACCGTAAGAAATTTTTAGGTTGTTGATGACGGTGGAAAGGCAATGAAGTATGGTGGAGACGTAATATAAATAGATCACTCACAATCTTTTTTAATTTTTAAGAACAGAGTCATGAAGCGTTAAAATTCAACAAAAAAGTCCTTTCTGGTGAAAGATGAGCGGGCCGCAGATTTCATACCTGATTTAGTCTCACCACGAATCGCCGTTAAATGGAAATCGATTACGATTTTTTACGTCGATACTTTTTGAACGGAGCACTCACTTTTAAACAAAATTAAGCTATAAAAAACCCGTAATTGCGATTCGATGGCAATTCGTGGCTAGACTGAAGAAGGTACTAAATTGGCGGACGCTTATCTTTCAGCAGAAAAGTGTGTTTTTTTAAAAAGCTTCATCAATTTTCAGCACTTCTTCACTTAGCTTTTGTCTGCAAAAAACTCTTCCGCATTGCTCGATCTCTATCTGGTATAAGTGGTGTATCAATCTGGTATACATATGTATGTATTCTCATGTAAAACTGAGCGAGTAAAAAAATTGAATTACAAATTTGTTCTCAAATAGCATTCAAATATACTCTAATTGAAAATAAAACTATGTTGGAGAAATTGATATTACCCTTTTTGAAGGAGTGTTAAATTGCTGATTATTTCTTAGGGACAAATCACTTGTATTGTACGCATTGAATGATCCGATTAATGAAGCGAACCTACATATACATATGTTTATAAACGATAGCACTTTCATACCGGCCATGCAAAGAGACTCTTGCCATTAGAATCGCGGACTGGGGTGCTAATGCAGATTTTTAAAAATTTCTGAACTCATGAGGATTCTCGCCATAATCTTCCAAAACGCTTTGCTCGAAAGGAATTTTGGACAATGAACAACAACAGTAAGTAAAAATGGATCTCGAGAAAAGTTGAATACACTTGTTTTGAATTATTTATTTTTTCTTTTTCTTATTTCTATTGTCATGAGGGACATTTGGTGATAAAGAAATATAACGATAAAACAACAAGCGGACCTTGAGCTCCGAGCTGAGTTCTTGTATCGCCTTCTCCTCAGCATCAGAAGAGATCGTGAAGTTTTGCACAATCTGCCGCAGCTGCACGGCAAAGAAAATTTGAAAACTGATGATTATCGAAAGCCAGAGACCAATAATTGGGGTTTGTTTCGTTTTTATAAAAAAAAAAGATTGTGTTAAAACAAAACAAACGTTTCATTTTCTCTAAGTTAAGCACTATCTCTGTTTAAGGCAAAACTACGTTTGCTGGCAGCAAGACAACTTTTACAAAGCAAAAAAACTTTTTTTGCCACGTTTTTCTGAGCAGTAAAATCGTTGCCATTAAGTTTTTATTGTTCTTTCAACTACCCGTTCGTCGAGTAAGTTTAAGCTCTTCAGGCAAAGAATTGTTTGCGTGACAATCATCTACTTGTTGATCGCCCGCTTCCAAGTTTTTATCAACACGGCTGTGACTCTTTATGAGTTTCACCCGGATGACGAAATACCTGTCGGTGGTAGCTCGTAAGATGCTGGACTACCTCGTCGATAGCTTGTGTTGCATTTCTCTGCTTCTCGTTCATTTCCGCCTCGTACGCACTCCATTCGGACTGAATATAGAATATAGAGAAGGCTTCATTGGAAAAGCAACACCGTTCATGTTTAACTGTCCACAACAAAAGCTAGTTCTTTACATTGTCAATGATAGGATACGCCAGAAGTTTAAACATATATCTACACACTACATAGAATACCAGAAACTTGATAGTTCTTTTACCCATTGTCAAAATAATAACGGAGGAAATCAGTCAACCTGGCGCGAAAAAATGAGGATGCTTATTACCGATACGTTGTTCTTCTCTGCCCATCGATGAACGGCTATTCTCTCTTGAGCCTTCGTGAGATTCTTTTCCGAGAAGATGTTGAACAAATTCATTTGTCCGACGCTGCTCACTTGATTCAGGAACGGGACGCCATAGATCAACGGCGGAACATCTGAGACCAAGGTCTTCTTAACTCTCTTTTTCTTTTATACATTTTTTTTGTCTATGTATATCTCTCTTATTGATATTTCTCTCTCCTCCTTTCTCTGACTTCCTCGCTCTTCATTCAAGTTAACTATAGTTCACTACGACTGCCTCCTAATTGCATCGTTTGTCTTTTAAGAACTTACTTGAAATTCTGGAAAATTGCTCAAAAATGAAAAAATCTTGAGAAACGCTTAACAAGGGAACAGTTAGGCAACTATTATTTTATCGTATCTGGGTTTCTCTTAGAGTATACAACAGTTCATTCAATACGAAACTTCAGAAAGCCATTTACCAGGGCCAGGCGCGGACTTCTCCCACGGCGGGGACAATATCGCGCTCTTGCTGTTGCCAACCGGAAGACTCGACACAACCTCAGCCATAGTTGCCAGTAGCCACCAGAACATCCTCGTCGAAAGACGAGACCAGCTTTAGGAGTCTAACAATAGTATCGACTGCAATTCGACTAAATTGAGTAGCAGTTTCTGAAAATTTTGAGTTGGAAGTTTATTCTACAAATTAATCTTTCACACGTTCACTCATCGATTCGCTTATTTTTTGCATGCACTCAATCTCAAATTGAACTCATTCCTCATATTCATTTCTGCAGGGTCATCATGAATGAAAGTAAACAGAACAGATGTATAACATTTAAGAAATAACTTTTTTCTCCAGTCAAAAAGCTTCCGATTAGTCAGATAATCACAACAATGAAAAAGATCCGTCTTGAAGAGAATACTTAATGACAAATACACGTTCAAAAAACTTCTCAAGAGCAAATACTTCATAAAGTCTGAGCAAAGTCTCAGTTTCTTTCTCAAACTCTCCGGGTAATGTATTTTATATAGAGAAGCGGCGAAAAAAAACAAGGATGGCAAATCATTATTATCGAGTTTTGGGTTGTTTTTCGGGCAAGAATGTGGCTTCAGCCGTTTTGTAAACCTGGATTGACAGCGAAAGATGTTAGTCCTGAATCAAGAAGGGGGAGACAATATTCAGATGCACCCAAAAAAATAGTATAAGAGAAAATAGGGGATAGACAGGAAGACATGTATGTATATGAACAAGCAATACAATGGTGAATATAAAAAGGGAGAGTGAAAAAGAAAGACATAGAGAGATTCAAAAGAAAAAAAGTAGAGTAAGAAATGGGAAAAAAGACAGAGAGGGTGATAAAAAGACAAGAAAGACAGAGAGGGTGATAAAAAGACAAGAAAGACAGAGAGGGTGATAAAAAGACAAGAAAGAGTTTTGAGATAACATGCGAAATCAAAAACCCTTTGAGATATACAATGTATCTCAATGTTTTAGACCAGGCAGGCAAGTGTTGGGACGATGTATGTAGAGAACTCTGTTTGTAACTCAAGATCTCTCCTCTGTAATAGGAGCACCCTACATAAGACTGCAAGCGCCAAACATTCGGCTAAACCCGGTAGTAAAATGCTTCACTAGAACCTTCTTAGGTTATCTTGTCACTTCTAAGAATTAAAAATATGATTTTTTTTACCGGATAGTCCCTTATGTCGGACACTTCCTCATCACGAGGAACCTTTTGGTTTCAACATTTCAAGACAAATCAAAACGCTACTTGAAAGGAAAAATATATGGGATAGAGCTGTAGAGCTGTCAAATTTCAGTTCTCTTTGAGGGCTTATTTCAAAAAATAGAAAATAGTGGGACGAGTCGGGCAAGCATGATTAGGAGGTAAAACAGAAGTTAATCAAAGTGTTTTACTGAATAGATGAAAAACGCTATGCTTTTTTATAGGAGCCCTGACTACATAATAAAACATTTTTGCCAACTTGTAGTGGAAAAACTATCGATGTCATAGAAGTAGCGTTTTTTAGTCTGAAGAAATCAAAGTAGTCGTGAGTGTTTGAAAAATGGGTTATGAGACTCATTAAGTTGAAAAGAAATTTGGGTTCTTATTTTTGCAACAGTCAATATTTTTCAGCTTTTGAAAAAATTCATATGTTCATCCTTTGCGGGTTCATAAAGTTTTTATGCTACTTTTTGAAGCACATAGTGTGTTTTCAATCAGTTTTTTTTAAAATGGTCTTATTCATTCGACATGATCTCATTCAAACGATGATCTTACAGCAGTACAGAGAGAGAAATATCAGAAGTGGGGATCTGTTCTACAACCTGCTTTCTTACAGTGCAATTGCTTTCAGGTGGGGACCTAAAATTCAATTTACCCTAAAATGTATGCTAAAGAGGCCATACGGCTTAGTAAAGAGGCCGTATAGAACATTTAGCCACATTCTTTCATTCGTCTCCCTCCGTAAGCGGTTGCTCCCCGCACCGTCTCTTCCCTCGTCTGTGAGAGTCCTTTCCCGAGAAGATTTGGCGCTCCGGGATCGTAGCGCCATGATGAGCGACAGAAGAGGAACAGTAAAACTTCGATCGCTACTGCTTGCCTCGCTCAACCTCCGCTCAACGCTCAGATCCCATAATCGAGGATTTCCCGATGTGGCTTGTTGATCTTGATAAAGCGTTTAAATTGTAAATTGTAAAAAAATTGTGGTTTTATCCAGTCAAATTGAGTAATTTGGCTTAGCTGTTTTCAGCTATTAATCACTGTTTTTTGTTGTTGCTTAGGCTTAGGTAAAGGTTACGCTAACGAGGCCGTACGGCTTAGGCTAACGAGAAAGCATGAGAAAATTTATCATATTATTAATTTTTTGACACTGAAATGACTAAATTTGTCAAAAAAATAATAAAAAGCCCCCCCCCCCAGTAAAGTGCGGCCCCCAAGTAAAGCAGGCCCCCCAAATAACATTGTGCCCGAAAACATCATGCACACGAAAAAATAAGTATACATTTTGGGAAGTATGCTGCTAGAAAGCATAAATAAAAAGTAGGAATAATAATATTTACTTCAAAAGTATTTCTAGGCACGCCGATGTGTAAGTATGAAAGTATACCGAAGAGAAACACATTCAATTTGTGAATAAAATACACTTGTGAAATTTAACAGTATGCCCTGCGTGACTGCCTTGCTGCCTCGTCTGTCTCTGCTCCCATTAATTACGTTCATCACTGCTATTCTGTCTTTATCAACAATGATGCTCTTTAGTGTAGGGGGAGTGTGCTTGACTGTGCGTAGCTCGTTGAGAGTTCGGATACGCTCTGATGAGTAATTTTGCAAAATTTTAATTTTACATCAGAAAATTATTTTTACATTAAAAAACGCTTAGGCTTAGGAAAAAGTTGGCTTTAATCTACATTAGCCGCCCAAAGATTTTTTTCTCAGGAAGAGATTTTATTCATGAAAACTCCCTTCCCCCCCCCTTTCTCCTTAAGGCCCCCCTTCCCCCCTTTAGGGCCTACCTTCCCCCTCCCCCTTTCCCCCCCCCCCCTAGAGCCCCTACCCCCTTGCTTAGGTAGGGCCTTCTTCCTCCCCCCTTCCCCCTTTAGGGCCCCCTCCCTTCCCTGCTTAGGTAAACCCCCCTCCCCCTCCTCCTTTCCTTTCTCCAAAATAATTTTAAAAGAAAGGAAAAGAAAAGAAAGAGAAAGAAAAAAGAAAGAAAGAAAACAAGTAAGAAAAAAGAAAGAGAAAAAATATTTAAAAAAGAGAAAAAAAGAAAGAAAGAGAACAAGAAAGAAAAATAAGAAAGAGAAAGAAAAAAATTAATTGAGCCAGGCCGTTTTTAAGTTGAGGCCGTGTTTTAGGGGAGCAGAGACAGACGAGAAAGCAAGGCTGTCACGCAGGGCCTACTGCAAAATTTCACAAGTATAAAATACGGTTCCATGACATCTTGCAGAGCGACACCTTGCACCGCGCACTTTGCAGAGCGATACCTTGCAGAGCGACACCTTGCACCGGACACTTTGCAGAACGACACCTTGCAGAGCGACTTTCTTTGCCTTTAACAAAGTGTCCACCCTATGGCCTGGCTTTAACATAGTGTACACCCTACGGCCTGGCTCAATTAATTAGTATTCTTTTTTCTTTCTCTTTTTTATTTTTTCTCTTTCTTTTTTCTTACTTGTTCTCTTTCTTTTTTTTTTTCTCTTTCTTTTTTCTTTCTCTTTCTTTTCTTTTCCTTTTTAAAAAAATTATCTTTATAAATTTTGGGGAAAGGAAAGGGGAAGGGGGGAGGGGGAGGGGGGTTTACCTAAGCAGGGAAGGGAGGGGGGCCCTAAATGGGGAAGGGGGGAGGAAGAGGGCCCTACCTAAGCAAAGGGGGGGGTAGGGGCCCTAAGGGGGGAAGGGGGGAGGGCGAAGGGTGGCCCTAAAGGGGGGAAGGGGGGCCCTAAGGAGAAAGGGGGGGAGGGAGTTTTGATGAATAAAATCTCTTCCTGATAAAAAAATCTTTGGACGGCTAAAGTAGATTAAAGCCAATTTTTTACTAAGCCTAAGCGTTTTTAATGTAAAAATAATTTTCTGGTGTAAAAATAAAAAATTTAAAAGATAATTTTTTTAAAAAAGGAAAAGAAAAGTAAGAGAAAGAAAATAGAAAGTAAGAGAAAGAAAGAGAAAAAAGTAAAAAAGAGAAAGAAAAAAGAATACTAATTAATTGAGCCAGGCCGTAGGGTGTACACTTTGTTAAAGGCTCTGCAAGGTGTCGCTCTTCAAAGTGTCCGGTGCAAGGTGTCGCTCTGCAAGGTGTCCGGCGCAAGGTGTCGCTCTGCAAGGTGTCGTGTTACCATAAAATGCTTGCCAAAGTATGCCTTAGTGAATTATCTTCCTTTTCTTGGCACTTATCCAATTATCAAACCCGGTTGACTTAGTTTGCTCTATATAGACTCATGATCTCGATTAATTTGTATGAGAGAAGCACACATGCAAATGTATCGTTTAAATCATTTAACCAGCCATTCTGGAAGGAAGGCATTGGAAAGGAGAAATTTTTGATTTTGAAGCGCTTTCCTTGAAAAAAGTCCTTCGGGTAAGTAACAAACAAAGAAATTTTTACACAGAAATTATGGAAATAAGAAAAACCACATACTTGTTTTTCGACTTTTAAAATGTTAAAAATCTTCGAAAACTTTTGACTTTTTTCAGAGCACCCCTGACCAGAGTATTCACGGAAAGATTACGTTTTGATATGCAAGCAATACCAATTACAAATAAATTCTTAATCAATTTGTAGACTGGAGTTGATACACAAATCAATTGAAGCTCTGTTTTTTGATTATTGGAAGATAATAAATCATTATAATCTAGAGCTTTGAACTTTTCAACTCCGAGGTATGCATGGGAAAGCGTTCTCATGAGATTATATGTATACACTACACTTTTGTTCTGTGTTGTGCCCTTTTGATGCGTTGAAGAAGAAAAGACGAAGTCGAACGTTTCGCTTTATAAAAGCATCGTCAGCGAGTTAAAAAAAATTTACACTCTTGATGATTATTATCTTCTCTTGACTTCTCGGTTTGTTCTATATATACATATTTTACTCATATCAGCTTTGATGTTTTACCCATTTCCTGTGCTAACTTCATTGGTCTAGGTGATTTTTATCTCGCTGACGATGCTTTTATAAAGCGAAACGTTCGACTTCGTCTTTTCTTCTTCGACGTATCAAAAGGGCACAACACAGAACAAAAGTGTACTGTCTACTGGATATCTCATACAATGCGTTTAACTCAGCATAAACTCTTCATTATATACACTGTTAAAGAAATAAGTCATATGTGCTTGACTTCTGAAATAAAGAAGTCATGTGTGCTTGATTTCTGGAATAGAGAAATCATGTGTGCATGATTTTGATTGCACGTATGTATCTCCTCTATCCATTACTTTCAACTTACTTATTACCTTTAGTTCTTTCGTTCGCCCCATGGCTTCATGTGCTGCTCTTCGACAATTTCTTCTTTTGTTATCATCCAGAAAAGGTGTGAGCAAATGTGTATGGGACACATCCAACAATGGCTGTTTATTCTTTCTTACTAAAAAACACAAATCTTACACAAGTTAGATAGGAGATAACTTTTAACTGTTAACAGTTAACAGTGACTATTAACAGTAACTGTGAGCAAGAGAGCAAGTGTTACACATCAGAAAAAGCGAAAAAGCATGGGGAAAAACAAACAAACTCGTATTTTTTTTATTCTGTATGTAGGATGTTTATGATTTTTTTGTGAGTTTTATCCGTTTTGAGCAGACGAAAAATAACAGTTGAAGAAGGTAAACGGCAAAATTGGAGTAGAACACGAGAAAGAGAATAGTAAGCAAAATGCTTCGGTCAAAATGACCATTATGCAATAATGCAAATACTGTGTCCTCATATAGCACTCACATTTTTCACGTCAACAGATTGCTGAAAATTCTTAACCCAAAAATGGTTGTAGAAAAGGACATGATCAATCAATCGAGTCAACACTATGGATGAACAGAGCACATTGACCTAAAGAATGATAGCTGAGAATAGGGATTCTTGCGACTTATATGCTTACCGAGAATACCGGATCTGGTCAGGCACTGTAATAACTATGGTCAGTTGTGCTCCCCAAATAAGTGATGTGATGCGAGTAAAGTGAGAGTGATGTGTAAGTCTCTGCTACTCAACCGAGCTGCGAAGGAGTTGCCACAAGAGGCTGATAGCCGCGTGAAATGTTAACAGTGTAGAATTTACAAGACCTCCGTTCGGCATGCTATATTAAATTTGCCTATCTATCCTTACTGGCTAATATGCGAGAAAATCACTTGAGATACTCTTACAGTTCAATGTGACTACAAAAGTCGAATAATTCGAGTCAAATTGATGGAAACGAACAATATAGTCATGTAGACTTTTGAACGCGTAGGGAACGTACGGAGAAAGGAAAATAATTGAACGCTCTAGGCAAATTACTATGGATGGTCAATCCTCATATTTTAATTAGGACCACAGCAAAATATTGGTTTCTCTTCACAAGACCCGGACAGCTGATAAAATGGCGATGGATATCATGAAAGTTCCAAGAGAACACCATGTAAATTTTAAACTACACGTGCTTCTCACATGATAAGATTGTATACACACGTGATCGCCAGGAGAAAAGTAAGTACACGTGCAACCCACGAGAAAAAATACAAGTATAAGCGCCCCTCTCATGGAAAGATTTTGGATACACGTGCTCATCACGAGAAAATATTGTAAGTACACGTGCTTTTCACTAGGAAAGTATGTAGAAGCACATGTTTTTTTTACCACATTGGAGATGATTAAGCACACTAATTTTCCATTTCAGCAAATTCTAGCTTAATTGCGCATATTTAAGGTTGAGAAAAGGATGGGTAGGTTCAAAAGATCTTCCTGCGAGACCACCACAGCCTCTTAGGTGATCGATACAGCTATACCCGTCATACTAATACTATGTTTCACTCGATTTTCAGCGTAGTGATGTAAGTTGTCAGATTTTAAGGGCTTTTCTTTCAAGAAAATGCGAGATGAGAATCTTTTGGAATATACACATCGACTTGAGAGTCAGAGAGCTTAACCGACGTTCGGGAGAGAATTTGATCTTTTTTGTTCAAATGAATCGAATTCTTTCTTATAAAATACACATTTGAATACTAGTAGAATTCTCTCTCGTGCACCAAAAGTGAGTCTCTTCGATAAGGAGAAAAAATAACCTGCTTCTTCTTTAAAGTGAGACTAGTCTTAGCCATGATTTGTACTCAAATGTTTATTGGTTTGCTCTATATAATAGCCTGAAGATCCAGATGACCACTAAGATGTCTCTTCTCCTTGATAGCCAGATCACCACTAAGATGACTCTCTTCTCCTTGATAGCCAGATGACCACTAAGATGACTCTCTTCTCCTTGATAACTTTTTGAATGATACATAAATCTTCTAAGGACACTCTTATTCACTCAAGTTTTTTGAGGTCAACACCGAGTTAGAAATCTATTTCAAGAAGGCCTGACAAATCCCATTGTAAGAGAATTAGGACCCAAAGAAACTCGATCTAAGAGCCAAATTCATATTGTTCATGTTTACCGGTACAGAAAATAGGGACATGTGAAGGAGCTTGGTATAGCGAACGCTGAGTAAAGAATCTCTAGCAAGTGAGTAAGCTCTCTATAGCTGGCCAATGTGAGAGACCGGAAAAGGAGACAAGAAACGAAACAAACTAAAGAGACAAGAACTTATCGGCAAGCCAGCAGTTGCTAAGCACAGTTCACTAAAAGAATGGCATGACAATGTCAAAAGGTCGTCTCAACTGCAGACTTTCATTACACTGTGAAACTGTCATTTTCACTCGGAAGGATTTGTCATTAAGCTTGTCAATACTATTGAGACAAAATGAATGCAGAAAGACCTGAGAATGCTCCAAAATGACAGAAGAAAATGTCGAATAGTCAAGATCACAGTGCTCCCTAGAGACGTTTAAAGGGAATGAAACAAAGGAAATGGGTAGCGTTGTTTTTGTCACATTTTCACTCTTCTATTGACTCTTATAGCGATGTGTTCAGAGAGACCACCAACCAACAAGATGTCAACTAATGATCTTCGAAAAAACAAAAATTCAAACCCGAGACCAAACTCATTGCCAGCCAGAGCTAAAACCACAGAGCTGCCAGCGCACTTCCTACAATGCATTCCAAGTCCTTCGGAAGGACCATAAGATATATCAAACCATAGAAGAAAATTCTTCTTTGAAGAGTTCAATAGACGCTAGTGTAAAAAATGAAGAAAAGCATAGACATCATCACACAGAATACATCAAGGGCACTGTAAAGATTTAACAGGAATGTAAAACTATTATGACTAATTATGAACAATGGACTAGCGTAGAAAGCCCGAGAAGGAGTGCATCTAATTATAAGCGAAGTCGATGATTCAAAAACAATTACTGAGTTAATCTAATCCAAAGTCTTTTAGAGCGGTTTTTCGGTGATTTTTTTTCATAAAGGGGGAAAAGAGAAATTTTTCAGAAAAAGAGCGATGTGACTGGGAAAGAATAAAGCAAAACTACGCTTATTCGTTCAGAACTTTCTTTCAACTAATTAAAGATTACGAATTTCGTTGTACAACCATTTCATATTAAAAAAAATTTATGAGGCAGGGGCACGGCCCGTGAAAAGATGTGGTTGTGGCCTCTGAGTATTTTGAGGGGGCTGAAGACTGGGGGAGAAGGCGTTGAGATGGGGAGAGACGATTCTGACTATGCCTGAAACAGATCACCAATGGTCGTTGTCATCGCGGTCGATAGGCCGGAGCGTCGCGCGGTTACGGTGCTGCTTCGATTCTTATCCTCCACCTTGTCCCAAGAGTCAACGCGCTGCTTCAAAACTTCCAACTTGGAGCGCAGATCCAAGTGCTTCGAGCGATACTGAAAACAAAACGCGTTCAATAAAGAATTCACTACAATTGGAATTGGGTTCTCACAGAGCTCACTCTATTTGTTATTCAGCTCTTTTGGCAAATTAGAAACTCGACCACTCTCCATTTTATTGAGTTAACCGTTGGTAATTGAGATAATTCTTCAAATGCTAAGTTACACAGTTTAAAGGCAGTGACGCCTGGTTAAGATGACAAATGATTCAACTATCACACAGAAAAAAGCTAGTCCACGCCCAGTGGACTAGCCTCTTTCTGTGCGATAGTTCAATCATTTGTCATCTTAAGTGAGATAAATAAACTATGCGAGAAGCATATCAATAACCTCCTTGGAAGTGAGACTACTAAATTACTTGAAAGTAAAAACCATAAATCTTATCAAATGTATCTCCATTATCTTACCCGATGCTCATACAATTAACCCCTCGGCTATCCACACAAATTTCACAAAAGCTGCTCCTCCGACAAGGCACGAACCTACAAATGACATTCAGCTCCTTCCACCTCTAGACAATGTGATTGAATCTCTTACCTTTATAAAGTCACTGTCCTTTTCGTAGGAGATGTATCTCTCCTGAATCATGCGCTCCACTTTCTCCTGCTCCCTGCCAGATTTGGCTGCATGAAGCTTCTCCTCCAGTTCCTTAAACTCCAAAGCCACCCTGGTGAGGTAGTTAAAGGCGCGCATGTACTCTGGGTACTCCTCGCAGAACAGTTGGTAGTACTTCTCTGCTTCAGATAACCGACGCGCCTGCCATAAATCCCTTTAAAATCATTTCTTCTTTTCTTAACTCAGCTACAAAAAAAACCTAGGTAACCAAAACTTTTGAAAATTTTGAAAAACTACGTTTGTTTGAGCCTGGGAATCTGAAGAAATGAAAAGCTCCATTTTCTCTGCCCTTCACTTCTAGCTCGCTTGTCGAGACTATTTTCTCTGCCCTTCCCTTCTAGCTCGCTTGTCGAGACTCTTTTCTCTGCCCTTCACTTCTAGCTCGCTTGTCGAGACTCTTTTCTCTGCCCTTCCCTTCTAGCTCGCTTGTCGAGACTCTTTTCTCTGCCCTTCACTTCTAGCTCGCTTGTCGAGACTCTTTTCTCTGCCCTTCACTTCTAGCTCGCTTGTCGAGACTCTTTTCTCTGCCCTTCACTTCTAGCTCGCTTGTCGAGACTCTTTTCTCTGCCCTTCACTTCTAGCTCGCTTGTCGAGACTCTTTTCTCTGCCCTTCACTTCTAGCTCGCTTGTCGAGACTCTTTTCTCTGCCCTTCACTTCTAGCTCGCTTGTCGAGACTCTTTTCTCTGCCCTTCCCTTCTAGCTCGCTTGTCGAGACTCTTTTCTCTGCCCTTCACTTCTAGCTCGCTTGTCGAGACTCTTTTCTCTGCCCTTCACTTCTAGCTCGCTTGTCGAGACTCTTTTCTCTGCCCTTCCCTTCTAGCTCGCTTGTCGAGACTCTTTTCTCTGCCCTTCACTTCTAGCTCGCTTGTCGAGACTCTTTTCTCTGCCCTTCCCTTCTAGCTCGCTTGTCGAGACTCTTTTCTCTGCCCTTCACTTCTAGCTCGCTTGTCGAGACTCTTTTCTCTGCCCTTCACTTCTAGCTCGCTTGTCGAGACTCTTTTCTCTGCCCTTCACTTCTAGCTCGCTTGTCGAGACTCTTTTCTCTGCCCTTCACTTCTAGCTCGCTTGTCGAGACTCTTTTCTCTGCCCTTCACTTCTAGCTCGCTTGTCGAGACTCTTTTCTCTGCCCTTCACTTCTAGCTCGCTTGTCGAGACTCTTTTCTCTGCCCTTCCCTTCTAGCTCGCTTGTCGAGACTCTTTTCTCTGCCCTTCACTTCTAGCTCGCTTGTCGAGACTCTTTTCTCTGCCCTTCACTTCTAGCTCGCTTGTCGAGACTCTTTTCTCTGCCCTTCACTTCTAGCTCGCTTGTCGAGACTCTTTTCTCTGCCCTTCACTTCTAGTTCGCTTGTCGAGACTCTTTTCTCTGCCCTTCACTTCTAGCTCGCTTGTCGAGACTCTTTTCTCTGCCCTTCCCTTCTAGCTCGCTTGTCGAGACTCTTTTCTCTGCCCTTCACTTCTAGCTCGCTTGTCGAGACTCTTTTCTCTGCCCTTCCCTTCTAGCTCGCTTGTCGAGACTCTTTTCTCTGCCCTTCACTTCTAGCTCGCTTGTCGAGACTCTTTTCTCTGCCCTTCCCTTCTAGCTCGCTTGTCGAGACTCTTTTCTCTGCCCTTCACTTCTAGCTCGCTTGTCGAGAAACTTTTCTCTGCCCTTCACTTCTAGCTCGCTTGTCGAGACTCTTTTCTCTGCCCTTCACTTCTAGCTCGCTTGTCGAGACTCTTTTCTCTGCCCTTCACTTCTAGCTCGCTTGTCGAGACTCTTTTCTCTGCCCTTCACTTCTAGCTCGCTTGTCGAGACTCTTTTCTCTGCCCTTCCCTTCTAGCTCGCTTGTCGAGAGTCTTTTCTCTGCCCTTCACTTCTAGCTCGCTTGTCGAGACTCTTTTCTCTGCCCTTCCCTTCTAGCTCGCTTGTCGAGACTCTTTTCTCTGCCCTTCACTTCTAGCTCGCTTGTCGAGACTCTTTCCTCTGCCCTTCACTTCTAGCTCGCTTGTCGAGACTCTTTTCTCTGCCCTTCACATCTAGCTCGCTTGTCAAGACTCTTTTCTCTGCCCTTCACTTCTAGTTCGCTTGTCGAGACTCTTTTCTCTGCCCTTCACTTCTAGCTCGCTTGTCGAGACTCTTTTCTCTGCCCTTCCCTTCTAGCTCGCTTGTCGAGACTCTTTTCTCTGCCCTTCACTTCTAGCTCGCTTGTCGAGACTCTTTTCTCTGCCCTTCACTTCTAGCTCGCTTGTCGAGACTCTTTTCTCTGCCCTTCCCTTCTAGCTCGCTTGTCGAGACTCTTTTCTCTGCCCTTCACTTCTAGCTCGCTTGTCGAGACTTTTCTTTGCCCTTCACTTCTAGCTCGCTTGTCGAGACTCTTTTCTCTGCCCTTCACTTCTAGCTCGCTTGTCGAGACTCTTTTCTCTGTCCTTCACTTCTAGCTCGCTTGTCGAGACTCTTTTCTCTGCCCTTCACTTCTAGCTCGCTTGTCGAGACTCTTTTCTCTGCCCTTCACTTCTAGCTCGCTTGTCGAGGCTCTTCTCAAACAACACTCTTTTTCCGAGAATCACAAGTGACCTTAGTTGGATTGAAACTACCTTTAACACTATACTTATCCTTATAACATATGTAGCTTACCAAAGGTCATCTGTACTAGTCAAAAATTTGTGAGAGTAAAAAAAGTTATTAAAGGGGATTCATTCATTCATTCATTTATTCCTTGTATACATAATTCATAATATGTATACATAATTTATTCCTTGTATACACAGAGGATGTTATCGCATTTGCGAAAAGGCAAGCATGTGAGAATAGAATCGGGTTGATTTCACAGAAAATAAATTGCAAAATTTCACAGTAATTCTAGTTTGTGACTGAGATAAAAATAAACAACAAAAAAAAGGATATAAAAATGAGTCAATGTAACTGAAAAGGGATGATTCAGAATAATGAGAAGCGAGTTAGGGGTAGAGAGTGTAAAGAAAGTAGAGATATTCTACAAAATAGCAGGCCAGGACTGGGAAGAAACGCACAATTATTGATTGATTGAATTACAATCATTCTAAAATCCTCTCCCTCCCACTCATAAGGCGATTCTTAGTTAGTTCTTTGTTCGTTTTTTGACATTGCAGGTGACCCCTGCCAAACAAGGAACACTTCAGTTCGGTTTTTATTTGATTAACAGAATTGATTTATAAAACCAACCTCAGGAAAGTTCTTGCTCCAATCACACATTTTCTGTGAAGGGGAAGTTGAGTTGAATAAGGGCGAGGAAACCACAGAAGAATGTCTCCCTGAGGAGGCGTGAGATGATGAAGATGTCCCGCCTATTGCTGACTTCTAAAGAGCATCCATTAGGTGAAGATGGACTGAATAGGTCATGAGGACGTTACGATCGGTCCGATGGAACATTCTATTCTCACACTAATATTCTCTCCGTCGCTTCCTCCTCTTCTACCTTCATCTCTTGCTTGTTTTCTGCGCTTGACTCTTTCTATCTCTCTCGCCTTTTCCTTATTCTAGCTTCATGCTATTGTTACAAAGGGCGGGTGCCAGACTAAAGAATTGGTTTTGAACTTGTGAATTCTATCTCTTAACCAGAACTATATTTCTGATCTTCGGTGTATATTTGCCACAGAAAAAGTGATATCGCGCTCTTTTCTCTGCTTAAAAAAATCAATTCTACATTACCACGCTAATCCAATTCATCCACAACTACGCTCTAAATTTTATACAGTCAACCAATTTTTTCTGTTCTCATTACTTTTGGTCAAATAAAAACTCATATCTATAATTGACAAGATCTTTCTGTCTATGTCACTTTCTTTCATTTCCATGGCACGCACTGGTTGTCTTGTCTGGGCGTGTTTTTTCCTCATTCATACTAGTTTTCTCCTCTCTTTCGCGAGTGGCAAAGAAAAAGCTGCCCTAAATTTACAAGTTGTGATGAAATCGAATCGCCACTAATATTTCCGGCATTATTATCTAAACTTTCCCTAATCTTCTAAATATTATCCGGTCAGACGAAGGATGCCATTTACAGTATTTCTATTGATGGAAAGTCACGCCCGACACTATGGTTTGAGATTTCACGCAAATTCGCGTGAAGATTATCTAGACTACATGTGGTGGAGTGAAAGCGGAACATCCCTGACCTCAAAGATCTTCAATAAACTTTTTTTCTCAAAACCCACGCACCTCAGTTTCTTTGCTGGAAGGCACGGATACCATTCTGCCAGAACTGCTGTTCACTGAGGAAATCATCGGGTCTTCGGGAGGACTGGCTGACTCCTAGACATAATTAACAGATTGCACCATAGTACACCATCAATATTATACAAAAAAGTTCAAATAAAAGAAGACAACCGCTTTTTAAGCGCTATTCCCTTTTCTCTTTCTTTCATCTCTTTTTAAAAAAAATTTTCCTCTTCTTTTTTTTCCTCTATCTCTTTTTAAAGTTTTTTTTTTATCCTTTTTCCCAACCTGTCTCGCTCTCTTCTCCATCTGAACCCCTGCAGGCGTGTGTGCTTTCCGTTTACCCGTCTGCAGGCCCATCATTTCATCCAGAACATTACTGAAGTTCAAAAATTAAAATTTTGATTAAGTATGACTTTTCATTATTAGGAGAAGTGATTTATTGAAGAAAACAATTTAGATTTTAAAATCAACCATGTTTTTGACTTTCAACCTTTCTCTCGTCTCAAATTCTTAAAAACAACCCATATGTATGCAAAGAGAGCTAGAATGATAGGGAGGGAAAGAGTATTTACAGTCTTGATCTTTTCGCAGTCTCAATGTTTCAAATCGGGCTCACTTCTCTTCATCTCTCGAGGAGTGGTCCTTTTTTATATTTTTTAGAAGTCAAGGAAACCTATGCTGAGCTATGCACAGGCCACCAGCTTGAAACTAATCTCATAGACCTTCAGATTGATACAAACACCAGAGGACGCCCAAAATTAAATTTTGGACTAACTTATTTGGTTATACGCCTAACCAAAAAGTAACTCACATGTTGGTCTGCGGCGAGCTGATTTTGGTCTGAGTTTGAGCGGATGAGATGGCTGCCAACTTGGGTGAGACCTTTCTGGATTGGCCACCTACGATCGCGCCGCCGCCCATTGTCCGATTTGGCTGCGAGGAGTTGGTCGGAGCCGGTGGAATTGCTGCAAGAAATGAAATATTATGGCTGAACAATAACGGGATCTCGAACCTTCGAGTAGAATGCTCAAGTCTTACCGTAAGCTAGCGGGAATCTCTTTCATACATCGATTTAAGTTTATAATAGTCGTTCATTCTCGTTCTCGTTGTTTGTTTTTTCTGTTTTTTTTTTATTATTCTTTAGTTTTGTCAGCAGAGTCTTCCTCGTGTTGTTACATTGCAAAATGTATTTCAATAAATAAATAAATACTTCAATAAAGATTGCAATTGTTGAAAAGCCGTAGCATAAAAAACGACCGCTCTGCTCTTTGAGCGGGGGAGTCTGAGATTAGAAGAATAGAAGCGCGCTTGAGGCAAATATCAGAAAAGGGAGAGCTCATCAGTATTCTAGACTCTCTCCGCTCAAATAAGAGTGGCTTTTCGAAAATTCTCAACAGTACTGGTGACCTAAGCTCTGTTTAGAACTCCAGCAGGTCTCTCTTCCTATTTTAAGGGGAGATCCGTACATCCAAACCCTTTTTCTTTTTGGAACTAATTGATCTTGGCACCGTTGTGAATCTGTACAGACCCATTTTCGCATTTTAAACCTCTTTGTTTTTCTAAAGCATCATAAAACATTTGGCTCTTACCACAAAGAGGATAAGGGTGCAGAGGCGAAGAGAATTGGGTAACTTCTGCAGAACTACAGTGCTGGACATAATGATAAGACACCCCTGATTTTCGATGATATCAGCCGAACGGTATAGGTAAATGAAAAATTATGATTATCTTTTTTTTTTCGCCCTCGAAAACCATAGTAGCCGTAGTTTAAAAAAACAAAATTTCTTAGTTCTCGAGAAAATTTTTTTTAAAGGTTTTTGACCTGGACATAATGATAAGACACTTAAAAGCTTTTTATCAATAAATCTTTATTTGATATTTCCTGTCAACAAAAACGATTCAATAATTGATAGCACGACCTTTCTTCAAAAGAATGTCAGAAATCCTATTTGGCATGCTTCTTTATAACGCAGAAATTACATGTGGCTCTATTCCATCCAACTCCTTGGTTATCGCAGCTTTAAGCTCGGCTGTAGTGGCGTATTGTTTGTTATTTTCATAAACCCGACGAACCAAGAGTCCCCAGAGATTTTCCATCGGATTCAAGTTCGGAGAACGAGCCGGCCAAGGTAGAGCCGGCCTGGACATAATGATAAGACACACTTAAGACACTGGGCCGTTTGCGTACTGTCATTACCAACTACCTCGCCGACCCTCTTGGATATGGATCGAAAACCTCTGGAGGACGTCCACGCAAGCTCACGGAACGAGAAGAGCGGTAAATCGCCATAAAAGCTTCGAACTCGACCGCCTCCGTAATGGACATTAAAGCAGAGCTCAACATGAATGTCTCTCGCAGAACGATTCAACGCGCTATTCGCCGTAATCCTCACATCACACATCAGAGGTGCTGGAAACAACTCTCATTCCATTCATGAGGAGTCACAGCAGTCGTCAGCTTGTCTACCAGCAAGACAACGCTCCTATTCACGCCAGCACCTCCACCAAGTCATGGTTGTTGGCTAAGAACGTCTCTCTGCTACCTTGGCCGGCTCGTTCTCCGAACTTGAATCCGATGGAAAATCTCTGGGGACTCTTGGTTCGTCGGGTTTATGAAAATAACAAACAATACGCCACTACAGCCGAGCTTAAAGCTGCGATAACCAAGGAGTTGGATGGAATAGAGCCACATGTAATTTCTGCGTTATAAAGAAGCATGCCAAATAGGATTTCTGACATTCTTTTGAAGAAAGGTCGTGCTATCAATTATTGAATCGTTTTTGTTGACAAGAAATATCAAATAAAGATTTATTGATAAAAAGCTGTTAAGTGTCTTATCATTATGTCCAGGTCAAAATCCTTAAAAAATGTTTTTCTCGAGAACTAAGAAATTTTGCTTTTTTAAACTACGGCTACTATGGTTTTCGAAGGCGAAAAAAAAGATGATAATCATAATTTTTCATTTACCTTTACCGTTCGGCTGATATCATCAAAAATCAGGGGGTGTCGTATCATTATGTCCAGCACTGTATATGTTTCTCGGACATAAATCTATAGACTAATAATAATCTTCCTCGCGCTTGTTCCCACCTCGCGGCAGGGTACGCGCTCCCCTGAGATGCAGGACAGACCTATCCTGGTAGAACCAATGGCTGCCTGCTAGATCACTGCTAGTGTGAATAGCAGCAGTGGGGAGAGTCAGATTCGTGCATGAGCAGAACTTAATTCGTGCCATCCTGATAAATACTATTGTATATCAAAACATTTGATAAAAACTGACTTTCAGTAGTAGAATTTCCGTTGGTTGTGCCATTTCTGCTGTCCTGAGTGGGCGCCTGCATTCTCTCGATCCCCGACTTTCTCACCGGTGCAAAAGAAGAGTTAGAAGAAGGCACTGTTCCCTACAATTTATCATTGGATAAGAAACGAGATTGATAAATAGAGATGAATCTGGTCGAAAATAATCTTTTAGGTTAAATGTTGAATGCACTTTGATTGGTCTAAATGGTTCACTAGTAAGTAGTATATTTATAGATCCAATCTAATCGTTGGTGTTTCGATGAGGGTATACCTACTGGTGAATAAATCGACTTATGCATGTACTCTTTGAGGTTGGTCCTTCTCACTACTTGGAATGATGCATCCAAGTGGATGGGTGTCTCGAATTTCGAGCTATTCCACATATATCAACGCAATGCTTCTACTGCACGCAACCAGACACACCCTCGCCATCTGCAGACGCAGCTCTCGCTCCAATCGCTCGAAACAGACGCAAAGGCAACAAGAACCTGAGACTGCTACAATACAATTGTAATGGGATAAATGGCAAGACAACAGAGATCCTCGACCTCCTAACTCGCCTGAAGATCGACATATTCCTAATACAAGAAACGAAGCTGACGGATCGCGCTAAAACTCCTTTATTCCCCGGATACTCCATTGCTAGAAAAGACCGCGGAACCGACACAGGTGGCGGCCTACTCACAGGCATCACCCATTCTTTAATCTACTCCGTCGTCCCGTCTACCACAGATCCTCACCTGGAATCACTGACTGTTCGCATCTCGGACAACAACGGCCTCTCTCTGGACATCACTAATGTCTACATTCCTCCGATGACCTCCTGCAACACAGGCTACCAACCGGATCTATCCCCCCTTCTACGCAACCGCGAGAATTCCATCATACTAGGCGACCTTAACGCCCACGACTCCAGCTGGTACTCTCACTCGACAGACAACAGAGGAAACGTCATCTCCAGTGCTATTGACGACTCGGAACACGCCACTCTCAACCGCGACATGCCCACACGAGTTCCCTCAAACGGTCGCCCTTCCTCGCCAGACATTTCCATCTGCTCTCAGGATCTCCTTCAAAAAGCGTCATGGAAAACTATCACTGAAGGCAGCTCCGATCATCTTCCGATAATCATCGAACTAGAAGGCAGCAATTTCAACCACACTCACAGAGACGCAACCTTCACAAATTACCGGAAAGCGGACTGGGAAGCGTTCCAGCAACACGTCGAAGAAAGCCTGTCAAAAAATCCTCTTCCCAATCTACCAGCCGTTCAAGCAGAACCTCTCTTCCGAAGAATACTCGTATCAGCTGCAGCAAAAACAATCCCACGCGGCCGGATCAAGAAGAGAGAAGTCGCCCTAACGACAGAGATACGAGAATGGATGCATCATCGCGACACACTCAGAGAATCGAATCCGACAAGCGACCTTTTGAACGATCTCAACACGAACATAAGGAGAGCTACCGACAAAAACAAACGGGATATCTGGCGCGCACTGATGGAGTCCTTCGATCCAAAGAAAGATGTCAACAAGCTCTGGAAGACCATCAAAATCCTCAACAACAAAGGAAGACCACCGCCGAACTGCGCCATATCCTTCAGAAATGAGACGATCACGACCGCCTCCGATATCGCGAACCGCTTCAACAAAGCCTACACTTGTCCAGTCCAGTATACAACTTCAAAGGAAAACAGGAAGACTATGAGGAAAATACACCGCCTGTCCGCAGATGACTTCGAGGACTTCACTACCACAGACGTAGCAGCCGCCATCAGATCCACGAAGAAGTCCACCGCGCTTGGTCCAGATGGCATCGCTCCTATAATTCTCCATCATTTAGGTCCGAAAGGAATCAGCGCCCTGACTTCCCTGATCAACAGCTCCCTACGCACAGGCAGGATCCCCATGATATGGAAATCGTCGATCATACTACCCCTCCTGAAAGCAGGCAAACCAGCATCCGAAGGCTCCAGCTACCGTCCGATATCTCTACTCTCGCCCGTCGCCAAAGTGATTGAACGGCTATTACTCGGCTCCCTACAGAGGCACATTCCCCCGGCAGACCACCAACATGGCTTCACGGCAAGACGCTCTACAACCTCGGCCCTCGTAACTCTCTCGAAGAGCATCGCAGACGGTTTTAACCAGAAACGTCCCGCTAGTCGAACGGTCCTCATGGCAATTGATATGTCCAAGGCATTCGAAAGTATCGACATCGTCAAGCTCATCGACCTCATTGAGACAACAACCGCGCCGAACTACATTAAAAAATGGCTCGCCTCTTACCTTAGAGGAAGAACAGGACGCACAAGCTTCCGCGACTCGGTATCAAGTTCCAGACTCTTCAGAAACGGAGTCCCACAAGGCAGCGCCCTCTCGCCCACGCTTTTCAACCTTTACCTCCGCGATCTTCCCACAGACGATGCCCACACGAACGTCATCTCGTATGCTGATGACATCACGATCTGGGCGTCAGATCCCGACATCAACGTCGCCTCCGAAAATCTACGCAGGGCCATCACGAAAATTGAAACCTTCCTCAAAGAACGGTCACTCATCATTTCCCCGACCAAGAGCCAGCTCATGCTTTTCACCCCGTTCAGTCGTGAATTCAAGTCTACTCTGGACATATCAATCTGCGGATCACCCGTCCCCACCGTCAACCAGGCCAAGCTACTCGGCGTCACGTACGACTCGATGTTCACATTCAGCCATCATGCCAAAGACATCGCGAGACGGATGTCGCAGCGCAATAACGTACTGAAAGCCTTAGCCGGAAGCACCTGGGGCAACCAAAAAGAAACCCTCCGCCTCACGTTCAAAGCCATCTCGCAAGCGATCTGCAACTACGCCGCACCCGCCTGGTCCACCTTCCTCTCGGACTCCGCTCACGCCAAAATCCAACGTTCTCAGAACTCCGGACTCCGCGTCGTGACAGGGAATCATCAAATGGCCGACACTGACCATATTCATCGCGAATCAAAGGTCATGCGCACCAAATCCCATCTGAACATGCTCGCCGCGCAGTACCTCGCGAGATCGTTGGACCCAGAACACATCCACCACGGCCTCCTCGACTGCCCGGCGCCCCCTCGCGCAATGAAGAACAACCTCGTGTTGAGCTGCAAGAAGACTGTCGAAGCCGCGAAACAGATGTCAAAGGATCCGAACAATGGGAAATCAGTCGCAAACACCGTACACTCGATGATGGTCTCGAACGAACTCCAATCGTTGAAGGGTGCCGTCATCCTGGGAGGCAGACCTCCGCCCCTTATCCAGGAAGAAGAGAAGGAGTTACCCCGCAAGACTAGATGCACGCTCAGCCAGCTCCGCTCGGGATTCAGCAGATTCATCAACAACTACCTCCACCGCATTGACGAATCCATCCCCGACGTGTGTCCCGATTGCTCTTCCGGACCTCACGACGTTGCGCATCTCTTCAACTGCCCATGCCACCCGACCGCGCTGTCTCCAATCGACCTCTGGACCAAGCCGCTTGATGTCGCAGCGTTCTTGAAGATATAAGAAAGAAAAAAAAAGAAGAAGAACAAGAAACGAAGTACACAGACGTTCTTCGAAGCCGGCTACATCCGGCAACAACAACAACAACAACTGCACGCAACTTCTCATGTAAAAGCTTTAAATGATCAGCGTGATTAGAACATCTATTCTATCTTCTTCTCACTCAAACCTCTATAGCTCTCACATTCCTCCTTTCGACTACGATCTCTTTCTCCGCTCCATTCCGTTTAGAACCTTTTCAGACTTGATTCTCTCTATAAACGGCCCCAACCTGTGTGATCCTCCTCACGTGACTCTTCTCCTCAGTTGTGAACCACATCCAGCGCTGGTCCACTTCTGGGTACAGGGAAGGCTTCAACTGGATACGTCCAGATTCCGTTGTTTCGGACACCTGAAAGCAAGGGGAGTAAGGAGATATTTTTTCTGTGTCTCATTTTTGGCTTGGCTTCGCATTGTTTTCGCGGATGTATCTTTTCCTATCTCACCTTTTAAAATACGGTGTTTTCTTTGAGCATCTCGATCACTGACCTCATTGATGAGCTGATCGATCGCTGAGGTCTCGTTCTGCTCGGGCGGCAGGCCGTCTTTGCGTAGTCGACGCAAGATCTCCTCGTTCGACTTGTACCTTCAAAGTTGAGTTCGAACAATACAGCAAAAGAAAAAAGGGACGAACGATGAATAGCGACAACGAGAAAATTTATTTTCATTTTCCTAAGCTGAGCGATAAACCATAATTCCGTCTTTCTTTTGGAAATGGGCACTTCATATTGAACTGTTGTGAAAGTAACTGGCGAAAAAGAGCGGAAGATTTAAATTTTTTAGAAAAAAAACTAATCAAATTCTACGATAACTTTCATATCAAGAAAGAAATCGGATAATTGGAATAAGTAGAGGGTGGGTTGAAGTTGGAGAAGGAAGAGGGGGCATGTTCAAAGTTGGAGAAGGAAGAGGGGGCATGTTCAAAGTTGGAGAAGGAAGAGGGGGCATGTTCAAAGTTGGAGAAGGAAGAGGGGGCATGTTTAAAGTTGGAGAAGGAAAAGGGGGCATGTTCAAAGTTGGAGAAGGAAGAGGGGGCATGTTCAAAGTTGGAGAAGGAAAAGGGGGCATGTTCAAAGTTGGAGAAGGAAGAGGGGGCATGTTCAAAGTTGGAGAAGGAAGAGGGGGCATGTTCAAAGTTGGAGAAGGAAGAGGGGGCATGTTCAAAGTTGGAGAAGGGAGAGGGGGCATGTTCAAAGTTGGAGAAGGGAGAGGAGGCATGTTCAAAGTTGGAGAAGGAAGAGGGGGCATGTTCAAAGTTGGAGAAGGAAGAGGGGGCATGTTCAAAGTTGGAGAAGGAAGAGGGGGCATGTTCAAAGTTGGAGAAGGAAGAGGGGGCATGTTCAAAGTTGGAGAAGGAAGAGGGGGCATGTTCAAAGTTGGAGAAGGAAGAGGGGGCATGTTCAAAGTTGGAGAAGGAAGAGGGGGCATGTTCAAAGTTGGAGAAGGAAGAGGGGGCATGTTCAAAGTTGGAGAAGGGAGAGGGGGCATGTTCAAAGTTGGAGAAGGAAGAGGGGGCATGTTCAAAGTTGGAGAAGGGAGAGGGGGCATGTTCAAAGTTGGAGAAGGGAGAGGGGGCATGTTCAAAGTTGGAGAAGGAAGAGGGGGCATGTTCAAAGTTGGAGAAGGGAGAGGAGGCATGTTCAAAGTTGGAGAAGGAAGAGGGGGCATGTTCAAAGTTGGAGAAGGAAGAGGGGGCATGTTCAAAGTTGGAGAAGGAAGAGGGGGCATGTTCAAAGTTGGAGAAGGAAGAGGGGGCATGTTCAAAGTTGGAGAAGGAAGAGGGGGCATGTTCAAAGTTGGAGAAGGAAGAGGGGGCATGTTCAAAGTTGGAGAAGGAAGAGGGGGCATGTCCAAAGTTGGAGAAGGGAGAGGGGGCATGTTCAAAGTTGGAGAAGGAAGAGGGGGCATGTTCAAAGTTGGAGAAGGGAGAGGAGGCATGTTCAAAGTTGGAGAAGGAAGAGGGGGCATGTTCAAAGTTGGAGAAGGAAGAGGGGGCATGTTCAAAGTTGGAGAAGGAAGAGGGGGCATGTTCAAAGTTGGAGAAGGAAGAGGGGGCATGTTCAAAGTTGGAGAAGGAAGAGGGGGCATGTTCAAAGTTGGAGAAGGGAGAGGGGGCATGTTCAAAGTTGGAGAAGGAAGAGGGGGCATGTTCAAAGTTGGAGAAGGGAGAGGGGGCATGTTCAAAGTTGGAGAAGGGAGAGGGGGCATGTTCAAAGTTGGAGAAGGAAGAGGGGGCATGTTCAAAGTTGGAGAAGGGAGAGGAGGCATGTACAAAGTTGGAGAAGGAAGAGGGGGCATGTTCAAAGTTGGAGAAGGAAGAGGGGGCATGTTCAAAGTTGGAGAAGGAAGAGGGGGCATGTTCAAAGTTGGAGAAGGAAGAGGGGGCATGTTCAAAGTTGGAGAAGGAAGAGGGGCATGTTCAAAGTTGGAGAAGGAAGAGGGGGCATGTTCAAAGTTGGAGAAGGGAGAAAGGGCATGTTCAAAGTTGGAGAAGGAAGAGGGGGCATGTTCAAAGTTGGAGAAGGGAGAGGGGGCATGTTCAAAGTTGGAGAAGGAAGAGGGGGCATGTTCAAAGTTGGAGAAGGGAGAGGGGGCATGTTCAAAGTTGGAGAAGGAAGAGGGGGCATGTTCAAAGTTGGAGAAGGAAGAGGGGGCATGTTCAAAGTTGGAGAAGGAAGAGGGGGCATGTTCAAAGTTGGAGAAGGGAGAGGGGGCATGTTCAAAGTTGGAGAAGGAAGAGGAGGCATGTTCAAAGTTGGAGAAGGGAGAGGGGGCATGTTCAAAGTTCACCTGTACTGTTGAGATTTTTGAGGGAAAAACGATCCCTTCTAGTGAGGAGATCTATAGTAATGAGTAGGTTTCCTTCTCTGCTCTTTGCGAGTAACTCCCTTCTTATTATGGGCTGATTCTAAGATTTGAAATGCGGCTTTTTTTGCAGATCAGCTTTGTTCTTCTATCGGAAGGATTGAGTCAATTTGCATACCTTATCGGGACTTGTGTTTGAGATGGTGTCAGGGGTTAAATGGTTACCGGACCAGCTATCTTGGCGCATTCATGTTCGCACCGAGAATTATCAACATTCTCTTCTCCTTCCGTTCTGTATCAATTTTTCTCTACTTCTCTTTTCATTCTTTTTGCCTTTCCCCATTCCCTTTTCCACTCGCTCGGCGCGTACAAACATGCCTTAGACCGGCCTCATTTAACGCCTGCATGATGTTCCCGCTTGCCCATGTTGCCGAAATAAACAGGTTTACCTGGCTGTCACTACGACATGGATGACACGAGCTCGCAACTTCTTCTTCATCAAGTCCGAGCGCATTTGTGTCGACATGGATGGGCGGCCTGAGGTTGTACATTCATTAATTGATTCATTCATTATTTGATTCATTCATTAATTGATTCATTCATTAATTGATTCATTCGTAACTTGACGTTTTTTTGTATCTTATAACCGTATAACTGAAAGTTTGTTTATTTATCATTCCCATGCAAAAATATCTATCTATATATATATATATAGGAAAACTTAGTATGAACAGGACGGGCGTATTATGGAAGAAAAAATTAGTCTTATCGGAAGAAGTGGAACTGGATAAGGGAAAGGAAAAGCATACCATGTAATCAACTGGATAAGGGAAAGGAAAAGCATACCATGTAATCAACTGGATAAGGGAAAGGAAAAGCATACCATGTAATCAACTGGATAAGGGAAAGGAAAAGCATACCATGTAATCAACTGGATAAGGGAAAGGAAAAGCATACCATGTAATCAACTGGATAAGGGAAAGGAAAAGCATACCATGTAATCAACTGGATAAGGGAAAGGAAAAGCATACCATGTAATCAACTGGATAAGGGAAAGGAAAAGCATACCATGTAATCAACTGGATAAGGGAAAGGAAAAGCATACCATGTAATCAACTGGATAAGGGAAAGGAAAAGCATACCATGTAATCAACTGGATAAGGGAAAGGAAAAGCATACCATGTAATCAACTGGATAAGGGAAAGGAAAAGCATACCATGTAATCAACTGGATAAGGGAAAGGAAAAGCATACCATGTAATCAACTGGATAAGGGAAAGGAAAAGCATACCATGTAATCAACTGGATAAGGGAAAGGAAAAGCATACCATGTAATCAACTGGATAAGGGAAAGGAAAAGCATACCATGTAATCAACTGGATAAGGGAAAGGAAAAGCATACCATGTAATCAACTGGATAAGGGAAAGGAAAAGCATACCATGTAATCAACTGGATAAGGGAAAGGAAAAGCATACCATGTAATCAACTGGATAAGGGAAAGGAAAAGCATACCATGTAATCAACTGGATAAGGGAAAGGAAAAGCATACCATGTAATCAACTGGATAAGGGAAAGGAAAAGCATACCATGTAATCAACTCTCAATTACCATGTAATAATCAACTCTCAATTCACCAATCGCCTTCTTTAAATATATCAGATAATAACTTCGATGGTTTCGCTTTCATTTCTTGGGTCGGGTCTAAATATATAAATTACCTTTTCTCTCGACTAAACTAAAAAATTTTGCCGAATTTTCTAAGTTTCCAAGCATTTAAATTTTCAAATTTTTAAATTTTTTTCAAGGCATCTTTTCCAAAGTAAACCATTTAAAGGCATAGACTTGTTTGGGTAGCCCATTAAATTTAGATTTCACTTGCAGTGCGTCTGAGAAACGAAACCATGTGACCAAATCAGCCACTCCTCTTCTATCAAACCAAAACAGGCTCACTAGTGGAAGTAGACGAAGTGCCCGATGGTTTGGTGCCTGTGGATGATGTTGTTGTGGTTGGCTGTCCCAACTGAACACAAGAGCATTGAAAACACGAGTGTACTCTTATTTCCCTAAAACCATTTTTCTCAAAATTTTTTTATAAATTTTAGAATTTTTTCCAAACAAAAAATTTTCCTGAAGCTATGATTTTAATGGCAATATTGTCTCGATCTCTCTTATAATGTCTTCATTCATATTCTGCATTCACCAACCCTCCAACTCCTTCTAACTTTGCTCTGCAAAAAGCAATTTCTTTTTGTCATTGAGTTCGAGTGTAAGTCTCGAAAAGAAAACACTCGATCACCTTGATTGGGCTCGTGAGACGAGACTCAGCTTTGGATGACGAGAGATGGAGGTTGCGAGACGGATGCGCGGCCGCGGGTGGTGGCTGGAATCGCGAGCGAGAAAGGACCGGCTTCTCATCCCGGCGACCTCTCAAATAAATCCTTTATCAAACCTAGCCTTTCATTACCACACTCTAACTTTTCGAAAGAAAATATGAGAATCAGCCGCCAATAAGTATACATAGCTCAAAGAGTAAGAAGTTTGTTTTCATCGTGGTCCAAAGGTATAACCCTTTGCTCCTGAGAGATATAGCTTCCCGAATGAACACAAAATTCCGTCCATAGCTAACTATAGCTATTGCGTACTTTTCCACAAAAAAACCACCGTTCTCTGAACAAAGGGTCTCAAATAATGCGGAGATAGCTAGGGGTAATCGGCAGAAGAGGGAGAGAGATCGGGCGACGATAATAGTTCTGAACTGTCAAGACTCGCTTTCCAACAGGCAAGTTCCCCTCCATCTTTCTCATCCTTTCTAGTTCTTGACAGTTCAGGTGACCTATGACCCTAATCGAACAAAGCTTTCCTTTCCCATTTAGACGGAATAAAAAGAGTCCCCCTTCTCCCCAATTTGTCCCCTTTTCCAATAGCAACCTGTGAACATCCTTGGCGCCCTTGCTCTTCTCTTCTTCTATCAATTTCTGCGCTTTCACTTTCGTCTCTGCGAATGTGTTATCCGTCGCTTGAATCTGTAATTAATCAAAAAGTTGTTTGTTTCCTCCTTCTCTTTCATTTTTTTCTCTCACTTTTCCCCAACCCGACGCGAATTTTCATTTTGCGTGAAGCTGCGTTCCACTTGGCCTTTAACAAATCGCACTCAGTGGCGCAGTGGCGCAGAGGCTCACTAAAACACGGCCTCAACTTAAAAACGGCCTAGCTCAATTAATTAGTATTATTTTTTCTTTCTCTTTTTTATTTTTTCTCTTTTTTTTCACTTTTCTTTTTCTTTTTTCTTACTCATTAAAACTCCCTTTCCCCTTTCTCCTTAGGGCTCCCCTTCCCCCCTTTAGGCCCCCCTTCCCCCTCCCCCCCTCCCCCTTAGGGCCCTAATCCCCCCCTTTGCTTAGGTAGGGCCCTCTTCCTCCTTCCTTCCCCCTTTAGGGCCCCCTCCCTTCCCTGCTTAGGTAAACCCCCTTCCCCCTGCCCCCTTTCCTTTCCCCAAAGTTTCCAGAGTTGAGGCCGGTGTTTTAGTGAGCCTCTGAGTGCGATTTGTAAAAGGCCAGAGTTGAGGCCGTGTTTTAGTGAGCCTCTGCGCCACTGAGTGCGATTTGCTAAAGGCCTTCCATTTAGGGTGTTTCTTAGCTTCTTAGCACCCGCACAACTTTTTTCGAGCACATAAATTTTTTGAATCTCAGAGTCTAACATTAAACTTTCCCAATAATTTGGACTTTACCAACGAAAAATCCGATAAAAAATTTCTCCAAGCGCATGGATTTGAATGTTTTTCGGGGTTTTTGAAGAGCGCATATATTTTTTTTACCCGCAGTGCGGGTCAGAGAAACATCATGTTTCCTCCGACTACTTAGGTTAAGGCTTAACGTATTAACCTATAAAGTACTTGCCTTTTTAGGTGTTAAGAGAATGAAAGAGGTAGAGAGATGAAAAAGAAGAAAGAAAGTGTATGAAGAGAAGAAGAATGAATTTTTTTAAAGATTCAAATATTTTTTTAAAGATTCAAATAGAACCAATCTGACTCTGATGTTTTGTAAATAGCCCATAACCGTTGAAACCCACCATCGGTTTGACCCCCTTAAATATCGTTGAAAACCAAGAAATAAAGCTAGGAAATCTTAAGAATTCTACGGCTGAATATTTTCCACGTCCCTTCCAATTGACTTATCTACCACAATCTCGAAATTGAAAAGTATACCGGAATGACTATCTAAACTCGTAAAGTATACCGGAATGACTATCTAAACTTGAAAAGTATACCGGAATGACTATCTAAACTCGTAAAGTATACCGGAATGACTATCTAAACTCGTAAAGTATACCGGAATGACTATCTAAACTCGTAAAGTATACCGGAATGACTATCTAAACTTGAAAAGTATACCGGAATGACTATCTAAACTCGTAAACTAAGGCTTGGCCCGTATTATCATCAACATTCCATGTTATGTCATCTCTAAACACTGCAAGTTCCGTGTGTCTTCCGCCAAATCTTTTCACTTTCATTTGCAGTGCTGATAGTCTGTTATTCACACGTAGATTTGTTTCAGCTCGCCCTTTGTCTCCTCATTCATCTCACTAATCATTTCCCTTCTACGATCCGGGCTCATCCGCCCACTAGACTCGTATATAAACATCAGCAAGCTATCAGTATGACGTTAGCAAACGATTATCGTAATTTTGGCAACAAGTCAAAGCATGTCCCACTCCGAGATGAGTATACCTCCATCAGAAATATCAATTCTGTACCGGACCCTGCCCGCAACTCCAAGTTATTGCTAGGTCGCCTCTTTTCTCGGCCTCGCCCTCTCGTTATTCATTAAACTCTAGATTTCTCTGGACTAAACCCTCTCGCTTGCCTCCTCGTCAAGCTTTCTCAAGCCATACTTTCTTTAGAAGAGTAGATTGTATTTTTCTATAACTAGGTTTCCTACCTGTGATTCAAAACCACTACCGTCGTTACATGAAACTGTCACATGACACATAGTCCTTTTTATCACGGGTTCATTCTCTGAAGCAAATATACCGTGGATAATTCCCTATTTAAAGTTGCCTCATGCAAGGCTTTAGAAACCTGGCTACAATAGCGGACTTTTAGGCACTGAAGGTATCAAAATTCTATTCAAATTTTCGCGCCACTATAATGTCTTGTACCCAGAACCTGCTTTTCTCTCTCTTTTCTTTCTGACAAAATTCAAGACCGACTTTCTCTGCCTAACCGTTAAAGTGGATAGAAAACTCCACGTGCAAGGCTCGGAATTTTTATAAGTTCCACAGATTATATAATGAAGACCACAACAAATACACTTGAGCATCGTAGCTCAACAAAAGCCTTTTGCTATCGTCGATAAACTAGCAAGTCCGCTCTTCGAGCGGGGATAGTCTGAAGTAATCAAAAACGAGCTAGAGGCAAAGGGGGAGGAGTGAGAGCTTTTAATTATTCTGCACTACCACACTTCAAGAAAGGTAGTTTTTCCATGAAAGAATGAGTCACGGACCAAGGCATATATAACTGGTCTTTGCCAATTTGAAAACGTTTACAACCAAGAACTTGGCAACCGGCTGACTGTGTACTTGTGAGCCAGAGAGGCCCTCGCTTGGTAGTGACCATTTCGACTTTCTTTGCTGACTGCGTCCGCGAATGGCACAGGAAGCGATTGGACGTTGAATTTGAACTCTTTGAAAAAGTCTTCGCCCGCTACTCCAAGTTCGATGCATCCTCCGCCCTTGAAAAAGTTGATATCATTAAACATATGGAATGAATGCATTCTTTCAGGGTTTTTCCGACCGCAGAAGTGAGAGTAAGAATTTAAACCTTTTTCATTCTTGGAATTATAATTCATCTTCCTTTATTGCTGGAGGCACTCTTTCGTTTTCCCATTATTGTGAAAGGTTCAAGGGAACAATTAATGACTCATTTCATCCCTGCTGTTAATCTTGTATTTCTTTTATAGCATTTCCTCTTTCAGATTCGATTCTTCACTTTCTAGTATTGTCTTTTCTCGGTACCCACAACCATTTCTCACATGCACTTTATCAAAAAACTACGTTTTTGAGCGGAAGTTTAGATTGATGAGAAGCTCTGCCCTGTCTACTTTCTCCCTCTGGCTCGCTTCTCATTTTAACAGACCCCCGTTTTTTGTTTCTTCATTCTCCTTTATTTATTGCTTTTATTTTTTTCGTTTTTTTTCATTTTCCAAAAGTTGTGAAAGACTTCTGTTGAGCTATGATGCGCAGTTTCCACTTGGTTCTTTTATTATTCATCTTCCTCCTTTCAATTCCGTGTTTCTTGGAACAAACCTGGTTCCCACCGTACTTTAGACCGAACTTTCCCGCTGTTCTTCACACAAACCTGCGCATCAACGCAGAGACGCATCGGAACCTTCTGCCTCTGCGCTTTCTGCAACGCTGCGATGCATTCGTCCGTCAACTTCAGCTGCACACATGACTCCGCTTGACCACGTGTTGACTCTAATCTGTAACTTGCACTGAAAGCAATTTATAAAAATACACCAGCTTGAGAACTTTTTTGGAGAAAGCGTTCATTGAAAAAACTGAGTTTATGAATAACCAATAGTAATTATTACATATTGTATACATCCGCTATCCTTCTAACATCCATTACACTTCTTCCTCCAGTCATTTCATTCCTTTCGTCATGAAGTATAACTTTGATTTAAACAAAGTCTCCCATGGAAATTGCATACACATGTAGGCAAAGACTGTTTATCAGGTAGAATCACTGTGCGGGAGGGCGGGGGCTGCTTAACTATCCCGAACAGTCTAGAATGGAATTTCCTCCCTCTCTTCTTCCAAGCGAACGCGTCAACCGCGACGCTTCCGCTCTGATGCGTCACATCCATGCAATTTCCTTATGGGACCATGTTTAAATTTTTCCTTCATTAATATGCTTTGCCCTCTCAAGTATTTAATCTGCCAATACTTCCTCACCATAGGTAAAATATGGCTAATTTTTTTCAAAGTCGCTAAAGGTCGATCGCTAAATTAGATTGAAAGTCTCAGTTTTAACTTCGCAAAACCGGTTGAGGCTGAGTTATTAATGTAACGGTTAATGTAACGGTCTATTTATGAATAGGATTAAAGACTTTTTCTTTCAATTTTAGCTTTGAAAACTGTGATGCATTTGTTTTGAGTAAGGGAGAGGGCCGATAGGTAGTTCGCCCCCTTTGGCTAGTTGGCAGTTTACCTATGTTCTGAGTAAGGGAGAGGGCCGATAGGTAGTTCGCCCCCTTTGGCTAGTTGGCAGTTTACCTATGTTCTGAGTAAGGGAGAGGGCCGATAGGTAGTTCGCCCCCTTTGGCTAGTTGGCAGTTTACCTAAGTTCTGAGTAAGGGAGAGGGCCGATAGGTAGTTCGCCCCCTTTGGCTAGTTGGCAGTTTACCTATGTTCTGAGTAAGGGAGAGGGCCGATAGGTAGTTCGCCCCCTTTGGCTAGTTGGCAGTTTACCTAAGTTCTGAGTAAGGGAGAGGGCCGATAGGTAGTTCGCCCCCTTTGGCTAGTTGGCAGTTTACCTATGTTCTGAGTAAGGGAGAGGGCCGATAGGTAGTTCGCCCCCTTTGGCTAGTTGGCAGTTTACCTATGTTCCTGACGTTAACTATCATTTTTTTGCCTTTTAATTTCATAGGTTCTCCCCGCCACTGCTTCCCGTGACTTTTCTTGGTGTCTCAATTGAATATCAATAGCATAAATTACCACGACTATGAAAAACTGAGGGTCCATCTTCAAAACGATCAAAGAAAGCTTACTGTAATGAGAATGATAATCAGGGGTTTTTTAGTTTGAAAGAAAAAGGGACAGACGCCCGCCGAAGGCGGGAAATTTTTTTCACATAAGGGTCCCCCCTTATGATTTTTCAAATAGAAAAAAATTTTTTTTCATAAGGGTCCCCCTTACGATTTTTCAAATAGAAAAAAAAATTTTTTTCATAAGGGTCCCCCTTACGATTTAAAAAAACAGAGGCCCGCCGAAGGCGGAAAAATTTTTTTCACATAAGGGTCCCCCCTTAGGGGTGAAAAATTTTTTTCTTTTTTTTCTCTTATAAGGGTCCCCCTTAGCTTTTTTTCACATAAGGGACCCCCCCTAAAGATTTGGAACACAGAGGCCCGCCGACAGAAGATCTGTCATGACTAAATAACCCCTGATGATAATGAGAGGAAGAAAGGACGGAGAGAAGCGAAAGATTAAGAATTGATAATAGGGCAAGATGGAAAAGAGAAAGAGGGCCCGGTTGGGAAGAATTGAGAAATTGGTTACCTTCTGGTGAACAATGATGAATATCTAACCAGTCTCCTACCTATTCTTTCTGTTCAATGTTTTCCGTTGCCACAGCAAACCTCAGCAAGTCGGCCTTGGCTAATGAGTAAGCTACATACGCATTCTTTCAAGTGCCCGACTGTGTAATTCTCTTTCTCACATTCTCCACACTCTTACACCATTCCCCAACTGTCGAGAAAATCAATAAACTCATTCATTCCTGTTTTCCCGATATGAGCTTGCATCACACTGATGTATACATGTTCACTTTGGCAAAACAGACTTCCTTTTACCTAAGATTCTTTATCAGGTGAAAAGTGAAGTGGAAGGGGGGAAAGAAGAAATCGAAGGAAGCACGTAACGGAACTCGTTTATCTCATACTCCTCTTTTCTTCTCCTTTTTAGCCCTTTTAATTGTCCTTGCCAATCATTCGTGAATCGCACCCAATAATTTCACACATGTGACGTCAGAGGCTTGTCAAGGAAGAACGAGGATTAAACAAATTGTCTCTAACAAAGACTTCCTCCTGCTCGTTGAATCATCTTACTGCCGCCTCTTTTCCCTATATGTATTCCGGTAGCACCGAATACCGTATGACACACTGCGACACCAACACCCAATATGTCTCCTCGATAAACGACTATTCAAAATGATAGGCCACACAGATATAGAGGTGATTGATTGAGTATTGAGGAAAGGGTGTTAGAGATAAAGAAGACACCGAAGAATGAAAAGAACGACTGAGAGTAGAAGCATCTTTGATACGTCTAGGTGGTCTATGATATACAGTTACCCAAAGGGTCTAATTTGATGAGAACGTCTAGGTGGTCTATGATATACAGTTACCCAAAGGGTCTAATTTGATGAGAACGTCTAGGTGGTCTATGATATACAGTTACCCAAAGGGTCTAATTTGATGAGAACGTCTAGGTGGTCTATGATATACAGTTACCCAAAGGGTCTAATTTGATGAGAACGTCTAGGTGGCCTATGATATACAGTTACCCAAAGGGTCTAATTTGATGAGAACGTCTAGGTGGTCTATGATATACAGTTACCCAAAGGGTCTAATTTGATGAGAACGTCTAGGTGGTCTATGATATACAGTTACCCAAAGGGTCTAATTTGATGAGAACGTCTAGGTGGTCTATGATATACAGTTACCCAAAGGGTCTAATTTGATGAGAACGTCTAGGTGGTCTATGATATACAGTTGCCCAAAGGGTCTAATTTGATGAGAACGTCTAGGTGGTCTATGATATACAGTTACCCAAAGGGTCTAATTTGATGAGAACGTCTAGGTGGTCTATGATATACAGTTACCCAAAGGGTCTAATTTGATGAGAACGTCTAGGTGGTCTATGATATACAGTTACCCAAAGGGTCTAATTTGATGAGAACGTCTAGGTGGTCTATGATATACAGTTACCCAAAGGGTCTAATTTGATGAGAACGTCTAGGTGGTCTATGATATACAGTTACCTAAAGGGTCTAATTTGATGAGAACGTCTAGGTGGTCTATGATATACAGTTACCCAAAGGGTCTAATTTGATGAGAACGTCTAGGTGGTCTATGATATACAGTTACCCAAAGGGTCTAATTTGATGAGAACGTCTAGGTGGTCTATGATATACAGTTACCCAAAGGGTCTAATTTGATGAGAACGTTGTTGTTGTTGCCGGATGTAGCCGGCTTCGAAGAACGTCTGTGTACTTCGTTTCTTGTTTTTCTTTTTTTTTTCTTATATCTTCAAGAACGCTGCGACATCCAGCGGCTTGGTCCAGAGGTCGATTGGAGACAGCGCGGTCGGGTGGCATGGGCAGTTGAAGAGATGCGCAACGTCGTGAGGTCCGGAAGAGCAATCGGGACACACGTCGGGGATGGATTCGTCAATGCGGTGGAGGTAGTTGTTGGTGAATCTGCTGAATCCCAAACGGAGCTGGCTGAGCGTGCATCTAGTCTTGCGGGGTAACTCCTTCTCTTCTTCCTGGATAAGGGGCGGAGGTCTGCCTCCCAGGATGACGGCACCCTTCAACGATTGGAGTTCGTTCGAGACCATCATCGAGTGTACGGTGTTTGCGACTGATTTCCCATTGTTCGGGTCCTTTGACATCTGTTTCGCGGCTTCGACAGTCTTCTTGCAGCTCAACACGAGGTTGTTCTTCATTGCGCGAGGGGGAGCCGGGCAGTCGAGGAGGCCGTGGTGGATGTGTTCTGGGTCCAACGATCTCGCGAGGTACTGCGCGGCGAGCATGTTCAGATGGGATTTGGTGCGCATGACCTTTGATTCGCGATGAATATGGTCAGTGTCGGCCATTTGATGATTCCCTGTCACGACGCGGAGTCCGGAGTTCTGAGAACGTTGGATTTTGGCGTGAGCGGAGTCCGAGAGGAAGGTGGACCAGGCGGGTGCGGCGTAGTTGCAGATCGCTTGCGAGATGGCTTTGAACGTGAGGCGGAGGGTTTCTTTTTGGTTGCCCCAGGTGCTTCCGGCTAAGGCTTTCAGTACGTTATTGCGCTGCGACATCCGTCTCGCGATGTCTTTGGCATGATGGCTGAATGTGAACATCGAGTCGTACGTGACGCCGAGTAGCTTGGCCTGGTTGACGGTGGGGACGGGTGATCCGCAGATTGATATGTCCAGAGTAGACTTGAATTCACGACTGAACGGGGTGAAAAGCATGAGCTGGCTCTTGGTCGGGGAAATGATGAGTGACCGTTCTTTGAGGAAGGTTTCAATTTTCGTGATGGCCCTGCGTAGATTTTCGGAGGCGACGTTGATGTCGGGATCTGACGCCCAGATCGTGATGTCATCAGCATACGAGATGACGTTCGTGTGGGCATCGTCTGTGGGAAGATCGCGGAGGTAAAGGTTGAAAAGCGTGGGCGAGAGGGCGCTGCCTTGTGGGACTCCGTTTCTGAAGAGTCTGGAACTTGATACCGAGTCGCGGAAGCTTGTGCGTCCTGTTCTTCCTCTAAGGTAAGAGGCGAGCCATTTTTTAATGTAGTTCGGCGCGGTTGTTGTCTCAATGAGGTCGATGAGCTTGACGATGTCGATACTTTCGAATGCCTTGGACATATCAATTGCCATGAGGACCGTTCGACTAGCGGGACGTTTCTGGTTAAAACCGTCTGCGATGCTCTTCGAGAGAGTTACGAGGGCCGAGGTTGTAGAGCGTCTTGCCGTGAAGCCATGTTGGTGGTCTGCCGGGGGAATGTGCCTCTGTAGGGAGCCGAGTAATAGCCGTTCAATCACTTTGGCGACGGGCGAGAGTAGAGATATCGGACGGTAGCTGGAGCCTTCGGATGCTGGTTTGCCTGCTTTCAGGAGGGCTAGTATGATCGACGATTTCCATATCATGGGGATCCTGCCTGTGCGTAGGGAGCTGTTGACCAGGGAAGTCAGGGCGCTGATTCCTTTCGGACCTAAATGATGGAGAATTATAGGAGCGATGCCATCTGGACCAAGCGCGGTGGACTTCTTCGTGGATCTGATGGCGGCTGCTACGTCTGTGGTAGTGAAGTCCTCGAAGTCATCTGCGGACAGGCGGTGTATTTTCCTCATAGTCTTCCTGTTTTCCTTTGAAGTTATATACTGGACTGGACAAGTGTAGGCTTTGTTGAAGCGGTTCGCGATATCGGAGGCGGTCGTGATCGTCTCATTTCTGAAGGATATGGCGCAGTTCGGCGGTGGTCTTCCTTTGTTGTTGAGGATTTTGATGGTCTTCCAGAGCTTGTTGACATCTTTCTTTGGATCGAAGGACTCCATCAGTGCGCGCCAGATATCCCGTTTGTTTTTGTCGGTAGCTCTCCTTATGTTCGTGTTGAGATCGTTCAAAAGGTCGCTTGTCGGATTCGATTCTCTGAGTGTGTCGCGATGATGCATCCATTCTCGTATCTCTGTCGTTAGGGCGACTTCTCTCTTCTTGATCCGGCCGCGTGGGATTGTTTTTGCTGCAGCTGATACAAGTATTCTTCGGAAGAGAGGTTCTGCTTGAACGGCTGGTAGATTGGGAAGAGGATTTTTGGACAGGCTTTCTTCGACGTGTTGCTGGAACGCTTCCCAGTCCGCTTTCCGGTAATTTGTGAAGGTTGCGTCTCTGTGAGTGTGGTTGAAATTGCTGCCTTCTAGTTCGATGATTATCGGAAGATGATCGGAGCTGCCTTCAGTGATAGTTTTCCATGACGCTTTTTGAAGGAGATCCTGAGAGCAGATGGAAATGTCTGGCGAGGAAGGGCGACCGTTTGAGGGAACTCGTGTGGGCATGTCGCGGTTGAGAGTGGCGTGTTCCGAGTCGTCAATAGCACTGGAGATGACGTTTCCTCTGTTGTCTGTCGAGTGAGAGTACCAGCTGGAGTCGTGGGCGTTAAGGTCGCCTAGTATGATGGAATTCTCGCGGTTGCGTAGAAGGGGGGATAGATCCGGTTGGTAGGCTGTGTTGCAGGAGGTCATCGGAGGAATGTAGACATTAGTGATGTCCAGAGAGAGGCCGTTGTTGTCCGAGATGCGAACAGTCAGTGATTCCAGGTGAGGATCTGTGGTAGACGGGACGACGGAGTAGATTAAAGAATGGGTGATGCCTGTGAGTAGGCCGCCACCTGTGTCGGTTCCGCGGTCTTTTCTAGCAATGGAGTATCCGGGGAATGAAGGAGTTTTAGCGCGATCCGTCAGCTTCGTTTCTTGTATTAGGAATATGTCGATCTTCAGGCGAGTTAGGAGGTCGAGGATCTCTGTTGTCTTGCCATTTATCCCATTACAATTGTATTGTAGCAGTCTCAGGTTCTTGTTGCCTTTGCGTCTGTTTCGAGCGATTGGGGCGAGAGCTGCGTCTGCAGATGGCAAAGGTGTGTCTTGGCGGGTCTGACATGGAGGGCATCGGTAGGTTGCAGGGACGTAGTCCTTGAGCGATGGAATACCGCTGCACTTCGCTTTGATGTGTGTCCATTCGGAGCAGAGAGAGCACTGGATGCAGTTCGTGTTCGCTGTCTTTCGGCAAGTAGAGCAGAGCCAGGTGGTGGGAGGTCCTGGGTTGCGTTCGATGTCTCCGGCTTGTAGAAGTAGAGATTGAGACAGACTGGCCGGGTCAGTCTGCCTCACATTGCAAAAAACGGAAGAATAGTGTGCTCCGGAGGGAGCGTGTCTTCGTGTCTTCGGAGCTGGTCTGCTTCCGGAGAAGATTGGTGATGTCCTTTGCAGTCCTGAGACTGACGTGCTGCACCGCGAGTAGGCGGACATCGTTGTAGCACTTGATGAGAACGTCTAGGTGGTTTATGATATACAGTTACCCAAAGGGTCTAATTTGATGAGAACGTCTAGGTGGTCTATGATATACAGTTACCCAAAGGGTCTAATTTGATGAGAACGTCTAGGTGGTCTATGATATACAGTTACCCAAAGGGTCTAATTTGATGAGAACGTCTAGGTGGTCTATGATATACAGTTACCCAAAGGGTCTAATTTGATGAGAACGTCTAGGTGGTCTATGATATACAGTTACCCAAAGGGTCTAATTTGATGAGAACGTCTAGGTGGTCTATGATACAGTGCGTGGCATAACTTTGAGCTCACCACCAAATTGAACATTTTCCGATGTTTTAGAAGGCGCAACAAAAGAAAACGAACAGCCATGGAGTTGACCACGCAAATAAATAATATGACCCACTTGACAACCGTAATATAGTTTGAATGGAGCATTTCCCGCCAAAAACCGTAAAATCGACTGGGGCATAACTATGAGCTCACTTTTTAAAAAGCTCATTTCAGATGTTTTTTTTAAAATTTTTTATATTTTCAAAAAAAGTTTTGTTTTTGCAGATAAATGCCGAGTGCAACGCAACTTTCTCAAGTCGAAAAGGGGAAAATATACGTGTTATTGGCGAATAAGAAGAGCAATCGTGAGATTGCACGCCAGTTGGGTCGGAGCCCTAATTGTGTGAATAATTACGTCTCTGGTCGACTGAAGACGACTGCACAGAAGAAGGGTGGGCGACCACGAAAGTTTTCGACTCGGGATCGACGCGCAATCGCGAAGAAAGCGTCAAATGCTGCCAAGTCACTGAAGCAGATCGCAGCCGAAGCAGGTGTTCCAGCTTCTAAGAGGACGGTTCGTCGCATTCTTTCGGAAACTGGACACTTTTTCAACTCTAAAATGAAGCCGGCACCTCGATTGACAGAGAATCATAAAACTCGACGCCTGGAATTCGCAACCAGAGAGCACAAACGTGACTGGAGTAAGGTGAGAATCATGACATTATTTGGCTATTGATAAAAAACATTCCTCGGTGCAGGTGGTCTGGTCCGACGAAAAGAAGTGGAATCTGGACGGATGTGACGGCCAACACTCGTATTGGCATGATCTTCGCAAGGACCCGCTGCTCTTCAGTCGCCGTGGACATGGAGGCGGTAGTCTCATGTCTTGGGGTGCGTTTCACGCCGGCGGAACCCTCCCTCTGCAGTTTCCTTCCATGCGAATGAACTCGGATGAGCATCAGGAAGTACTCGCACACGATTTGGTACCGTTTTTCCGTAGCCCAGTTAACAATTCCATGATTTTAATGCATGATAATGCATCCATACACACAAGCACCTCTACAAAATCGTTCCTTTTGTCGAAAAATATACCCGTTTTAGAATGGCCAGCTGTTTCCCCTGATTGTAACCCAATAGAAAATATCTGGGGGTTGTTAGCTAGACGTGTATATGATGGAGGAAAGCAGTACTCCACAATCGCTGAGCTTAAAAGTTCCATTGAGCAAGAATGGTCTTCTTTGCCTGTTTCTTACCTTCAAAAATTGTCAGATTCTATGGATAACAGAATTGTCCAGCTTATGATCAGAAAGGGTGCAGCTATCGAATACTAATTAGTTTTATTTTGTTTGTTTCTTAGGAGTTTTTCAAATGAGCTCAAAGTTATGCCACACCACATTTTCCGTTATTTTGAATAAATAAGGTTTTTTTGAGCGGAGTACGGCACTTTTGTGGTGAATATTATTCACTTGAGTGGTCGATTCTATGGCATTTTGTATTTTTTGTTGCGCCTTATAAAACATCGGAAAACTTGCAATTTGGTGGTGAGCTCAAAGTTATGCCACGCACTGTATACAGTTACCCAAAGGGTCTAATTTGATGAGAACGTCTAGGTGGTCTATGATATACAGTTACCCAAAGGGTCTAATTTGATGAGAACGTCTAGGTGGTCTATGATATACAGTTACCCAAAGGGTCTAATTTGATGAGAACGTCTAGGTGGTCTATGATATACAGTTACCCAAAGGGTCTAATTTGATGAGAACGTCTAGGTGGTCTATGATATACAGTTACCCAAAGGGTCTAATTTGATGAGAACGTCTAGGTGGTCTATGATATACAGTTACCCAAAGGGTCTAATTTGATGAGAACGTCTAGGTGGTCTATGATATACAGTTACCCAAAGGGTCTAATTTGATGAGAAAAGAGCAAGTCGTCCAGTCTTGAAGCCTTATATTGTCTTTCTGGTCTAAACGTGATTCCCACAAATGAAGTTTTTAGGCATAGGTCACAAAGGGGTACGGGAAACCCACCGGCTAAGCATAGGTCACCAAGGGGTACGGAAAACCCACCGGCTAAGCATAGGTCACCAAGGGGTACGGAAAACACACCGGCAAAGCATAGGTCACAAAGGGGTACGGAAAACCCACCGGCTAAGCATAGGTCACCAAGGGGTACGGAAAACCCACCGGCTAAGCATAGGTCACAAAGGGGTACGGAAAACCCACCAGCTCCCCGCCCAAAAAGGAAAAAAACCAAGTGCATTTATCATTGCATTCAATTTAAAGAGAAAAACAGTCAAAAGCTTGCTTAAAAAATTCCTTCCATTAACGCTCCACTGCAAACTGAATTTTTTTCCATTACTTACCTTGAAATCGAATCTTTAAAAATACAATATGGAATCTACTGCATACGTTAAAAAAATTTTTTTTAACAATTGCATCGTTCGGCCCCCCGCCCACGAAATCTTTTTTGACAAATTTAGATATCCTATGTTTTTAAGATTAGAAACACTAATGGCCAGAGAACTGCACGCAAAGATCGAAAAAAAAGAAATATCATTTCAAATAATCATTATCAGAGATTCTATCTGTAGTTTGTGTATGATGAACATCCTTCTTTACATAAACTATGAAACGAGAAGCTAATGAAATAAAATCATAGCTCACGAGAACTGTTGAAAGTTTTTTTAAAACTCCTGTTCTCTGAGCGATTGATAATAGAATAATGTAAAGCAGGGTGTTTCTATCACCTGCACTGCGGGTGAAAAAATCTATGCGTTTTCCAAAAACACCGGAAAACCTTTAGATATATGCGCTCATAAACTTTTTTTTTCATTTTTACCTCAGGGCATTTAATAACTCATTGCGAAAAACACTTCGAGCTTTTAGAAATGTTGAGAATCTATGCGCTCGAAAAAATTGTGCGGGTGGTAAGAAACGCCCTGATGTAAATCCCTCCGTTCTCCTCTCTTTACCCTTTGCTAGCTTATCATTATTCTAGACTATCCCGCTCAATCAGCGCTAGTTCCAGGGTGTTCCTCAGCACCCGCACAACTTCTTTCGAGCGCATAGACTTTTTTTTAAATTTCAGAGTTCAACATTCAATTTTTCCAATGATTTGGACTTTCCGTACGAAAAATCATAGAACAATTTTTTCCAAGCGCATAGATTTCAGTGTTTTTCGAGGTTTTTAGAAAGCGCTTAGACTTTTTACCCGCAGTGCGGGTCAAAGAAACATCCTGACTAGTGCTTTTTAAATTTCCAACAGTAACACTACATCTTTGAAGAACTATGGACCAAATTAAAATCTATTTTTTTGAATTAAAAATAATTAGATTGAGAAAACCAGATCGTAAAAACTACTCAGATTTAACGTGTTCCATATTTTTGCGTTTTTTTAAAATTTAAATATTCAACTTAATGAATTTTTAAAGATTTCGTACCACATTGATCTACTCGAAGAGTTCCCTCCTTTTTATTCTTTTCTAAACTTCCAACAGCGACCCATAGGCTTCTTGTTTTAATGGTTTTCAACTAAAGCTTCCTAAACCATTCTTTGAATAAATCTTTAGCTCACAAGCACATAACAAAAATTTTAAACGAACGCTCAGCAATGGAAGAATGAGAAGCAAGCAAGTGGTGAAAGAGAAGAGAGAGAGAGAGAGAGAGAGAGAGAGAGAAGAGAAAGAGAAAGAGAAAAGAGAAAGAGAAAGAGAAAGAGAAAGAGAAAGAGAAAGAGAAAGAGAAAGAGAAAGAGAAAGAGAAAGAGAAAGAGAAAGAGAAAGAGAAAGAGAAAGAGAAAGAGAAAGAGAAAGAGAAAGAGAAAGAGAAAGAGAGAGAGAGAGAAAGAGAGAAAGAGAGAGAGAAGATCTTCATTACTGTAAACAACCCGCTCGGATGGCGGACGATTTTAAAATTTTTGATTTCTCGATGCTGTTAATGCATCATCAACTCGTTTCGATGCCTTTCAGTTGAATAGAAGAATATTTTAGTTTCTTAGGCTTTTCGGCCAACCTATCGTAAGACCCTTACGTTCAAAGAAAGGAAAATTTAGAATTCTCAACACTTCTGGTGATCTATGACCATAGGTAAACTGCAAACTGGCAAAAAAATACCAGAGCGACCGACCTACCGACCCTCTTTCTCACTCGAAATGAACGTATCAGAAAATTCACAGCTAAAATTTAAAGAAGAAAAAAATCTTCATTCTTCTAGATGAATAGAAACGTTCATTAGCCATAACTCAGCCTCAACCGGTTTCGTAAAGTTGATAGTGAAACTTTTAACCCACTTTAGCGATCGACCTATTGGAAAATCGAGACATATTTTACCTATGTCTATGAACCTCACATAAAAAAATCTTTCTTACAACCCGCAAAACTTTTTAGATCAAAATACTGAATTACAAGCTCTGGGGAAAGACCGAAATAGTAATATTGAATATAGCAGCGGAGATGTGTATTAATAGCTCATTTAAAAAAGGTGAGCGAACAGAAGATGTGTGCCCTAGTGTTCAACGCCAGCCAAAGCGTTTCTTTACTGCACCAAACTTGCAATCGTTAAAACATTTGTAAATTAGCGCTTCTTCTGAAGTGGATTGTCAATCAATGAAAAGATAGCGAGTGAGTGGCAGAGTTCAAAAGGATATTGACTAATAAAGTTCGCCAGGACTGTGAAGGCAAGAAAGCTCCTTCTTATACTAAACCACGCGCCGGAACAAACGGTCACTTTCCTATTTTTGCTGAGTGAAAGTGATCTACGTGATGAGCATAAAGACATTTTCGCTTGCGGATGATAAAGGGGAATAGGAATTACCCTTGTGTGTACGATTGATTCAGGTAGCTGAGATAGCCACAGGTGACTCCTTTAACTGATAGATAACCGTCAAATTAACCGGAGGGCTAAGGAAAGAGAAGCGGGGAGAGTGAACGGGAGAAAGAGATGATAAAGATCAGGGTTTTTTAGTGTACAAGAAAAGAGTAAAAGACAGACGCCCGCCGAAAGCGGAAAAAAATTTTCACATAAAGGTGTCCCCTTACGATACAAAAAAACAACAAGAGACCCGCGAAAACTTTTTTGTTTTACATAAAGGTCCCTCCTGATGATCTGGAAAAACAGAGGCCCGCTGACAGAAGACCTGACATGACTATTCAACCCCTGGTAAAGATCATAATGATAATACATGGAATGAAGAGAGGGTTGACTCGATGCAAACAATTAAGCCAATAATGAATGGTATAAAAGGCGTAGACCAGATAAAATAGGTTATTTCCTGGTTACCCATGACCAAAGCTGACCTGTAGACGTCAAAGTTGGGAGCGGACTCATCATCCATATTTTTTCTCTTCGATGAGATATTGATGAGACGCGTTTTACCTGAAACATGAGTAAATTTTTAAAAAATTAAAATACCATTCAAAGGTTGGAAAACGAGACAATTTAACATAAGGCGAGAGAGCAGTGTTGATACCAGGGTTATTATACATAGGTAAACTGCGAAGACAGAAAAAAAATTTCCAAGGCGATCGACCTAACGGCCCTCTCCTTCACTCGAAATGAATGTATCAGAGGTTTCACAGCTAAAATGTAAAAAAAAAACTTCATTCCTCGACATAAATAGAACGTTTCATAAGCCATAACTCAGCTTCAATTGGTTTCGTAAAGTTAGAATAAACTTTTAATCTCCTTTAACGAGCGACCGGCACTTTTACACTTTAAAGACACTTCCCCCACTATCAGAGGCTCAATGGGTCAGATGAGAGTGGCATTTTTTGATACGATCTCGTTAGCGCAAACTTTTTCTAAGCCTAAGCATTTATTGATGTGAAAACAATTTTTAATGTAAAAATATTTTTTTATGTAAATAAGTCAGACGTATGACCCATTGAACCTCTGGTCTCGAAACACACTGGCAACAGTGGCAATTCGTCACTCTACAGCCTTAAGAGCCTGTCACGGATGGAGCCGGATCATCCATTCCAGAATCGAGCGCGACCTCAGGTGGCGGATAGAGGGACGCCTCCCTACGAAGAATTCGTGCTGGGAGGTAGCGGGAGAAATCCCGCCGTGGACCAAAACTGGGTAGTATAGCTCGTCAGAGAAGGGCGATGCCGGACCGGCCTGGGCATGCCACCGGACAAAACATCAGCCGATACTCCGCTATACTTTTCAATGGCGAGTCGAGGCGCCAGTAAAATAACCTCTTGCCCTTCTCCGGTTAACGAATGGGTCTCGCCAAGAGGATCGCCGACTGCGGTGCGAGTGTAGACGGAGAAAATCTCTCCAGACTCAAAAGGATCCTCACCAACCTATCCCAAAAGGACTCCCCTCGACAGGACCTATGGGCAAAACTACAACAACAATAACAACCTCTGGTAGGGGGGTGTCCCTCAAGTGCTAAAGTGCCGATCCACCTATTGAAAAACAAAGACATATTTCACCTATGTTACTATTTCGATGACAAGTTGTGATATGACGCTTATCATTATGAATTTCGATTGGTAACGGTCTTAGATGGAGAGAAAACTGTTTCACATATAAATTTACTACGGAAAAAACTTTTATCATGACGGCATTCATTTATTACAGGACTGCGAATAGAAGGCCTTTTACAAATCGCACTCAGTGGCGCAGTGGCGCAGAGGCTCACTAAAACACGGCCTCAACTTAAAAACGGCCTAGCTCAATTAATTAGTATTCTTTTTTCTTTCTCTTTTTTATTTTTTCTCTTTTTTTTTCACTTTTCTCTTTCTTTTTTCTTACTCATTAAAACTCCCTTCCCCCCTTTCTCCTTAGGGCCCCCTTCCCCCTTTAGGGCCCCCCCCTTCCCCTTAGGGCCCTACTCCCCCCCCTTTGCTTAGGTAGGGCCCTCTTCCTCCCCCCCTTCCCCCTTTAGGGCCCCCCCTCCCTTCCCTGCTTAGGTAAACCCCCCTCCCCCTCCCCCCTTTCCTTTCCCCAAAATTTCCAGAGTTGAGGCCGTGTTTTAGTGAGCCTCTGAGTGCGATTTGTAAAAGGCCAGAGTTGAGGCCGTGTTTTAGTGAGCCTCTGCGCCACTGCGCCACTGAGTGCGATTTGCTAAAGGCCCGAATAGAAAGAAGATTAGACTTCCTACTATAAAGGTTCAACTTGACTTTTTTGGCCAATTTAGTTTTTAAAAAAGGCCGTTAGTTTTTATTTGAAATTCGTCATGAACTGATGGTACGAAATATCTGCGGAATACTTCAACCTAAATTTTGTTTCATAGCTAACATTAAATGAGCGAAGCTTTCGAGAATCCCAAAATAGCTTCCACAACTTCTCTTTTCGATGGTGCTCCGAAACGACGTTTTCTTTAAGCCACAGTGAAGATATTTTTGAAGGAAGCTGACTTGGTTGGAAGTGCTGGGCTAGGCTACCCGGAGCCTCTAGCCGCAAAGATGACCCCCAGGTTGGTCTCTCCCTCCGCCCGGCTGACGACTCCTTCGTGTTGCTTTCCCAGCTGCCGGCGTTGAAAAGAAGATGAGAGAGGAGAGAAACGGACTATTTCTCACTGGGTTTCGCCCGCCTGCTATTCTCACTTCTTTCCTTCCTTCCAAGCTTCCTTTTCCCCCCTGCAAATGGAAGCAATTTGGCATATCCCAGGATTATCAAGGCAATAATCAATCCATTGCTGTGCTTGTCGGAACAGAAATAGTGAGTGGGAGAGGCAGAAAAGAGATTAAACAAGGAAGAAACTAAATAAGGTTCAAAATACGACGATGTTTAACATTAAAACAAAATTCTGCGTAATAGAAGTAAACATGAACTATCGAATATTTAACATAGAGATTTTAAGGAGAGAGAAGGTGTTATCATAGTAGGAGAAGATTGATTTTTTACCGTTTTCGCAGTTAATAATTCTTCTTCGTCCTGTCATGACGCTTGTAAAAAATACAATTCGCAAAAACAATCACAATCATTCGTCATTACATAAAATGACGCATTTCGTGTTATGTAGGCGGATCAAATTTCAGAAATTTAGATAGGAGACTTTTCAAATTATTTCCACTCGCATTTTAGTATTGGGAATGTATTATGGAAAAGCGGAACAGAAAAGCCTATCCGCTTTCTATTAAACTAACACACGTAGGAAGAGTTCACAAAAACGTTTTGAAAACTATTAAACGAGACACTCAGTGACGCTTTCCCATAGGACCGGAGTTTATGAATGAGAATGAAAGAAGTGAAGATAGGCTTTCTTTCACCTATTGCACAAGCTGATTTCGCTGTTCTGCTCGTACCAAACATTGATCAATACAAGGACGCAAAAGTTCTTCAGCGAATTTACGAACGAATGATCATCTCTCTTACTGATCATGGCGAAAACCCATGACTAATCATGTAATAAATTCAAAGTCTATTTCTAATTGACCGAAGACAATTTTTGAGTATTCGGACTGTGATTGCACTGTCCGACTATTCATGTCTGACCAGTTGATTGAGTCACGGAAAAGTCACTACTTTCAAAACAGCGATTCATGAAAAATGCCAGACTATGCTTGCGAGTAGAGAATGAAAGCGAATACTTCTTCGTCAATGATTAGACGTTTCGTGGGTATTAGGGGAGCCTTTGAAGTATCCTGCATGAAAAGACGCAAAAATACATAGGAAAACACAATGGTGTGGAAGATTTGATTGAAAGGTGTATGAAAGAGGGGAATGGGTTAATCACGAACAAGAGAGCAGTTAGGTAAGAGATTGCAATGAAAGAAGAGAGGGGACGCAAAAAGAGAGCTAGTGAAGGATGTGAAAAAATGACAAAGATTGCACGAGAGAGAGTTCAAGATATGAAGACAGAAAGATGAAAAGAAAGTGAAGAGAGAGAAAAAAGAGAGCGCACAAACAAGCCCATTTTATTAACGAGGAGAAGAGAGAGAGAGAGAGAGAGGCAGAGAGCAAGAGAGAGAGAGAGAGAGAACAAAGGAGAAAGAAAGCATTGAGTAACTACCTACGTGAGAACCTTCTCCGAAGGCATTCTAGCAAGAGGACGCTTGAGTCTGCTCGTTGAAGGAAACAGAACACTGTCGAGTAAAAGAGAACGAGGGGTGTTAGAGAGAAAATTACAGATTAGATAGAATAGGAGAGAATTACAAGAGTGAGGGAATAGCTCAAGTCGAGAACATAAGGGGAAGAGAAATACATAGAAAGAGAGAGAGAGAGAGAGAGAGAGAGAGAGAGAGAGAGAGAGAGAGAGAGAGAAAAGGTGAGAGGGAAAATTAGAGATGGGGCTGTGGTGTTGAGATATGAGAGAATTGAAGAATAATGAGAAGTTTAAGAAAAAGAGATATTTATTGGCGTTGGATCGTTGAAAGAGGAGTACAAAAAGAAAAGGAATGAATAAAAGAAAATGTATATTGAGACTTGAAAAGATGAACGAACGAATGGAAGAAGAAAGAGTTTCCCCATTTTAACACTGTTTAAATTTAAATTGTTTTTGAAATTCAGTTTTGTTAGAAAAGAGGAGTGGAAGCACTAAATTTTCCAATTGATATAAGCAAGTTAATGCTTAGGGTAGGAGAGGAGAGGAAGTTAGGAAAAAGAGAGAGAAAGAGAGAGCGAGAGAGAGAGAGAGAGAGAGAGCGAGAGAGAGAGAGCGAGAGAGAGAGAGAGAAAGAGAGAGAGAGACGATAAGAGAAAATTAAAAATGCGATGCCTCAATAGACAATGAAAAAGGGAGAGACAAATAAATACATACGCAGGAAAAGAGCGGCAGAAACCTTGAAGAGGCACATAGAAAATTCACTTAACTAGAGGCTGAGAAGAAAGGTAGAGAAAAAAGAAACATAAGAGAAAGAGCAAAAGAAAGGTAGAGAAAAAAGAAACATAAGAGAAAGAGCAAAAGAAAGGTAGAGAAAAAAGAAACATAAGAGAAAGAGCAAAAGAAAGGTAGAGAAAAAAGAAACATAAGAGAAAGAGCAAAAGAAAGGTAGAGAAAAAAGAAACATAAGAGAAAGAGCAAAAGAAAGGTAGAGAAAAAAGAAACATAAGAGAAAGAGCAAAAGAAAGGTAGAGAAAAAAGAAACATAAGAGAAAGAGCAAAAGAAAGGTAGAGAAAAAAGAAACATAAGAGAAAGAGCAAAAGAAAGGTAGAGAAAAAAGAAACATAAGAGAAAGAGCAAAAGAAAGGTAGAGAAAAAAGAAACATAAGAGAAAGAGCAAAAGAAACACAAGCAGACAAGTCATGAGGTAAGAGAAAAAGTCTAAAAGGAGTGAGAGAAAAAGAAAATGTGCAAAAGATAGATAAATAAAAAGATGAAGAGAGACAAAAAAAGGAGGAGAAAAAGCTATTGAGAGAGATTCGAAGCAAGAGAAATAGTATGAGAAAGAGAGAGTGACAGGGAAATGAAAAGAGGGAAAGTAAGAGAGAGAGCTATGGAGAGAGAAAGAGAGAAATAAACCACCATGATTTTTTTTAGAGACGCTATAAGTGTGACCGTTGAGTGGCCTGCCGTTCAGTAGTTTGCAGAGAGAAGTTGAGTAGTAAGGAGAAGAGAAAAAGGAAGAAAAGAAGTTTGCATGGGACGGAAACTGTTGATGAAGAGAACCAATGCGAGAAAGAGTGAAAGTTACACCTTTCTCCCCTTTTTTTCCTTATTCTCCTCTGCCGACCTTCCATATTTGATATAATGTTACAAATACATATATTTATAGAAACACATCGTTCACAGAGTGGGGAAGAACACGAGTGTAATAACCGCCTTCGCTCATAACGTTCCAATCATTGAAATCGTGCTCGTGACACCTAAGCGCATGGCAGATACAAACATGTGGATAGGGAGCAAGAGAGAGAAGGGGGGGGGTTGAAGCAAAATGTTGTTAAGTACGGCTGAAGTTAAAGTTAATCCCTGGCTTCGAGCAGGGTGTGGCTGCGGCGCAGCTTCACGCTAACTAAATGAGATAAGCTTTGTCATGGAAAACAAGTTGTTCCTTATCACCCGCAAAAAGTGGGTTGGTCAAAGGACTAATCATAAGTTTTGGAGAGAGACCGGGAGAAAAATAGACATTGCCGTGAATACAGTAATTATAGTTTTATTAGCTTTTTTCGGTTGTGCACAGCTTCTACAGGCATTGTGGGTTATAAAAATACCCTGATCAAAAACCTTTCAGGTCTTTGTGTCTATACTTAATTTGAGAAATAAAGAGATATCCGAGCGTGGGATAATGGTTGTGTGCGCGACTATCGTGCGAATGGTCCCAAGTTCGACCCCAATTCTGGACAGATCCACCCAATCAAGGGGTTACGAAATGTAAGTTGTGCTCTGCCCAAATCTAACTCTTATTTCTACTGCAATACAGTAGCCGTGACTCAGTAGGCAGTCACTGGTTTTATCAAGATAGGTCTGTACCATTCAGGGGTGCACGTACCCTTCCGCGAGGAAGATCATTAATTTTTAATATAGAGAAATAACTAAGATCGAGAAAAACAAGGTACCGCACGAACAATAATTCACGCTGCCGCAAGCCTGGAGTCAGGCACACACCATCGTTTCTCTCTCGTTTTCTCTTTCAATCTCTCTCTCTCTCTACTGTTTAGATTTCTCTTTTGGTCTCTATCTCTCTCTTTCTTTCTCTTTCTCTCTCTATTTCTCTCTCTCTTTTTTTATCTCTCTTTATATCTCTTTCTATTTCTCTCTCTTTCTCTCTCTCTTTTCTCTCTTTCTTTCTTTCAACCTCTCTTTTTCTCTTTTTCTTTTTTCTCTCTATCTTTCTCTCTCTCTCTGTCTAGTTCGCTCTTTCTATTCTTTTCAATCCTACTCTACTTTTCATAATCTTGCTTTATTCTTTCATTTTCTCTAATTATTTCTCGGCATTCTCCATTCTCTCGCATTTTGACGGTTTGCTAAGTTTTTTCCTCTTTCTCCCCTCTTACTGTGTCCTTTCTTATATCCTTCCTCTCCTCTCGTCAATATCTTTTTCCCTTGGGCTTCAACTCAACTTGCCTATATCACACAATCTCTCTCTCTCTCTCGCTCTCTCTCTCTCTCTCTCTCTCTCTCTCTCTCTCTTTCTCTCTCAGAATATAGACGTTCCTTCTTATAAAATGGTTTCTGTTTGTCTTCTGGATTGTGTCTCAATCGTTTCCAACTGCGCGATAGAGCCGCACTTTCTTCCTCCTTAATAGAGTAGCTAAAACAAGAAGAGACAGAGAGAGAGAGAGAGAGAGAGAGAGAGAGAGAGAGAGAGAGAGAGAGAAGAATATATCTGAAAAACGGAGAGACGAAAAAGCCGAGAACGATGAAGACAGACAGAAAACAGATAAAGGCAAAGAACACGTCTCCACCGAACCTCCGACCTCCATTTTCGTGTTATGCATAGGCCGGTTCAACATTGGAAGCGACAAAAACTTTTGAAGCTTTAACGCGTAGCAAATTGAATTTCAAATATCAAGCTTTTCCAGGATTATGAGTAAAGTCGATAGAAGGAAGGATCGATAGAAGGAAATCGATAGAATAAAATCGATAGAAGGAAATCAACAAAAGACTGTGCATGAAAATTGAGCTTTTGAAGAACCGTTTCATAGCATGAGACTAAAGAATGACTTCGTAGAAGGGAGTTGCAAGCCAAAAATTCGAATTTAATTGAATTGAAATCACAGTAAAACCCTTGTTTTTCTTTTGATACAAGCAATGAATAGACGATCTATGTCAAATCCGGATCTGATCAAGACTACGTCCGTTTTCAAAAGCCTGCTCGTTTTTCTCTTCATTTTTCATTTCTTACTTTGTAATTGATAGCCCGAATAATGTTTTGCGTTAAAAACAAAACCTAATAAAATCCTCACTACACACTGGTAATTCTTTTAAAAATAGTTGTCTGCAAAACTTTTCATCAAATACAGTATAATCAAAATTTATGAAATAATGTAAAAATAAACGTAAATGTTTTAAAAGCATTCGTTTCTTAGATTTGCACTTAAAAGCATTTGTGAACTTTTAGGGATGTATGTTGATTCTAAGGTCTGGAAAGTTTAACTGCAAAGTTTATCAGAACAACGGTTCTTTTGCGAGTATTGTAGATTTTCTCGATCATGAAAGCACCGATATTTTGAAATAATGAATATATTTATTGCATTAAACATAAAAGTGAATTTGAAAGCTTTAGCAACTCAAAAAATACCTCCGAAAAAAAACCATTATGTACCCTACGCCATTTTACATCCTCATCTACAGTCACGAGGTATGAACATTTCATGCGTAATTTTTTTTGTCTTTTTTGTTCTTACATGACTATGTACGTTTAGAAAATGAACAACGATTCAATAACTACACACGAAACGAAAATAAGTGCCTATTATGCGAGACCTTATAATTCAATATTTGACAATGTAGAAGGTAATTCAAGCTGCATGTACCAAAAAGAGAAGGAGCATCAAATTGACCAATCTCAAAAATTTGTCTTTCGATAAATAATCTTTCAGTGTTGAACCAATACATATATGTAAAAACCACCACACGGGCAAAGTTTAACCATTAATGCAATAGCATTCTGGTTCATAGAAATATGGTTCAATGAAGTTTTCTGGACTAGCTCTCGTACTTTTGGTTGTTTCATTCTATTCCATCTTAACCAGGCGTCACTGTCTCTAATCTGTGTGACAGAACATCTTTGAATCCAAGTTATGCATTGATAGTACTTGATTAGTAAATGTTATTCCGTATTTTTTAGTTTTTGTTTCTAAAAAAAATAGATTCTTGGTACCACTGAAAAATTTTGATTAAAGTTCTTTTTTATCTTGAGTCACTATTTCTGACTAACAACATTCGATGAATCAGTGAAATACGAAAAAAAAGATTGAAATACAAACACAACGCGTGAAAACATAACACGGATTCGAAGGGATTAACATTTTGGAGAATGCGGCGACACGTGATGACAACACGAAAAGCTTAGTATCAAGAAAAATTGCTCCTCCTTTTCTTCATAACTCCCATTTGATTAATTTTCCCGTTTCTACCCTCTCGTACTGAGTATCTAGTAGCCCGTTTTTCTAACTTATCCATTAATCAATTCTACGGAATCTCCGATATTAAACACATGCTATAAGCGCTCGATGAATGATAATCTAAAGTAAATCCTACTCTTAATACAAATTGAGAAGTTCACGAAGCTATTCAGACCTCTCAATTCCTATAACAGGGTAGTTCGTCTTGATTATTAGTAGTTCATTGAAACATGTTTTTCTTCAGGAAGGCTTCTTATTGAGTGTACTTTGTACAGAGGAGCAACCTTGGTTTACCCTCTCTTGAATGGTACTAATTGTTCGTAGCTTTGGCACCCTTTGCCTTCACTCTCTAGGTTGACGCTATCGTGAATCTGTTTCGTTGCTATGTAGACGTTTCTGGCTCGGGGAGACAATGTCGGTTTCCATGTACATCCACGAAGCAAAAAGTGACTTGAGAGAATGAAACATTCCTTCAGACAATGAGGAAAGAAAGGAAAGATCAATTGGAGAATAATACATCCTTACAGACAATGAAAAGAATAGACATAGCCAGGAAGAGCCAAGAACTAGAAAGAAAGCGAATGAAACAAAGATAACTATAGGGGCAACGAAGAATGAACGATAAAACAGGAAATTTAAAAGAGCGATGTAAACAAGAAAAAAAGGAGATGGGAATGAATCGAAGATGTTATGCGTAGTTATTTCCAGTTGGAGAAGATTAGTTATCAATTAATCCGAAGTTTTTTTAAAGGTTCTTCGACTTGACTGAACCTTAACCGGTGAGTATATTGAATGATTGAGATGCAAGGGAGAAGTTTCGAGGGTTTGGTTTTTGGCACAATAATTTTTTGGTTTTTGGCACAATAAATTTTGGCACAGAATTTTGGCACAAGTTTTTGGCACGATTTTTGGCACAATAAATCAGAAAAGACGGTAGGCCAATGCTTAATGACAGGTTTACGACCTCATTATAAAATACACTTCTAACCACTGCTGTACAACAAAAAAATGACAAAAGTTTCATCGCTTTTCAACTTTTTCATTCTACTTTTTTTCGATATCGCGGCAACTTTTTGAAGACCGCGTGCTTATTCACCTTCATAAATACAATCAACAACCCTTCTGCTCACGCGCTATGAACTAATTGTGATTGTTGGAGCTATTGCATACAAAGTGAACTCTTTCTCTCTCTCTTTCACCCTTTCTCATTGTTACTGAATATAAAGTGTGTCGTTTTGTTAATACAAATTTTCAGGATAATAGCTTTGCATGTTTTCCTTGACAAAAATTCAAATGATAGTTGGTGAATAAACATTAATTCGAATGAATTCGAGCTCCTGCAGCCGGAAAACTTGTTTTGGTTTGCAAAATGCGATGCAAAAACATTGAAGAAAAAGAGACGGGGGCTATTGGCAGATCTTCTGGAATAATTTTCTCGTGATTTGTTTTGCTCCTATGATTGAGCGAAAAAATTCATCATATTACTCCTCATTTAACAAGCAATGTCGAAAATAACAATGTATTTAGTGATGTATTGCAGAACTGATGCAACAATGGTATAGTTGTTATTGCTTATTATTGCCTATTAAGCCAATTCTTGTTAGATAATTAACTATCAATGTTGATTATAAAACATAATTACCTATTATTGTTAAAACATTTTTAAATATGTGTTATTAATTAAATTAAGTGTTATTAAAAAACTGATGCAAAGTTTCAGACGATTAAAGTTCACCAGTAATTATACAGATTAAACTATAAGTGGAAAATTCGATCAGTATTTTGATAAAAGAAATGTGAAAGGATATGTACATTCGAAAGCCGAAATTTTGTATTTTGAACACGAAAGAAATGAATACAAGGCTCTCGAATGTAGCAACTAATGAAAGAATACAATCAGAAAATGTCTTCTCTTTTCTTCTGCTTCTCCCTCTTTAGTGATTATTCTAAGGAACTTATCCTTAAGCGATTATTACTATCTTTTTTAATTATTTATAATTGTCATTTTGATGATATTTTTTATTATATTTGATAAAGTTGTTATTATTACTATTTTCATTATTTTTAATACAATCACTTTAGTTTCAAAGCTTTTCAATTTCTCAATTATAAGCAAAACTAGTGTATGAAAAATTCGAAAGTATAGCGTTTGATCGCCAATCTAATGTTACCTCTACATTAAGCATATAAATCAAACAATCATAAATAAATATCATGTTATTAAAAATTAGCTTTAAAAATGCGGTTCAAACATTAATCTTTTATTTCAAACTTGGGGCATTCAAATTTCGAATGAACAATTTTATTCACGACTAATGGAAAAGTACAAAAACATCAGAGCGCGATTTATAAAGAAAGGACTCATTTTCCTGTATACCTAACTCTTATACAATAAAACTGCATAATACATCTCCGAAGCAAGGATAAACAAACTCCAATCTATGTTCTTGCTTGCTATCGTACGAGACCTGCATGAGCCATTTAATAACAAGAATTAGAAACTCAGTGATTTATGCATCCATAGAGTAGAGGCCCATAACGTTTTGCAGATTTGAATCTTGCTGCAACATTCGGAGAAAGGAGGGAGGAGATTACAGAGGTTCGATAACAAGGATAGCATTGACCTTCTGCAGAAAAATTACTTTATAGAGCAGGGGCACGATGATAAGAGAATGCGTACTGCTTATAAAAAAATAGAAAGGTGAATGTGGCGGAAAGCAACATGTAAAGGAGAAACTTATACTGATATAAATGATGAGCGGTTCAATCAATGGGTCAGATTGAGAGAAACAAATTAGGAAAAGATGGGTTCTCAATTTGAAAGCGTTTGTTACTGAAAAAACGGGTCTCTAAAAAGAAGGGGTTTACGGTGAAGAAGTTTTCGAAGGGGTTGCGGAAGAGGAGTGGAAAGAATGACACAACATGAAGATTAGAGGAAGATGGAGAGAGAGGCGGCTTGGTACTCAGCGCGAATGAACAAATAAATTACACGGGATATTGAGAGAGGCACGGCTGAATTCGCGGAAGAACAGGCTGTGAGAGAGAAAGAGAGAAAGAGTAAGAAAGAGTAAGAAATAGTAAGAAAGAAAGAGAGAGATCGAGATAGAGTGAAAAGAGAGATTGAGATCAAACAAAGAAGATGTATTTGGGTAGACTGGGAAGGAAGAAAGAGTTAATAAAAAAGGAGAAATTTGACACTCAGATAAAAATAGAGTAATAAAAGAATGAGAAAAAGGAACAGAAGAGAACAGAAAAAGGGAGTGAGAGAAAAAGAGAGAAAAAGAGAGAAAAAGAGAGAAATAGAAAGAAAAAGAGAGAAAGCGGCGCACGCAAAAAAAACCTTAAAAGAAAAGCAGAGTGACTTGGAAAAAGGTGAGAGAATGGAGAAAGGCATTGCTTGAATAATGGAGAGTTTAAAGGAACAGGGAAAAGCATCAACGAAACAGAAATATATCATACACAAAGCAAAGGAGAGAAAGAGATGGATGAAGAGAGGAGCGCGGCTCTTTTTTCATAACTCCAATCAACTCCATCGCTATGATTTTCATAATGATCCATTCATACACTATACATTGACATTTGATAAAAATTAAATCTTTCCATAATACATACTAATAAAACTAGTTCTTTACACAAGTTCCAACTCTTTATTGTCTTGGTTTTGAGACATGAAGCCCGTCGCGAAACAGCATAGAAGTAGACATGGCTGCAGTCGGATTTGAAGCTGGAGAAGCCGCATATAGGGTAAAATAGAGAAGTGTAATATATAAAGCGGAGCCCACTCTCCGACGGGACAAAAGCTAACAAGTAAAAAATAAACTGGGACAGTAATTTTCATCGATTCAAACGATTCCAGTTGATTGTGCTGTTATTCAAAGACTGAGGTTGTAGAGTGTAGATTGGAATGTCGATCATTTATAACGCTGCGTATATAATTATAACGTACATAATTATAACATTTATAACGTATATAATACAAGGAATGGTCCTATGAATAAGCAGTTCTGTCGTTTTGCCAAAGCATTGAAAGAATTTCAAACTTTTTGGACAATACTGTAATGAGATGAGCATTTCACTTAAAGTCTATATTGTTGATCAGAAAATATGAATATGGGAACATAAAAACAGCAATTTTTCTGGCCAACAGAAAAGAATTCTTCAAATCATAACAATGCTCCGCTACCGAGTTTAAAGGTGAAGCATCTTTACGAAGCAATGTTAACGTTAACGCATGGTAAAATGCTATTTTATGTCGCGAGATCGAACTCGGTCGCAATCACGCATGCTCATGGAGCGAGTGCGTCGTGAATGGAGCCCAAGTTCATAATCTGTGAATACATAACTATGAAGAGCATCAGAAGATAGGAAAGAAATTTAACAAGTGCAAAAAAATTCAGTTGTAAAGCTGTAATCATATTATAGCTGACGCTTCTCAAAAATTGTATGTGTAGTCATAAAAATTTCTGAACCTCATTAAAATCATTAAAGCATCACAAAAACTAATAAGCGCTTTTCTTATAAAAAATACAATTTTCAAGTGCTTAGTTATGGTAATTCTTGACAACTTCTCGTGATGGTATGTCAACGGGTATTAATGGTGGCTTTTAAAGACTCTTGTATGTCGTAGTTCTCAATAGTAATCAGTCAAAATAGTAAGGCAGTGAAAGAGGAAATACTGTCATGAAATTTTCAAGGATACGATTCCTCCAGAAAAAAGATAGATGTCAAAAGAGTCGACAATTTGAAAAGCCGAGAAATAGAAAATGTTATACTACATTGAACCGCTCATCTAAGATAAAAGAAAATTTCAGCAGATTTCTCCTTCCTGTTCTTGTCTGTCTGCGTGAAATTCTTTTCCGATAAACAGAATTTTATCAGGGTGAAACAATCCTTAATGGTTGTGACAAAGGTGTGCTTTTGACCTTGAAAAAATGTAAAACTTTTGAAGAAAAACTTTTCAAAAACACGGTCAATTTTTTTAAAAGTTTGCGAATATTTTCATTGTTTAACTGAGCCTTTTATTACAGCTAATAGTTATGTATTCAAAGACTGAACCACCCTTTTGTAAAAAAAAATCTAATAATGGAAGTGTTACATTTACTCTTGAAAGCTTGCTTAATTATTCTTACCTATAAAATATCAAAGCGTCCAATCATATACCTAATTTCGTACTTTTGAATGTAAACGTGCCTTTTTCGGACATCTTCTTTGTATCTAGCTTGTTAAATTAAAATTAGGGAAATTCTATTGTTGGCAGAGAGATCGAAGAATTTCGAGCAGAGAATCGCGTCGAGACGTACAAAATATCCCTTCAAAAAGTAGCTTCATCAAAAACGTCTATGAAACTATAACTGAAAAGATTTTATTCGAAACTGGATACATAGTTTTGACTGAGATTTTGATGAACTCGGGTTTTTCAACGACTATATACATATATCTTTATCGAAGAAATAGTTTCTGCTAAAAAAAACCTACCCGAAACTACTTGAAGTAAATATAAACTACTTCTGAATATGAAAAAAAAAACAGTAGAAACAGGAGAAAAATTGAAAATTTCTAAAGAGTGATGACTATTTTGAAAAACAAAAGAGAATAATAATAAAAACCTTTTCGTCATTCATGAGTGCTCTGAAGCGTATGAAGTCACACTTTATACGAGAAAAATGGTACACAGACTAAAATCGAATTTGTGACGAGCTACATCTCATCGTCAAAAAAGCGAGTTGATTGGACTCGATCTTGCCCCATAGTCTACCTTTTCCTGAGTGGTAATTTGAACGTCTTCTTTTTTAACTAAGCATGACTACTTTAGACTGTGTAACTGAGGAATTGTCAAGACAACAGCTTGAATTATGTAGCCTTGATAATACACTGATAATTAAAAAATGTTTTTTTTTTTAAATATTCACTCTTAATACTTACAAGAAATAGTTTTTCGTGAACCATTACACATTCTTAGACTGGAGTGCTTCACTCTAATGAAACTTCCGAGTTGTGTCTATGACAAAAATTGAAGTGGATTTATTTTGGGGATTTAAACGGAAGTTAAAGGTCGTGGCTTTCCGGAGAATTTAAACAGCTTGTTAACTCAATTAACTAGAATATTTTTTTTCATTTTTCCTAACATGGACAGAATGGAAAGATTTGCCTTTTTTCAAGCATACATACTTATTATGTTTTGGTAAATGATTGAATTTTTTATTATTAAAGAATCAAGCAACACTATTTCCGTCCAATCGGAATGAGTTAAAAAGTTGTAAGTAATAAAAAAAGAATAAGTGATTTGAAAATAATAAAAAACATTTAATCTTATGTGAGGTTATTGATGAATGATTTAATGAACACACTTTGAGAGATTAAATGAATAAGCTTTTGAATGAACCTGATAGATAATTTATGAATACTCCTACCTGAACCGAAAAAGGAATAAACCTCATAAATGTATACAGAAAAATTTCCGATGAAATATGAGCGGCTGAATGAATGAATCAAAATTATTCATAACACATGAGAAAAGAAACGAATAGAAGTGTTATTGGGAACATATTACTAACAGGAAAATTTGATGACATCTTCGGGTGTTGAAGTGTACCTCCCTCAGAAACTCAGAAAAAAATTATGAAAAAAGAAAATAATGAGAAAATGAGAGAGAAATAATCAGAGAGGGAAAAACAAGAAGAGAGAAACTCACAATTTTAAAACACAAAAGGCTTTTTCGATTCAATGCCAAAAAGAGACGGTAGCAAAATTTTTAGGAGGATGAAAATTTTGATACTCGCAAAAACCTGCGAAACTGAGGCATGTGAGACAGACAAGTTCAAGAAAACTGACGAGACTTTCTCGAATCACGAGATCGGTAAAATGACGATTTTGCAAATCAGGAGCAGAGGCAAAACTTACCCTAATTGTTTGGTTCGAAAACAAGAAATGGGCACACCCTTTTCTCAATTTTGTCAATCAAGTGAAAAATGGCCGTTTACTCCGATCCTAATCTCTTGCGAAGAAAGTGTGAGAAATGGCCATGTCTTGGTGAAGTCCCAGTTTCATGGTTCTAGCCATGATCAACATCGAGTTCTGTTTGCATCAACACTACCAATCCTCAATACCTTGGTTTAAATGAATTTGTCAAGGAGGAGGGGGATCAAACTTAGAAACAATCGCGAAATATTCGCGCAACATAACTATTATGGCAAGCTTGAACGTTTTTTATCAACCCTTTATCATCGTTTATCACATCGAAAACATCACTATGAAGTCTAAACATAGGTATCTCGGGGTTTAGTTTACCAAGTCAGTGACGGATCAGATTACACGAGTCCAAGTTTTTTTAATCGCTGGATCGCGATTCGATACCAAAATCTTCCACGACATACTCATGAAATAATTTACAAAAGCTTCAACATCCTACGCTTAAGTCTTTTTAAAGACCTTAAAAAATTGTTAAAACAAGAGTGAAATATTCGCGCACATTATGGCAAGCTTGACCGTTTTTCTCAACCCTTTATCTTCGTTTATCATATCGGAAAACATCACCATGAAGTCTAAATATAGGTATCTCGGGTTCAGTTTACCAAGTTAGTAACGGATCAGATTACACGAGTCAAGTTTTTTAATCGCTGGATCGCGATTCGATACCAAAATCTTCCACGACATACTCATGAAATAATTTACAAAAGCTTCAAACATCCTACGCTTAAGTCTTTTTAAAGACCTTAAAAAATTGTTAAAACAAGAGTGAAATATTCGCGCACATTATGGCAAGCTTTACCGTTTTCTCTCAACCCTTTATCTTCGTTTATCATATCGGAAAAACATCACTATGAAGTCTAAATATAGGTATCTCGGGTTCAGTTTACCAAGTTAGTAACGGATCAGATTACACGAGTCAAGTTTTTTAATCGCTGGATCGCGATTCGATACCAAAATCTTCCACGACATACTCATGAAATAATTTACAAAAGCTTCAACATCCTACGCTTAAGTCTTTTTCAAGACCTTAAAAAATTGTTAAAACAAGAGCGGATAATCTTGAATAGCCTTATCCGATAACATTTATCAGCTGTATTTAATTACTTGAAAAAATAATAAGAAATCACCAATACTTTATTAAAATTTGAAGATTTATGATATTATTAACGATGAATGTATCTGATCTACGTGACTCAAAAAAAAACTTATAAAGAAACTCAAATTTTGAATAAAAAATCTGACCCGATTTCAGTAGAGAAGCTTATTTGGTAACACCAAATGCAAATTAAATTGATCACATGGCCCAAGAATGAACCGAATAATTAGAAGATGAAGGCATTCCTCGAGTTCTCAAGCTAAATTTTTTAAATAAAATTTTTTAAATAGAAAGTTATCTGGCGTATTTTAATCCCTGCTTAAAACTTTCATTAAACACACTTCATCCTTTTTTGCCTCGTTTCTCTAATATGCGTTTTTTACGTTACAAAGTTACAAGACGATGTTGCTATATATATATATATATATATATATATATATATATATATATATATATATATATATATATATATATATATATATATATATATATATATATATATATATATATATATATGTATGTATAAACAACTAGCAGACTAGCAGATACTATTTTTCCTGTCACATCCGGAACTGAATTCTGGGATAGGAGCTGAATCAGACGAAATCAGCAACAACATTCATTCAGCAACATGCAAAAATCAGCAACATGCAACAACATTCATTCTTTTCTTTTTCAAACCCCGGAGATGGTCGGGTCTATCATTTACTCTTCACACTGACTTCTACTCGTCTCTACTTCATTGAATTACGAGATTTCTCTTCTGTTTTCTTGGGACTCAAGACTTCGTGAATCTCTTCGGTATGAGGTTGAAACGCTAAGTGGTCTACCAAGACTCTTCAGTGCAACGCCACAGTTGCTTATTCCTCTTCCGAAGATTTTCTACTTTTTCATTTTCTCATTGTCAACCATGTTAGCGATGACCCTGAACCAGTTGTCCTTTGGCGATAAAGAATATCAATAAAAAACATAAAGTTTACACTAATTTCGCCTTTCGAATAATTTTCAGAAGGACAAGTTCTTTTTTTTCAAACATAAAAAAACGCATGACTTAAACGCTCCAGACGTCTAGCAAAAGAACAATATAATTCGATTTCCAATCACTTAAAAAACCTCTGAATGATCATTATATACTCTATATTAAATAATACACACATATGATAAGGATACAATTTGTTTTGATGAGTTATAGATCAAATGATCGAATAAACAATAGTTGAACGAATACTCGCACATATATCTTACATATATGTACAGTCATACAACAAAACAGTCTGTGAGTCGTTGAAAATAAAAGAACTCGAAATAATAACATAATAATTATATTATTATATTATTATTTCGAGGTATTTTATAAGAATTCGAAATTTCTGCGCAAGTTCTGAAAGCCGAAGCTCCTGTTGCAACCAATGTAATAATATCAATCAGAATAAGTATCTGTGTTTATTACTTTGGTTTCCGACTAAAAATATAATTTATTTTTCGGGGATTTCTTCTCAGCCTCGGAGCAAAGCACAACATCGTTAGGTTTGAGAAACAAACCAAACTGTTAGAACTAGTGGATTTTCTTTAAGTCATGGCAACCAAATTAATCTGCAGGGAAAAGGTCAGATAAGTGAGAGGAGAAACCAAATTTCGACTTTTTTGTTTTAGCACATCTGTCAAAGCTGGCAGTCTAACTTGTGAGCCACTTATCATTATGTCAAACCTCAGAAAAAATACATATAATGAACGTGTCAAATTTCGGATATATGTTTAGAACGATGTGCACTCTCGAACGATTGCTAATTGGAACCAGGAATTGTTCGTACCCATTCTACATACATATCCAGCTTAGCCTAAGCCGCTCAATATAAAAAAAACGCTCTGGATTTCAGGGCGTTAGTTAATTTTGAGCAGTTATAAAAAGTTGTCGATGCCGTCTGTTCTACTCTACTTCAATTCTACTTCTTCACAAAGATTCGTATTGCAAGTTAGCAGGCAATCTATGAGATACATCAAGAGAAGGACTTCAGACAACATTCAATCAAAAAATGATGTCAGAACAAGCGACCACAATGAACTTGGGTAAAGAAAAACATATAAATCAGGATCGGCTTGCTTTAATTTTTTCAAGCCTTGATACTACAAATATAATAAACAGTAATAATTCTTCCCAATCATCAGCCAAATTTCTGAACAAGAGCTCTTTCATCTGACACTGCGAAAATCTCATCAGTGTTTCCCATTGTATGAGACTGATTCCTCTAGTTGGGCTACGTACTGTTCATAGCTAATAGAGATGTAACTGAAGACAAAAGAGAAGCAGGATCTAACAAGTGTTTAAATAGAATGTCACCTGAAATAACTCGCAACGTTGAGTATTGAGAGGAAGAGAAAAGTAATGGTTGTTAAAAAGTATTCCTAGAAGCTCTTTTCTATCCTAAGAAAAAAGCACAAAAGAGATGTTTACTATATTTCTCAGAACAAATTATATCGTAAAAAGAAAAGCAATGGAACACTTTAAAATATTCTACGTGTAAGTGTAAGGCGAAAAAGAGAGAAAGGGGGAGAAAGAGAGATTTAATGCCTTAGAGAGAAATAATTTTCCTTGAAAAGGTTCCCTGAAATTGCGATCTGACATTTCAATTTCTTAAAGTTAAAAAAAAGCTAAAATTTATAGCTTTTAAATGCGCTCGGCTCTGTTCTGAATTATTAACAATCACAAAGAATTGAATTTTCGTAAATATGTATATTTATAGAAAAAGTATTGTAGAATTGTATGTAGAATCAGCCAACAACTCGAACTATGAACAAGACAGAAATATTCTGTTAGAAGTAACACTAGTCATCCTGTGGCCTCTTCGTCGAAAAAAAGAATAGTATGCTGACTTTACTAAGTGAACCTTCAACGCTACTCCGATACTTTTTTCAAAGAGGTTAAGGTTGCCGATGTTTTCTATAAATTGGAATGATACAGTGAATACAACTCTTTCGACTTCTCAAGTTTTTGCGTCAATGTCTTTTTTTAGCTTTTTAAAAGTCACCACAAACTTTGGATCAGAATTAACATGATCAATCCAAAACAGTTCGAAAGTCTGGAAATTTTGAGAGAAAAGGCTTTGCAGCACTCATTGCGGCATTTCAGCTTAGGAAGAACCGCGTTATTCATGCGAAGAAGAAAAATGCTTTTGGAAAACCATTTTAGCCATCTAGCACTGCGGTTCTTTCTACTTCCCATTCTTTTGATAGTTTTCTGTTTAGTTTCCGTCCCGTGCTCTTTCCATTCCCCCTTTCTCTTTCTTTCTCTTCTCTTTCCTCTCTCTCTCTATCTAATTCCGCCGAGTAGATGAACTTTTTCTCTTTAGTTTCTCTTATCTATTTGACTATCTATCTCACTTAGTCATTTCACTATTTCTCTTCTCTCCAGCATTATTTCTCTTCTCTCCAGCACTATTTCTCTTCTCTCCAGCACTATTCCTCTTCTCTCCAGCACTATTTCTCTTCTCTCCAGCACTATTTCTCTTCTCTCCAGCACTATTTCTCTTCTCTCCAGCACTATTTCTCTTCTCTCCAGCACTATTTCTCTTCTCTCCAGCACTATTCCTCTTCACGACTTTTTTCATTGCCGTATTGCATTTTCCATATCTTTCTTTTTCTCTCATCTACACGACAAATATTTCTCTTAATGTTCCCCTTTCCATTCTCCAGTTTTGATCATTGAAAAAACACCTGAGAGTCTGAAAGGGTGGAAAGTAACAGGGATGAGAAAGGCAGAGAAAGAGAGAGAGAATGAGGGAGGGAGAGAGTGAGAAAAAAAAGTTGATGGAAATGAAGGACAAATTGAAAACCAAAGGAACTCGACGCCTGAGGGGTGGAATGTGTGAAAAGTATTATGGTGGGAAGTCGAAAAGATGACAAAAGTGAAGAGGGCGAGAGAAGAATGAGCAAGTCAAATGATGGAGAGAGAATGAGAGGGAAATTGAAGCAGACAGAAAGGGGACTAGGGAAAAGATAAAGTTTAAAAGAGACTGGGAAAATGAGGAAAAAATAGAGAAAGGGAGAGAGGTAGAGAAAGAGGAAGAGAGAGTGAGTTAGGGAGAGACGTAGAGAGTGAGAGGGATAGTGATTGATAGAGGTAGAGAGAGAGTGAGAGAGAGGTAGAGAGAGTGAGAGAGAGGTAGAGAGAGTGAGAACCAGAGAAAGACGAGGAGAGATGGAAAAACAAGTATAAAGGGCAAATTTTAATTCTTTTACTTAGTGCTCTTCATGACCGACAAGCGAATCTAATATTAGAAATCATATTTGTGACAATAAAACCAATCGGCACAATTTTACTTAGGGGGCCGCACTTTACTTGGGGGCGCACTTTACTTGGGGGGCGCACTTTACTTGGGGGGGCACACTTTACTTGGGGGGTTGCACTTTACTTGGTGGAGGGGCGCACTTTACTTGGGGGGAGAGGCTTTTTTTAATTTTTGAAAATTTTAGTCATTTTATTGACAAAAATTTAATAATATGAGAAATTTCCTCATGCTCTCTCGTTAGTCTAAGCCGTACGGCCTCGTAGCGTAACCTTTGACTAAGCCTAAGCGAGAAAAACCTTGAATAATAGCTGAAAACAGCTAAGTCAATTTCCTCAATTAGACTGAACCAAACTGAAACTGAAATAACTGGAAATTCGTTCCATACAGCCTCTTTCCTAAGCCGTACGGCCTTTTTAGCATACATTTCATCTAAGCTTAAGCGAAAAAATCAGTGAAAGGTAACCTGCCCCCCCCCTAAGTAAAGTGCGCCCCCCAAGTAAAGTACGGCCTCCCAAGTAACAAAGTGTCAACCAATCTTACTTGCCAACCGTTCTACAATGTCAAAGCTCTCATGTCATTTAAATTCATACTATGTCGTTTAAAGTCCATTTTTCCTTGCCAACAAGAGTGCGTGCTCTACTTTCCCACTGAATATCAACTACGCCCAACGCTCGAAACGACTTATACAGCAGAACATATACCATCGAGACTTCGAAAACCTTTTCCTCTGAGCCAGGCCCTTACTAGACTTTCAAGACTTTAAAACCCTTTTCTCATGCCCAGGCCCTTACTCGCTTCCATGTTGCAACTCTTCCACGCAGCACCAATCACTCACTATTATTCATCATACTTTACAATAATAGCCGGTGCAAATGTATTCAAAATCATCCGATTCGATAGAACAGACAGACACTGTTTTGTTTTTCAAAACTGTGGGAATGAGTGCTTCGCTTTTGTTTTGTACTTAAGTACATATATGCAACTTTATCATGAATTGATAGTTAAAACTTGGATAGAGAAAACATACGAGGTATTTGTTCTTTCTTAGGTTATAAACATATAACACAAAAACTGGATATCACACAAAAACTGGCATGTGAGGAAGATGATGATTAACTACTGATAAGTGAGGTTGGTTATTATAAGAAAGACACAGAAGGGTGTCAAGAAGATGAAAGATGAAGATGATTTGCATCTATACTTCTTCCGGCTATAACAGACTAAAATGAATGTGTTAAGCTGTATTGAGTTGTTTGATACGTTATCGTGATGCGGTATCGTTCATGAGGTGTATGGCCTCGTTATCGTGATGCGGTATCGTTCGTGAGGTGTATGGCCTCGTTATCGTGATGCGGTATCGTTCGTGAGGTGTATGGCCTCGTTTGCGTAAACTTAGCCTGAAAAGATATCAAGAAAAAGTGGTAAAAGCAAATTCGTCAGAGCGCAGAGAGCCTGAGGGCACGTCTTCTAGATTAAAGTTAAGTGGACCCGAAGATAATAAATAACTACTGATGAGGAAGATTGTGATAAGAAAGAGGAAACAAAGGAGATGCCAAGATCAAAGATGAAGAGTATTCTACCCATAAAATCATGAGATGGTTTTCGGAATAGATGAAACTGGAGCAAGAAATGAATTTTCTGTAAAAATGTCCGTAAAATATCTCACTTTTTCTCATAATGTCTCAAACATGTACATAATCCTTTCTCTCATAAATCACTCCTTTCTCTCAACCAATCTTATGTCAGAGCAAAACCTTGCAAACGTGGAGTAAAACCGAAACCTTGAGTCGTTTCACAAACAAAATAGTATAATAAACCAAACCAAAATTCATTAGGAAAAGTTTAAAAATTTCAAAGAAAAAAAGTATAGAACTGATGAAAGAAAATTCATAGCGAGTATGGCGCAATTTTTTGTAGTTAAAACTACAGAATACGAACAGCTGAGTAAATATTAGTAAATCAATTCGATAGGTATTGCGATACGTGGCAGTTGGCAATAGCTGAAAAGAAATGCAATGTTCTATATTTAGTTAATAAAAACCCATGCTCAACCTATTATGTAAGTCCAAATACTCTTTTCACGAAATCAACCTCTGTTAGAGATTTAGGTATTTTAATAGATGATTCCCTGTCTTTCAAATCACAATATGAGCTTTTGTGTCGGAAGGCATTACAAACAGTTTATGCCTTATTCAGAATTATTTCATGTATCACACCAGATACATATATATGTAAGATGTTACAAATCATATGTTCTACCGATTTGTGAATTTTCTTCATCGGTTTGGTCTCCTCATTTAAAAAATGATATTAGGAAAATAGAGAAGGTCCAGCATATATTTACTAAACTTCTCTATTTTAGATGTAATTTAAACTGCTCTCCTAATATTAGTTATGAGAATCGTTTGAATACTTTAAATTTGACCTCTCTATATTGTAGGAGAATCATTAATGATCTCACTTACGCTTTCAAAATAATCCGAGGTGAAGTTGATCTTAAAGTTAGTACCTTTTATGTGTTCAAACCGTGTAATGGTAGAACATCCGCCTTTAATTTCCACATACCTTTCACAAATAAGAGGTTAACTTTCAATTGTTTTGGAGTAAGAACGCCTAGGTGGATGATTAATTTACCTGCTCAAGTTATGACTTCTCCTAACTCTAATGTGTTCAAAAAGAGGCTCAAGATGCTAAATGTTCTTGAAATTCTCGATCTGCACTTACCTAATCTCTGAGTTGTTCCCTTTTTTTGCTTTCTCTCTCCTTTCTTATTCTAGAAAATCATTGTTCAGATGTTATTGTCAAGAACAACGCTCACTATTGTATGAGTTATCTTATGTTTTGTCACATCAGTATTGATGTGACAAAACATAAATAAATAAATAAATACTGTGAAGGGTGAAAGAATTAAGGAAGATTGAGAGGAATAGTTGGAGAGGAAAAGATAAAGAAAGTGAGGTAAAAAGGGAGGGAAAATAGCTGCTGACAGATTTACAGATAAGTGACGCCAGAATGGTACGATCAAACGATTAAATGACGTTCCAGTAATAGTTCATATATGCTTCAATATGATATTACGCCTAAAATACATACATACATACAAATGGGCATACATATATTAAATACATATAACGATTAATAAATACATATATTCATTTTTATATATTATAATCTTTTTATGTATACATGCGAGCATAAGTACATATGAACGGAAGCACAACACAATCACAAAAATCATTGAAAAGCAAACTAGCCAAAATAACCGTATTCTCCAAGAAACTTCAGCAATATCCAAATTTACTATATTATTGTTCAAGGTAACAGAACTAGAAGACCCGAGACTCTTTCCGTTTTGTTTCAATGCGAAAAAGATAGGATGTATGCAAACTCGTTGGAATGACTGTCCTCCTTTGAAGTGTTCTAGAAAATATTAATACCTATACATTCACGGTGGATGACAGAAATCGAAAACAGTGAGTACATCTTTTTATCGAAACAGGATAGCAGGGAATCTTGCATGAAAAAATTGGTCTTTCATGCGTGATTAAACTCATCAATATTTCTTCATCGATAGCGTTAAATTAACGTTAAATTAATCGATAGCGTTAAATTAACTTTAAATTAGTCGATAGCGTTAAATTAACGTTAAATTAATCGGAAGCGTTAAATTAACGGAGACATTATGTCGGGCCTGAACTGAAAATTTAGAGAGTTCTCTCTATTTTTGGTTCTCTCTATGTTCTATTTTCTCTACTAATTTGGGTATTACCTTCAGAATAGTAAAAGGAATAGCTATACTTTTCATTTTTACTGTTTTCCATCAAAAAACGCGTTATTGAAAAGAAAAAACTCCAAAAAGCATAATTGGATAGCGACGTAACTGTAGGCTTGCAATCTCTTATTTTCCCTTTTAGGGTCTTTCTCTACGTGCTCTCTTCCTTTTCCTACTCATGCTCTTCAGTTCCTCATTCTTTCTTTCTTCTTCTCTCGCAGGAGAGTGAGACCGTTTTCACGAAAGACAGAAGAGTGAAAAGAATTAGAGAATAAAGAAAAAATGCGTAGCTTCCTATCACTTTTTTATCTTTTCAGTACAGGGCACATCAGACACAAAAGAGAGACCACATCAGACAAAAAAGAGAGACGGAAGAGAAGACATAAAGCAACAAAAACCCAATGAAAAAGAAGAGCGAGAGAAAAAGAGTGAGAGTAAGAGAGAAGAGAACTCTGAGAATGAGGTAGAAACGGAAAATTGGCGACTTGAATACTTGAAAAAATTAGCGGAGGACAGCGATATGAAATAAGTTAGAAGGTTGGAGCATGAAGCGATAGAGATGCAGAGAGTATAGAAATACAATAGAGATACAGAGAGAAAACTGAAAAGTGAGAAAGCGACCCAGAGAAAGAGAAAGAGAGAAAGAGAAAATGAGAAAGAGGAACTGAATGAGAGTTTATGTGCCAAGGTTAGGAGAAAAAGGAGTTTGGTAGACACAGCAGGACAGTGCTGTGATAGAAATTGGAGAAACGAAGGTGAGAATTAGAGACTGACGTAGAAGAAAGAGATGGGGAGAAATAGACAAGGAGGTGTAATCTAGAGACCGTAGGGAAGAGTTTGAGAAGTGAAGAATGAAAAATAGAGATTAGAATAACAGAAATACAGAAAGAAAGTGATTGATAGAGACAGAGAGAGAGAAGGAGGAGAAAGATACAAAGAGAAACAAAACAGGAACCGGAGTTTACGTAGGCACACCGATGCTTGCAGGTAACTCACGCCGAGAATAAAAATTAGGAACTGATAAAGAGAAAGAGGAAAATAAGAGAAACATAGAAATATAAAAACAATGGAAGGTATGTCATGAATGAAATAGGAAGCCAGTATGTAGAGATGAATACAAGACATAAGAAGATAGAAATGCTAATTCAAGAGATAAGATGATGAATTTTGAGAGTGAAAAAAATATTTATCGATGGAAAAAGTTATCAGAAAATGAAACACTTGACTAATTTGACGGAATTTTGTTCTGAATCAAGGTAAAACTATATATTGTTGATAAAAAAGAAGAGTGATGCAGAAATGTAAAGTAAATATAAAAAGAGAGAAGTAAACGAGAGAGGAGAGAAAGCAAATGAGAAATATGAATAGAGAAATAGAGAGAAGTAAGATTGAGGAGAGGCTGGGGAATGACTCAAGTATTCAGACCAATTGTAGGTGTATGAACTCAAGTTGATAGGACCATTGCGGAAAGCAAAGACTGAGTCAGGGTCATCGATTATTAATGAGAGAACTAAAAAACACTCTTGATCTAGTCTTATCCACCAGAGTAGACTCTGTTACGGAATGCGTCGTCGAACCAGCTCCCCCTCATGTGACCACAATGTTGTTCGGTTTGCGCTATCAATCCGTACACCAGAGGAAGAACGAGACAAACAAATTTCCTTCAAAGAGCAGATTATAACTTGGCGAATCAACTAATCAGTAGAACTGACTGGCCTGGACTGCTATCCACGCAAATAGAACCTGACCGAAAATATTGTTAGTTTCTTGAAAAAATCCATGAGAGAAAGGAACAATGTGTTCCACTTATTTCCAATAAAGCGAAGAAAAAGAGTTGCAGGTACCCACCTATTATTTCTCATATTCGTCGACAAGTGAAGCGCCTATTTAAGAAGAAACATCTGATTGGAGCATCTCCCTTCATTAGAATGAACTCGAAACTGCGGAGACATCTTGATTCCCATCGTCGCAACCTTGAAAATCTTTTCTCAGCTGCGAAGGTTTGAGAAGTTTCTATCGGTTTACGAACTTGAACATGAAAGACGATTCAACCATTGGAACTCTCAAAGATACAAATGGCACAGTTCTTTCAGATGATTACTTGAAATCAAAAGTACTCGCAAACCATTTCAAGTCTCAGTTCAGTTCTACCAATCCTACTGATGGAGCAAATCTGGCAAGGCTGACGGAAAAATCTCTTGATTTCGTCCAGATCCAGACCCACGTGGAATTAGATGAAATAAAGCGGCTTCCCGCTAAAATTACTCTTCTTCAGATCTGATACCGTACGTTTTCATAAAAAACACTGCGCGATCAATCTCTCTACCGTTATCGATTTTATTTGACAGCTTCATACTCCAAGGAAAATTTCGAAGTACCTGGCGCACAGTTATCGTCAAACCAATATTCATATAAGCGCAAAGGCTGCCGCAATGACCCATAGAATTATAGACCGATTTGCATGACGCCTTCATCTTCCAAAATTATGGAGCGCATTCTTTGCAAGGAAATACTCGAGTTTTTGAACGAGAACTCACTGCTAAGCCCCTGCCAATATAGTTTTCGACCCAAACATTCCTGCGAATTAGCTCTACTGAAAAGCCAAGTTGACTGGCACAAGGAACTGGACAGCAAAAAGTTCATCAGTTGCGTACTAATTGGTTGCTCCCGTGCCTTCGACGTTGTGCCGATTCATCTTCTGATGAGAAAAGTAGCATCTTTCGGTATCGGTGGGTCCCTGCTCACATTCATCGAGTACTTCCTAACAAACTGGCAGCAGTATGTTAGGGTCGGCAAGTGCGACTCAAAATCTTATCCGACTCCCACCGGAGTTCCACAAGGTAGCTGTATTGGTCCTTTGCTCTTCCTACTCTATATCAACGACCTTCCTGACTGTATCCCTGAAAAGTGCGCAATCACAATGTACGCCGAAGACGTAAAGATCTCAACTGTGAGTGAACCTCCTGTTTTACAACAACAATGCTGTGGCCGAATGGTGGAAAGTATGGGGTTTAGCTATCTCATCGTCGAAAAGAGTCATCAACCGTCTGGGTAATATGCATCCTTCTAACTCTTTCGTCCTCGGTAGCACAATTTTGCCAAAGTCTGAGATAGTAATCTTGGTTTGGTGTATGACATTGCACAACACATAGGTTCCGAACAGAGCCGAAATTTCGTGTAGCGAAATGTCGAAATACAAATTATGGTCACCATCTATATGTACATATAGCCGAACACATTATTTTGTGCGACAAACGCTAACGCAAAATTAAACATCTCCTACATCTTCCAAACATCAAGAGAAGTTTCGCTCATACGTAGCTCGCTGATATGTACATTATTTAAATTAGGTACGTAGCTCGCTGATATGTACATTATTTAAATTAGGTACGTAGCTCGCTGATATGTACATTATTTAAATTAGGTACGTAGCTCGCTGATATGTACATTATTTAAATTAGGTACGTAGCTCGCTGATATGTACATTATTTAAATTAGGTACAATCGCTTCATCTTTAATGTCTTGAGTACACGAAATTCCAAAGTTCGAAACAAACTTTGTGGCATTATTGATTTGTTGTACAGACGAGGATCAGTTTTACCACACGCCGGACTGCGTCTCTGACTTATTTTACGGTCTCGTTCCTAAGCCGTGTGGTCTTGTTAAGCCGTATGAACTCGATAGCTTAACCTTTGCCTAAGCAGAAAAATCATGAACAATTTTTTCCTGAGTTTGTGAATTAATTGCCTGAGTGGATCAAACTCTGCACTGTCTGATGCTGGATACTAACCCAAAAAAAGCGTGGGGTGATAGCTGACAAGCGAGAAGAATGAGAGATAAGATTTTACGAAGAGACTGCAGACAATTTGAGAAAAATACACTGTCTGACACTCCAGGCTGCACTCTTCCCAGGAGACGCAGTCCGGCGTGGGGCGAAGCTCAACCAAAACGTTCTTCATCCAATCTCAAATTAGGCTGTAGCCTAACTCACTAGTAAAAGACTTTCTGATATCATTCTTTGTGTGTACTGCTTGAAGAAAACTCAGTTATCTTATTTATTCTTTCGTATAACGACAAATAAGTGTAGAACATCGAAAAAGATAAGTGGCTGCGTCGGTATAAAATTAGTTCTGGTAAAACTAAGCTCGAAGACCTCTTTGTTCTAGGTTTCAGCCTATCACATATCACGTTCAGTAAGCAAAGAATACGTAAGATTCTGAAATTCCGGATCAAACTTCTAAGTGGATATGGATATGTTAATTGGTGGAAATGAGCGGTTGAGATATGAACAATTACAGAGATCTTCGAAGAAACTGTACTTGAAAAGCATTCAACGCGCTGAGAGAATCGCATAATAGCAAGATTAAATCACTTAGTTCTGACGTGATACGAGATATTGCCCAGATCTTTAGAGGAGGGCAGTTCGTTCATTGAGGTACATTGAACCGGATGTTCAAGTCAGTTATGCTAAGAAAAAACATATTTCACAAGTCGAGACGGAAGAATATTATCGGAATATCGCACGAACAAGAGCTGTACTCAAAAGGATCCTCACCAAACTCCCCTCCACAGGACCTATGGGCAAACAACAAAAAGGATCCTTTTCAGGTCCGGAGAAACGCATCCTTCTCAGATGCTCGATGGCACTTTTTTGAGAACACTGAATTCAGGAGCAACCAAGACACGACTTCATAACACCCCACACTTGAAGATGTCTATTAAAACTGTTTATGCTCTATCCATTACTGCCTTTTTTACACTTCAGCAACTTTTTGTATTACTTTTTTTCCATACTCTACAAGTTTCTTCTATCAACCCCTCTCTCTCTCTTTCTCTCCCTCTCTCTCTTCATCTCTCTCTCTGTCCCTCTCTCTTTCTCTCCCTATATATCTCTCTCTCTTTTATATAGCTCCTCTCTATTCCCCTTGTTTCTACTCTACTTCGTATCTCAACCCTTCTCTCAATCCGTTCCTTCCCCTCCACCGGGGGCCTGAATACTCACCTCAGTCTGAATATTCTCCATTTCCCTTACTCGGTCAATTTTCTCCTCGGTTCTTTCGATATGTGTTACGTGGCCGTCCATGAGTGTCCCCAGTGCACGAGATCGACTCGCCTCTTCATTGATTTCTCCTTTCAAATGAATAAGTAATATTAAAAAATAATAATAAAAAATAATAATATTGTAATAATAATAATAAGAATAATAGTTTTAAAATCAACAATAATAATATTACTCCACCGCATCGAGCATAGAACACCATTTGCACAAGCGTGTCACTTTGTACAACAAAATGAGAAAAGGGGATGGTATGTTAGGAGATTTCTCTTCGCTAATTCATTGATTCTTCCAATACTTCATACCTACATACATCTCATTCATTCTTTATTCCAATTGTTCATGGTTAAAACGTACAACGGATAACTGTCACGATGTGAGATCAGTGTGGAGGCAAAATACAGTATATTTACAGAGAGAAAAATAAGCATCACAAACGTAAGCGGGACAATTGTACAATATCATCAATAGGCAAATTGATAAGCATTTTCTTGAAAGCTGAGCTAGAAGAAATAGTTACTATTTGGATAGGTAAAGCATTCCACACATTTATAGCACGGGAGGCACAAGTAGTGTGTGACTGCGACAATCTAAACGGTAGACTAATACGAAGAGGATGTGAATTTCTATTATTGTAAGGACACGGTTTGACGAGAAACAAAGTTGAGTAATCAAGCTCAAAATGGCCATGGATACATTTATGTATGAAACAGAGATCTGCTATAGCTCTACGGTGCTCAAGTGTATGGAGACTCAGTAGCTTCAGTCGCGAAGGGTAATCTAGGTTGGTTCTACCGGCTCTATACATCACACGGCGTGTGAAACTGCGTTGAACTCTTTCCAAATCATTGACAAGGCCTATCGAAGTTGGTGACCAAACTTCACTACCATATTCAAGCAAGGGCAGTATATATGACTTGAACGCTCGCATTAAAACTGTGATGGACGATGTTCTGAGGGCTCGAAGGATAAGATTCGCACATTTCGATGATTTTTTAATGACCTGATCTATGTGGTTAGAGAAAGTTAAGGAATTATTGAAATTGATACCTAGATCTTTGACATTGATTGATGAAGGCAAGGTGATGTTATTCATGGAGTAAGTCCTCTTACTGTTGCAAGAGCCACAATGAACGACAGAACACTTCGGAATTGAAATTGTTAGAGACCAGTTATGTGCATAATCTGCTATCGAGTCAATAGCGATTTGCATCAGAGATGAATCATGGGAAATTAATTTAATGTCGTCGGCGTACAAAAAAAGCTGGACATCGGAAGGAATGATGCTAATAATGTCATTAATGAACATTGTGAAGAAAAGAGGGCCGAGTGAGCTGCCCTGTGGTACTCCGTTAGTATACAATTTACTATCGGATAAGCTTGAGTCAATTAGGACTTGCGAACTTCTATTCTTGAGAAATGATTGAATTAGTGATAAAAGAGAGGAGTTAATTCCTAGTGAGGCAAGTTTATGAATAAGAAACCGGTGATCAATCACGTCAAAGGCTTTCGAGAAATCGATCATGCAAATGTCAAAAGGCTTCTTGCGGTTAGTGAGAGAAAGGCACAGTGAGTGAGATTCAACTAAAGAGGTTATTGTTGAACGTTTCTTTCTAAAACCAGATTGTCTAGAGCATAAAAGGTTATTGGTTTCGAGGTGAGTGTAAATAAGATTATACAAATGTTTTTCAAAAAGCTTAGAGAAAGAACAGACAAGAGTTATGGGTCTAAAATTGTTAACAACAGAAGTGTTCCCTTTCTTGTGAATGGGTATAATGATACCTTTTTTCCAGTTACTAGGGAAGTATCCGAGTGTTAAACAGTTTGAAAAGATAATCGATACAGGAATTGTTAAAGACTCATTGCAGTTTTTAATAAAAATATTTGGTATGCCATCAGGTGAAGTGTTGGTTTTGGGAAGCATTTTACGGATCAAGTTATGAATCTCCAATGGGGACACAATGTAAGTTGGTGAGAGGAATGATGAGCAGTTAGGCAGAGGAAGCGGACCTTCTAATGGAATGCTAACAATAGAATCGAAAAAGTCCGAAAAAGCCTTAGCTTTCTCAACAGAGTTGGTAAGGACAACATCATCAATTATAAGTGCGGAATTGACAGGTTTCTTTTTTATGCGATTTGCCAGCGTACGAAAGAAAAGTTTGTAATTCTTAGGCAAGGCTAGATTCTCTTCACGTTCACTTTCAAATTTCAGAACTTCCCTATGGAGTTTACGACAAGCTCTTGAAGTACTTGAAGATGTTACTGATCGCTTCTTACTTCTCAAAAGATAGCTGTAAATCTGTCGAATTTTTTTGGGATACTGTAGATGAGGTTTGAGTGAACGTTTGTTAGGGACATGCTCAGATATGAGGTTGTTGAGAGTATTGGTTAGTAATACAACACATTCATCAATGGTGAGAGAGGAAAACAAAAAGGTCCAGTCGATACGGACAATAGCGGAATTTATTGACAACCAATCGGCTTTCTTCCAATCGGATCGACAATGTAAGGGATGGTATTTCGAGACTCGACTGTTGGTTATAGAGAAAGAAATAGAGGCATGATCACTCGTAGAAATAGGAGGCTGAGTACTGCATTTCATAATGATTGGTTGGTTAGAGAAGACATAGTCTAAGATGTTGGATATGCGAGTGGGTGTGAGTACATACTGGGTTAAGTGGTGGTCGCTGGCAAATTGTAAGAAACACTCAGAAATATGACAATTACGAATTGTAGTTAGTGATTGCCAGTCAATATTTGGTAAATTTAGGTCACCGCAAATGATAGTAGGGTAGGGAAGTGAGCAGTGAGAGGAGAGAAAAGAGGTTAGATCAATCATGTTGTTAATAGATGTTGTAGGAGAACGATAGCAGCTAATGAGTCTGATCGATGAAAAAGGCAGAGAAATACTAGAATTAGGGAAAACATCAATAATTACACATTCAATGTTGTGTTCGGAATATTGAGAGATGAGCACAGAAGAGAAAGAGTCATGGACTAGAATCGCTACTCCACCCCCGCGTCCAGTACAACGATCACTTCTAAACACATCGAAAGGGAGTCCATCGGTTAGTATAGAATCAGGATCAGTATCTTCCAGCCACGTCTCCGAGACAAAGAATATATAACATTTGGAGGATCTGAGCAAATGGTACACATCATACAGTTTGTTCTTAACAGAACGAGCATTAAAACTATGACATAATATGGAATGAGGGGATCTCACATCGTTCATGTCCTAGGGAGAGTACCTTTTCGGGGCCACTATCCTTCGACTGCGAGAGGGCTGGTTGAGAGCGTTCTGCCGAGGCTGCTCTGCATGTTGAACTGTCTTCGTGGGCGGGAGAGAGGTTGAGGTCGATACGGAAGAGACAGTAGGAAGGCTCGGTGACGTGGGTCGGATGTGTTGTGTGTGAGTAGAGGAAGACTGAGATAGGCGAAAGAAGACTGGGAGAGGGTCAAGATGAGCATCAATGACTCGAGTGGCGGGAAGAGAAGGATCCTTGGCATGACGTTGACATTCTCGCTCTGCGAGAAGTTCTGCAGGCGCGAGATCTGCTCTGGCATAGCTTCCACTGGGCAGGGGCCGTTTGGTCTTCCTGTAAAGACTGAGAAAGAGATTCCGCTTGTCGGATGTAGAGAACTGGATCTTGAGAGGACGACCTTGTCTTGTGGAAAAGCGAGGCCTGTCTTTTGGATGTCGATGATGAGTGATTTCTCCTTGATCAAAGTCGTGTCGCAGCTCATCTGATCCGAGTTTGTCTATGAGGTTCCGAATGGTGTTTTCATCATTGGAGAATGTGTGCTCGGACGATGATCCTTCCGGCAACTTCAGAATGACGGCTCTCTTGGCTTTCTCATCCAGCATACTGCGATCCCTAAGCGTCGACTCAACAACGGCAGAGTATATGTGAGGCCTTAAGGAGGCAGGAGATACAGCTTGCCTGAGTCTGGAGACTTCCTCTTTCAAAAGGTTTATCTCTAAGGACTGTGCCGCGATCATCTGATGGAGAGGGGAGATAGCATTGACGACAATCTCATTCAGAAGTGAAGAGATGTAGGGTAGAGAAACTGAGGGGATGGGTAAGTTGAGAAGAGGATTGGTTTTTTGTGGATATTGATTGCCATTGTTACAGAGCAAGGCTGAGGGGTCACCTCTCATGATAAGATCAGAGAGGGGAACTGAGATCAGAGAGGGGAACTGACATCTCTCTTGAATGTTATATATATATGTATGAACACAAGTGCATTTATTGTAGTCCCTTATTCATCAAAAACTATGAAATTCTATAAAAAAGTTATTTTGTGAAACAATCACACTCACCTTCATCCACATACTTTCTTGCTCTCAGGCGCACATCTATGCTGATGTTAATGTTTCGCCACGGCGAGTAAACAGCCTTGGCTCCGCCCTTAGGCATTTCTATCTTTTCCAAACCTTCTCTCTCCATATTCAACACCGGGTCTTCTTCACCTCCGGCCATACCGCGTGCATTTGGGCTGTCTGTATCTCTGCTCGAGCTTAGGTAGAGTTTACGCTAACGAGGTCATACGGCTTTGGAACGAGACCTTTTCAGACATCTATTTTGATCTGATCTGGGCAAAAGTAAAGTAGATCTCTTAACGCCTTCTATATATTGAATGAGAAGGTTTTGAGACAAACTAACTCTTGATTTCTTGCGTCTTCAAGACGAGAACTTTCTGCCTCAGTTGCGAGCTCTGCTTTCCCACGCTTTCTCTTTCCTCCAATCTCGTCTCGAGAACTTTCTGCCTCAGTTGCGAGCTCTGCTTTCCCACGCTTTCTCTTTCCTCCAATCTCGTCTCCGTAAACTAAAAGTGCTTGAAAGTTATGCTTGTTAATCAATTTGTGAAAAGCTCGTGATTAGCTTACTCGGCAGTGCACTAAATTCAATTGACAGCTCAATACTCATATGTTCACTTCTCGAAATCGAGGCTTCTACCTTTACTGGTTACCTTTTCAGTTCTCCGGCGAAGTCGTATTTGACTTTTTGTTTGTGCTATCAATATTCAGGTATCACGACCCCACGACATTTCGCACCGCACCATGACAAATCACACACCAACTTACACACTCGAAATATTTCAATGTACCTCTCATTGGAATTTGTGCTCACGCTCAGTTGAAAATTACGCTAACGAGGCTGACGGCTTAGTACTGCCTCGTTAGCGTATTCTATACTACTTTTTTCTCTTAACATATTCAGAAATGTACCACGGTATTCTTCGTCGTGAACGGCTTCTCTGTTGATTCTCGAAGAGATGCGCCGAATATGCTACAATAATTTAATTTTTTAGCCAAGTTTACTTTTTCCAACGCAAATTTATAATTGATTGCATATTTCTTAGTAATACTTACATACGGATACACTACATTGACTACTCACTCGTCCTCTTAGAAAAAACCAGGGTTTCAGAGGTCACTTAAAGTTTTCCAAAAAAAAAATTTTTAAACCGACCACTCACGACGCCTATAATAACAGAAAGCTAGCGAGAACTGAAAGGCATAGAAGAGAGAAAGACCGCGCGGATTATGTTGTAAAAAAATTTTTGTCTGCTTCCGATTATTCTGGGAACCCAAGCGGCAGCTTCAAATTTTTACAAGTGCAATTGCCTCATACACGTTATACAAGTACGGAAAAGAGTTCAGTTTTATTTCTTTATTTTCTGTAGATCATAAATCATTTTGTTATCAAAATTACTGATATATCGATCAATCAATTGAAATGGTGTTCCCTTTATGGTTATCATTCCGATATCTGCTACCGATTACTTTTATCAACTCATGACGGTAACATTAGTATTCTCATGTATATCTGACAGCCAACACAGATTTTTCTTATTTTGTACTACTAAGTAGAGTTCTAATTCACTCGAAATCGAATTGATTCTCGTCGATTCAAGTTTTAAGAAACGAAATGAGCTTGAATCGGGTACCTTTCTCGGTCAATCGGTACGGATAGTTCGGCTAGAGCACTTTGGCCCACGCTCAATTTAGCTTTCAGCCTTTCCACTTGCTCCATAATTCTGTAAAGCAACCAACTTCTTCAGCTCGTGTGACAAACGTATTTTTTGAAATCGAGAATGATGGTTTTTTTTTTAATATCTTTTCAAAATCTCTCCCTTCATTGATTCCTCGTCACTTGTGCAAGTAACACTTCGAATTATCTGTTTTTGATCTTGTTCAGTGTGGAAAAAAACTAAGGGTAAATTTGAACCCAAGCAAATAACAGGATTTAACGAAGGTGGTGTGTTCAGGGCCAATACACTCTTCCCGTGTTTCTCTTTCCATTTATTCGTTTTTTACTGAAGATGTGTCACAACAGATCACACAATACAACTAATCATATGGAATGAAAAATAGATAAATACTTCACAGAAGCAAATGAAAAAAAACAGATTTTCTACAATTATGGCACTTCTTCAGATTGTGCGCCCAAAGCTTTGGCAGATGGCTCGAGTTTTCCGCCATAGAAATGACAACGCATCATCAGAAGACGCCAGAACGCCGAAAGATGATAAAGAAGCAAAGAGAATTCGGTCAGGAAAGACAACAGGTGAGAAAAAAAATCCATATAACAGGCCTAATAACAAATACATACTCACAATGACCTTCCAATACTTCAGTGAAGTGGTACAGTTTGTTAAAATTGTAAGCAATATCTGACTAGCAGGACAATGTCGAATGTTCATCAATTGATGTTCTATCCTGACGATGGGTCACCAGCACAGTTGAGGGTTTTGAAAAATGTTCGTTCTTTATGCGATAGAGTCCAGAATAATGACTAGCTATATCTTCTCCGCTCTTTACTTGTAGCTCACTTCTCATTATTCCAGAATCCTCCGCTCCAAGAGCGGTCGTTCTCTTCAAATTTTCAACAGTTAGACTAGACCTTTGGAGAACTACGATCCTGACACTAACTCACTTTGAATCCTAAAACGAAAACAAGGTGAAATCTCGGATAATACAAATAGCTCAGGTTTTCCTCCTGTTTAATCTTAGAGGCTCGATTGTTTCAATATGAAACGATTAAATATGAACAACAATATCTCAGTGAATCAATATTGAATATCCACTAGTGAATTGAAGCTTTTCAGAATGAACATCAAACATAATAAGATTAATCGCTAAGTGTGGATATTGCTTAAACATTGGAATGGGGCAAAATACTTTTCAACAACTAAAACTTCAGAAAATACAATGCATATTCGATAAAGCATTTCCATTAGTCAGTCTATATTGCGCATGGAAACTCAAAAATGGCTACTTCATGACAATTATGAAATCTCACAATGGAACAGCTACGCACAGCAAAATATTACAATTCGAAAGATTCGCCTCTCAGCAATCTTCTTCCAGGACTCAAAATCTCCGGCTCATCGCTCTAATCGATATTTCGCTGTAGGTGGTCGAGTGTCGGCATTTTCTCTCTTCACTCTTTTTTTTTCTTTTAATGAACGTGAAATACGTAAGGCTCACAATTACAGTACACTTAGACCAACCTATTGAGTTTTTCTTCAAAAGCAGTGAAACTGCGATCGAGAGCAGAAGAGTGCTGTAACGACTGCTCTAGTGTACGATTGAGAGGAGAAAGCAACTGAAAATCCGCTCATTCATCTTTCTTTTCCGATTCTTCTGATTTATTTTCCGCCGTTTCCGCCTGAAACATTCCGTAAGATTTTTTTGAAGTTTATTGCTGCTCTCGAGAAGGTGATGAGGGTGCTTTGCAATCTATTCAGGGGTTTAGCCTTAGATTAGGGTTTTCCTACTCTCGAGAAGGTGATGAGGGTTCTTTGCAATCTATTCAGGGGTTTAGCCTTAGATTAGGGTTTTCCTACTCTCGAGAAGGTGATGAGGGTTCTTTGCAATCTATTCAGGGGTTTAGCATTAGATTAGGGTTTTCCTACTTTCGAGAAGTTGATGAGGGTGCTTTGCAATCTATTCAGGGGTTTAGCCTTAGATTAGGGTTTTCCTACTCTCGAGAAGGTGATGAGGGTTCTTTGCAATCTATTCAGGGGTTTAGCCTTAGATTAGGGTTTTCCTACTTTCGAGAAGTTGATGAGGGTGCTTTGCAATCTATACAGGGGTTTAGCCTTAGATTAGGGTTTTCCTACTCTCGAGAAGGTGATGAGGGTGCTTTGCAATCTATTCAGGGGTTTAGCCATAGATGAGGGTTTCCCTGCTCTCGAGAAGGTGATGAGGGTGCTTTGCAATCTATTCAGGGGCTTAGCCATAGATGAGGGTTTTCCTGCTCTCGAGAAGGTGATGAGGGTGCTTTGCGATCTATTCAGGGTTTAGTCTTAGATTAGGGTTTTCCTACTCTCGAGAAGGTGATGAGGGTTCTTTGAAATCTATTCAGGGGTTTAGCCTTAGATTAGGGTTTTCCTACTCTCGAGAAGGTGATGAGGGTTCTTTGCAATCTATTCAGGGGTTTAGCCTTAGATTAGGGTTTTCCTACTTTCGAGAAGGTGATGAGGGTGCTTTGCAATCTATTCAGGGGTTTAGCCTTAGATTAGGGTTTTCCTACTCTCGAGAAGGTGATGAGGGTGCTTTGCAATCTATTCAGGGGTTTAGCCATAGATGAGGGTTTCCCTGCTCTCGAGAAGGTGATGAGGGTGCTTTGCAATCTATTCAGGGGTTTAGCCATAGATGAGGGTTTCCCTGCTCTCGAGAAGGTGATGAGGGTGCTTTGCAATCTATTCAGGGGTTTAGCCATAGATGAGGGTTTCCCTGCTCTCGAGAAGGTGATGAGGGTGCTTTGCAATCTATTCAGGGGTTTAGCCATAGATGAGGGTTTCCCTGCTCTCGAGAAGGTGATGAGGGTGCTTTGCAATCTATTCAGGGGCTTAGCCATAGATGAGGGTTTTCCTGCTCTTGAGAAGGTGATGAGGGTGCTTTGCGATCTATTCAGGGGTTTAGTCTTAGATTAGGGTTTTCCTACTCTCGAGAAGGTGATGAGGGTTCTTTGCAATCTATTCAGGGGTTTAGCCTTAGATTAGGGTTTTCCTACTTTCGAGAAGGTGATGAGGGTGCTTTGCAATCTATTCAGGGGTTTAGCCTTAGATTAGGGTTTTCCTACTCTCGAGAAGGTGATGAGGGTGCTTTGCAATCTATTCAGGGGTTTAGCTATAGATGAGGGTTTCCCTGCTCTCGAGAAGGTGATGAGGGTGCTTTGCAATCTATTCAGGGGTTTAGCTATAGATGAGGGTTTCCCTGCTCTCGAGAAGGTGATGAGGGTGCTTTGCAATCTATTCAGGGGTTTAGCTATAGATGAGGGTTTCCCTGCTCTCGAGAAGGTGATGAGGGTGCTTTGCAATCTATTCAGGGGTTTAGCAATAGATGAGGGTTTCCCTGCTTTGAAGTCGTTCCCACGAAATTAATGATATCGTTTTCCTAAAAGATATGTCCGTTTTTCCCAACACATTGTTTCGAAAAAGAGAGGACGACTTGATCAGGAGGTTTTTTCTCTTCGTTATCGTGTATTTAGGATTCTAGAATAATGATTATGATGTTTTCTCATATGTTAACAGGATGATTTTCTGTTCCCCTATACTTCATCTGTTCATCTCTACAGGAAATGGGAGCTTCCCCATATGTTTCCAGGGTGTTTTCCTGTAGCTGATGGGGTTGTTTCCCTCTTTTTTTAGGTTGGTTTTACAGTTTCATCTTTAGATGAAGAGGCTCTCTTATAAAATACGAAAGTGTTCCATATTCCCCTCGGGCATCAGGGTGCTGCTCTAACCGCGTAAGTCATTTCAATGTGCAATCTCACACTCCTATCTTGAAAAACTAAGTCGAAGATTCTCCGTTTCTATCAGAATCTGTCTTCATTGTATGCATCCGCTCTCTCTCTCTCTGTCTCTCTCTCTCTCTCTATGCTTTCCTCTCTCCTCTCTTATTAGCAACCCGTTTCTGAGGATAAGCCTCTGTATTCTGCCCCTTTCCTTCTCAGGTAGGAAGGATCCGCCCGTATTCCATACCGATTACCGATCAAAGACCGTCCTCATGGACTCCATTCGATTTTTCGAATGCTCTGAACATGACTTTCCAAATTTAATGACTGTTATACTATTTAAATTTTTTATTCTCAGTTGCTTATAAGATCTTCCATCTGGATATGCTCATAACCTCACATAATCAAATTTTTCCGTTCTGTTTCTTTCTAAACAACGAAAAAATCAAAAAGTGACTGTATTCGCCCAAAAAAAAACTATTTTTTGTATAAAAAAAACTAACCGCGGAAGTTTCAAGACCATTGGCCTCCTGGTGGCCAGAGACGCCGGCGACATCCTCTGCTTCCGCGTTCTGTTCCATCGCAGCTTCAATACTGTTCTTTTCCGGCGCCTCTTCTTCCGCGTTCTGTTCCATCGCCTCTTCAGCCCCGTTCTCTTCCGGCGCCTCACCGGCCACTTGCTCTTCCTTTCTGATCGGGTTTAGCTTCCGATATGCATGCCAACCAATTTCGAGATTGCTCAGAGCACGTCCAGGATTTTCCCTTTCCAATTCTTGACGAGCCTCCACGAAAGCTCTGAATCGGGCTTCTTACAAGTAATACCTCAAAAGGTGAAAAATTGTGAGCTAGAATTTTTTTCTGCTGACTTGCTTATTACACTCGCAATGACACCAATATGTGTCACTAATTCTACTCATTTAAATCTGTATCTCATTCTAGATGTGCGCGCGCCATTTCGCGGATATAAGAACGAGGAAGATTAAGACAGTTAACTAGGAAAAATCGACACATTCTTCCAAAGTAGTTATATTTTCTTAATTACTTGATGAATTTTTTGGTAACAAAAGTTGATCATCAAGCCAGTTTTGAGTGAACGGCTGGGAAACTTCTCGATCAGCTCCATCCCCCCCCCCGCTGTTAAGAGAACGGTAATCTCTGAGAGATCAGCTCAGATCAAGAACTAGTAAATGTTCAGATAAACTCTAAGTATATGCTTAGATCAAGTCCAAGTAGATGAAAATCACCTTTGTTCCCGCATTCTCTGTCTATGTTCCAGCCAATTTTCCTCCCGGAAGTTAAGATGCTGCACAGTTGCGAGAAACTCTGCTGCTGATTTCATATTTTCTTTCGGAAGCGATTCCAATAGGGCTCTTAACCGAACTTATTAGTCGAAAACAAAAAATCGGGCCAAAAATGTTAAACTACATCCCCATTTCAACAGAATCCAGTCGTAAAACATGTGTGATAAGCAGGCGTTTCATGAGAACGGCCTTAGACATCTTTTTACGCACTGAGTGAACTGAAAGATGCACAAAGAACGGTTAAAAATAATGAGAAGGAATGTAGAGGAATAGCGAGTTAGAACATGAGAAAGAATGTAGATCACTTACGGCGCAAACATGTATGCGCCAACAAAGCTGGTTCGGTGAATACTTAGCCCTACTGATAAGGTCGGAAAAACCTTTTTGGACCCAAGGACTAAATCAATGTACCCTAAATCAACATCATCATTCATCCAACACAAGAAACATGAAATTCACCGCTGCTCTTGCATTCTGCGTCTATGCGCGTGCCATGTTTCTTCCAGGTGAGTTGGATAGCGAATACTCGCGAGATACTGCGCTGCTGCCTTCTTTTCTTCTCGCGAAACAGACTTCAAGAAGTCACTGAATGGAAAAAAAAACTTTTCAGCATAGTTGATAAACATTGGATGGTTCATATGAACCTCCAAGTTGCGTTCTTATAATGGAAACTAAAACTTTTTTGTGATCAAAGGATTACTTCATATGAGTTTCGGGCCAAATCTATGCGCAAATTGAGTTGCGGGCTAAATCTATGCGCTATTCAAGAAATCTAATGACGAAACGCTCTTATCATCTTGCTCTCTAAAATGCCCGCCGTTCCCTCATCCCGATTTGCACGCTGTTTCTGCGTGTGGAAACGGCTTGCATGTAATGCTCCCTGTTGGTTTCTCAAATTACACAAAAAACTATACTACTGAATAGACCAAAAAGTGTTTCTAATCAAGCAATTGATTGATTGATTGGATTAAAGTAGACTAAAGTCACTGTTGCTCCTGCATTCTGCGGCGATGCTGATACCAAGTCTCTTCCCGATTAATTGGATGTTGAATGGGGGCGAGATAATTCGCAGCTGCCCTCTTCTTATCATCCGGGAGAGATTCCAAGAACTCGCTGAATTTTATGTTTTTGAGAACGATAAACAATTTTTTAAAATCTTTTTTCAATCAACGCTATTCTTTTTCTTAAGTACTAGATGAATTCAATGCAATGATACTCGAAAAAGCTCAATACAAAAAACCGAACCAATTTTTTTTAACAAAAAAGGTCCATCAAATCAAAAGTTTCCTCAACTTCGGTAACACCCCAAACCTATCTAGCAAAATACCTGGTAAATAAGAAATCCATCGCATGGGCAAAGATGGCACTCGGCCGGGACCGAACCTCCGTTGCCTATTCAGGGCTTGAAGATAGTTACCAATACACATCCGAGCACACATTGTCCTATGCGATTTCTCGCTATGTTTAAGGCCCAATGACTGATAAATATTTTCAAAACAAGCTTACCTCTGCTTACGCATTCTATTCTGATGCTGAACCCAATTCTCTTCTAGATTCTCCAACGAGAAACCATTAGGCAGATATCGCACTGTGTCCATGACGAATTTCGTTATCGAATCGGAAAAGGATCTCAACCTGAAACAAAAAAGTGTTGATGATGATGATTGTTGCCCGTGCGGTTCCTTTGACGTTGAAAGGGGGTCCACGAGCTCTCGGTAAAAGCTCAAGCACACAGTCACACTCACTCACTTCTCTCTTTCTCTCTCAACATACTATCCCAAAGGAAAGAAACCCTACAAAAAAGTGTTGGAACACTTTTCGTCATATTTGTTGTTTGACATGTGATCAAGCATTTGACAGAACAGGTCGAAAAACCTCTCAAAATACATTATAATAAATATATACAAACCATAAATTCTCCAAGAATATGAATGTCCTTAGAAATTAGACTTTTGTTATATTTCAACTAAATCAAACATTTAATTTTAAAATTAAAGTTCGAACAAAAGTTAGGAAGAGAGGAAAAAGCTAATTAATTGTCTCAACTCAGTTTTCACTTCTTGAAAAATTTTCAAATTATAATTTAAAGTCCTCATGAGTCAATCAAAATTATTTCAAAGTAATTGTGATATAATTGGATCGAAAAAACGAGAAAATTTCTTCCATCGCCTCATCGGATGGAATTGAAAAGTACGGAAACGCGATTCAAAACCGCTGATTTTGAAAATCCAATTGATCAGTGGATAACTTTTTATTGCACATGAGTTAAGATACAAGCCGAAACACAATGGATCGATCGACTTCGATCAATCTATTCCGTGTACAATTGGCCCGAGTGCTACTTTTATCTCCACAGGCATCAATTCCCTGAAGGATAAGACTCCACAGTGAGGCCGGCGTTCAGGACATTCAAATTCCAAAAATTGGTAGAACTGACATTGATGGAGAAGAAACTTTCGGATCCACCAAATGGCTCCGTTATTTCATTCTTGTATTAGGCGGGCGGTTACGGAATTGGCTCAGAACTATCCACTTATTTCACTAACCTTGCATCGATTTTGGCTTGTTGTAAGGCTATTTATGTTAAAGATATTTGAATTTAATTAACGATACATCTCCAAGACGCGTTTGCTCATGTTAAGTATCTACGTAAACACCTGTAAAGAGATAAAACCCGGCCTTTATACTTCACCAAATTACGAAAGACGCGTCACGCATAAACTTTCATTGAGTGAAAAATCAGGTTTTTCAAAATTCCAAGACAGTGACGCTTGCTTAGCACGAAATCTGGAACCTCTGAGGCTATAGTATTTTTTTAAAAGATAATACGACCTATCCATGGTGGCGCATCTCTGTTTCAAACTCCAAAGACTGAATGAATATGAAAACAATCCGCATTGAAAAAAGGCCAAAACTTTTGGGCTGAAAACGTTCGTCTTCAAACACTTTCTCTTACCTGTTGATGTCAAACGACGCATGTCACTTGCGACACGCGGTTGACTTTCTATACGAGTTTTGCTCTAGTTTTTTTCTATAGCTCATTCTTCCTCTCATAAATCAGCCCATGGGAGCTCCTGGCAGTCTTGATTGAGCCGTCTTCGAGACCAAATGCTTCTCCGCCATCTTTCGTGCGCTTCCATTCGCTTCTGTCTTCTTCCTGATTCTCACACGTTTCACGATGACTGAAGCGGTTGCTCTGATTGGACGGCCGCTTCTACGAGGGACCGAAAGGCCTCGTTTCTCCTTGAAAAGATTCCAAACTTTAGACGGAATGAGGAATGAAACCGGCCGCCGAACGGATGCTTGAGAGAATCCGAGCGATTTCGCGGATCGATAATGGCGGGAAGCATAAACTATTTCTCTATATGCTACCGTAACTTTAAGAATCGCTACCGTAATAACTCTAAGATTCACCCATAACTCTACAGGCACATCAACTCAACTAATCATTCCTTTCTCAAAGAAGCGTGAAAGTAGGTGGCTTACCTATTTCCTTAGTAACAATCCCTGCTACTATACCAATCCTCCTTTCTACTGATTAACCAATTCCATTTTTTTCTGGCCGACTTTCGGGGTTAAAGAGCAAATGGGTCTTCCCAACTCTTGAGTGAATCGTCACAGGAACGCAACTCTTAGCGAGTTTCACCTCACTAAACCCTTTTCTGTGAATTACGTCACTGATGGATGTAAACAAATCATTCTTGACGAAAAAGCATTCATACTAACATTCAATCAAACTGAAATTTGACATTAAGCAATGTGGAAAATGACAATTTTCACGAGAAATAGGCTTTTATAGTACAAAACTTCGGCTCCCGATATTGAATCGGGCCCTCGCCGTAAACATCCATCTCTTTTTTCTGTCCTGGCTTTGGCAATTCTGACAAAATCATCTATCATTTTCTTATGATCTACTTTACCTAACGGAATCTTGAACCGTATAAAACTCAGAACTTTTGCTACTATCCGTATTCAATATATACTTATCAATTTCACTCTTCAAAGATGGTCGTCTCTTCTAACTAACATTCAGCCCCGATATAATAATCAGTCTTCGAGTCATACAGATCGTCCGGATGACCCTTACTCGTCTCATACTCGTTTATTACTTGCTCTACTAGACAAATCTCGAGGAAATATTCCGCGGTCTTTATCGAAATTGAACTTTATCTTGCTGTGTAATCCCAATGTAAGCAGATGAGTCTTGATAACTCATGTAATTTGTTAAGTGTGTTCATACTTAACTTGTGCTTAATCGATCTACATCGTTACACCGGAGCGTGTATCATAGAAAACAAAATTTCAAAAATTACATAAATAATAATCACCTGTAATGCGTTCTCCTCCGCCGTGGATGGAGAAGACTCTCCCCAGGCATCGTCAAAGGCGAGGATGCCCGGGGCGGCGTACACGGAATCTGTAACAATCCCCTTATAGATGTTAACAGTTAAGAACTTTCCGTGCCAGTGTGAGGAAAAGTTTTAAAATCTATGAGAAAACTGTGTCTATGTTGTTATTAGTTCTTGTCCTTCTTCCCGTTTCTACGTTATACACACAAACCATAACCAAGGGAGCAGCCACCCCATATTCAAAAAAGAAAAAAAACCCCGTAAAACATTCGCTCCTCAAAAACCCCGTAAAACATTGAAATCTATGCGCTTGGAAAAAAGTTTTCTCGGATTTTGTGTAGGGAAAGTCCAAATCATTGAAAATATTGAATTTTAAACTCTAAATTTCTGAAAATCTATGCGCTCGAAAAAAGTTGGGCGGGTGCTAAGAAACATCCTGCTGGAGTGACGTGTACCAAGTCTTTTTCATTTCGACGAGGGCTCATTCCTTGCCCTGTTGAGCCCACTAGCTTCTCGCACCCTAAACGAGACTCACACTCAAGTCCTCTGCCATTAACTTTGTACGAACCTCATAGAAGAGGCCTCCCCCCTCTGGAAACTTCCCGGATTCCTGAGTCTTGTTTTGTCTTCTTATGGGTACAGCATAGCCATCTTCGTCTTCTGCCATCATTTCTACCGTGCCACACATCGACTGCTCTGCTTCCGAAAGCAGAACTCTGTCCTCACGCCGATTCTCATTCTCTCCACTCACAGGAATCTTCTCTGCTTGATTCTATAAAAAATTCACTTTTTTAACATCATCAGCGATTTTGACCTAATTTTTGTGAAGAAAACCAGAAGACATACAACTCAATTGTATCTGCGTTGTGACTGGCTTTGAGTAGCTCAGATTACAATCCCAATGCCTCAAGGGTACTTGTTATGCTGCCGTTCACACTAAAAAAGGTACTGCTTGGGCTGTTTAACGAACCTAATTTAAACGTTCACACTAAAAAAGGTACTGCTTGGGCTGTTTAACGAACCTAATTTAAACGTTCACACTAAAAAAGGTACTGCTTGGGCTGTTTAACGAACCTAATTTAAACGTTCACACTAAAAAAGGTACTGCTTGGGCTGTTTAACGAACCTAATTTAAACCAAGAAATCATTCAATCACTTTTTGTCTGAATCAGCCCTACCTGTCTTCGTACTCTGTTACTGGTAATCATGTTAGAGTGACTCTGTGTAGTTTAAACCTCAACCAAACAATTTAGATGGCTCGACCGAACAGTTCAGATTAATTCTCGCCTGGATTCTCAAGTCTTGGAAAGCTACCGCGTCAGTAAACGGGATTAATGGCTCACGGAAAAAAATTGTAATGAAATTTGAGATAAAGACTCTGCTCTAGACCTCAAACACCACTCACAATACTGCTCAAACATCGTCAAAAATTTCCAAATCAAACTCTCACTAAAACTATACCTTTTGCGGTGTCGTGAAAGATTGTCTCCTAATTGGTAGAGGCTGCCACATGTCAAATATATACTTCACTGTTCGCCCTTGTCGATGCTCTTCTTCAAACCTAAAAATATAGATCTTAACTAATGTAAAAATCGTTTATGAAAAGCGATACTATTGCAAGCGGCGAATCACGACTCTAATTCCGCCACGTAAAGCACTTGGTAGACTATTTTTTAAAGAAAAAAAACAGGTAAAATGTTTTTTTTCGTTGTTGAAGGAATTAGGGTTTGAAAATAAACGTCGCCGAACATTGTGGAGGTTATAAGCTACCTTGATTGGTAGATCAACGGAGGAATCATGGATGAAAACCAAAAGTCTTTTCTATATCTATAACTTGTTCATAACCTTAGAGAGAAATATGGAGGAAACGTTCAAAGAATCCGGCTAGCACCTAATTCAATCAATTTCTTGATGAAAGCACCTAATTCAATCAATATCTTGATGATAGCACCTAATTCAATCAATATCTTGATGATATACCTTCTTAGCGCCTCTTTCTCCATCCTCGTCCTCTCCTCTTGGTACACTATTTTCTTCTCCTCTGCTGTTGCCGCGTTAACCTCTAGGAGCTCGCGAGCCAGAATTCGGGCCTGCAGTCCACCGGTTATAAATTGTTCCTTCCCTCCATCCTTTCGTTATTCTAATTCCATTAACTTCGAATTCGCGAATATTCTCTGGGGCTGACAATTAAAATCGAAATGTGATTGAAAACAACGTGGAAACTTCTGGGGAATTGAAAACTTTTTTCTAATCGGTTTACAATTTTATTTGTTCTCCAATTGAGAAAACTTCTCAAACTCAAATATTGGAAAACTCAAAGAGCTATTCCATATTCATGTTTTCTTTGTCATTTTGGAGATGGATGTTTGAAAAATGGGCAATAAGAACAGAAACTCAATGACAGTGACATTCATTAAAAATGGGCAATACGAACAGAAACTCAATGACAGTGACATTCATTAAAAATGGGCAATACGAACATAAACTCAATGACAGTGACATTCATTTACTGAAAACGGGTTAGTCGTTCTTTCAGTTGCTCTCATAGTCTCTCTGTTTCCATCTTCACCTTCTCATTTTTTCAGTTATCCACATCATCATCCGAACTTTTCCCGCGACATCTCCTTATTATCTTATCTTATCTCTCTCCCTCTTTCCTTTTCTGCTGTGCTCTGTCTCTATTTTCTTTAAACATTCTCTCTCTCTCTCTCTCTCTTGAACCCAGCTCTTTTCTTTCACTTCTCTCTTTCCAAGCCCACGATATGATGAGAAAGCCCACGATATGATGAGAAAGCCCACGATATGATGAGAAAGCCCATGATATGATGAAAAAGCCCACGATATGATGAGAAAGCCCACGATATGATGAGAAAGCCCACGATATGATGAGAAAGCCCACGATATGATGAGAAAGCCCACGATATGATGAGAAAGCCCATGATATGATGAAAAAGCCCACGATATGATGAGAAAGCCCACGATATGATGAGAAAGCCCACGATATGATGAGAAAGCCCATGATATGATGAAAAAGCCCACGATATGATGAGAAAGCCCACGATATGATGAGAAAGCCCACGATATGATGAGAAAGCCCACGATATGATGAGAAAGCCCACGATATGATGAGAAAGCCCATGATATGATGAAAAAGCCCACGATATGATGAGAAAGCCCACGATATGATGAGAAAGCCCACGATATGATGAGAAAGCCCACGATATGATGAGAAAGCCCACGATATGATGAGAAAGCCCACGATATGATGAGAAAGCCCATGATATGATGAGAAAGCCCACGATATGATGAGAAAGCCCACGATATGATGAGAAAGCCCACGATATGATGAGAAAGCCCACGATATGATGAGAAAGCCCACGATATGATGAGAAAGCCCATGATATGATGAAAAAGCCCACGATATGATGAGAAAGCCCACGATATGATGAGAAAGCCCACGATATGATGAGAAAGCCCACGATATGATGAGAAAGCCCACGATATGATGAGAAAGCCCACGATATGATGAGAAAGCCCACGATATGATGAGAAAGCCGACCTCTGCGTTTTTGCGCGAGTTCTCGATGGCACTGGGCAAATACTGTACGTCTGTTTCTCTCTTCGCTCTTCCTCTTCTTTCTCCTTCGCCGATTGGAAAGATCTTCTCTCCGATTCCGCTTCATGCGAGAACTTGTTATTACCATTTCCAAACATGTTAGAAGCATTCTCGAGAAAAATTTTTCTAGTCATATAGAGGACATTCGCAATAAAGCAACTTCCAAGTGTGCGTTCATTCAAGTCAAAGAACCTGAACTTGAAAGAAAAAGAACACTCTTTGTTACCTACATTAGGCCTAAATTAGAGTACTGTTCTGTTGTTTGGAGCCCACATCTCAAGAAACACATAAGGCTTCTAAAAAAGTTCAGAGATCATATAGTAAGCGTGTATTTGAAAGGGCCGGTTTAGATCTGAAGTATGAGAAACGTCAAGCAGCTCAATCTGTGATCATTGAAAAAGCGTCGCGATCAGGCTGATTCAATCATGACTTTCAAGATACTAAAAGGAATGACACCCATAAGTCCATCCACCATCTCTGATCTACGCTTAAACATTCATAATACTAGATCACATAACTGGGCTTTGAATATACTACTTATGAAAACAGTCTCTCATTCCAATATCTTGCCGGTACGAGTCTGCGACATCTGGAATAATATAGGAGTAGAAATAGTTAGAACTCAGACCACTCAAGGTTTCCGGAACCTACTCAACAAAACTCATTTCGAATTAAACTAATGCTTTCCAAACTTTTTTATTTTTTCTTTTTTTTTTCAGTCAATCGCATGATAGTGGAAATGGACAGCTATTTGGAAATGGAAATGAAGTGACATCACCTGCTGTTACTAGTCACAATTACTACTCGGGAAGAACTACTAATTTTTTAAAAATACTTCTGCACTTTTTTCTTTTAAATAAAACACTCTACCATTTATTACCACAATTAACTGCTTACGGTTTTGAATTTTAAATGTTTTTTCTTTTAATCCTTTCTCACTTTATTTTGTAAAGTGTTAAGCTTTGCTCGATTTGTCCTCTTTTCATGTAACATACTTTTATCCGTATATGAATGCGAATGAAATAAATAAATAAATGAGGGCAGGGAAGACTGGCGGAGGGGTCAAAACCTCACTGTTTGTTGCATCATTGCTTCACAAGCTTGATTACTTCATATACAGCCCGCAGAACTTTAGTTCTCTCTCTCCGCTCTCTTTCTCTCTCTCTCTCTCTCTCTCTCTCTCTCTCTCTCAAGATAATTCATTTCTCTCTCTCTCTTTCTCTGTCTTTTTACCTCTCTCGCTCTTTCTCTTCAACTGCTCTTTTACTTCTATCTGCAACAATGGCGACAATGAATACTGTTACTGTCTGCTCTGAACAAAACTTTCAGATGTTCTAGGAGAAGCAGTCTAGTTTGAGAGATAATCAGTTAGGTCCAACATATCAATCCGATGGATCTAATCGATCCGTATTCACAAGATCCCTGTTGGTACTGCACATGGAATATACAGGGTGCGGCAAAAAGCTAGGTGGACGACTTTGTCACTTTGTCTCTTTTTTATTTGGTCTAGAGGTCGTGTGATTTTTCCTTTGCATCTTATTCATAACATTGAGAACACATCCTGAAAAATTCAGAATGCTATCTTCTTTAGTTCTCAGGTAATGGTCTCTGATATGGACCGAGGCTTGCTTGACCTGCGCTTGAGCCAGTCTGGGCATACTCTAAAGCACATCGCCAGAATCACTGAATTTTTCCGCAGGACTATTGAAAACACAATGCGTCGCTTTCGTGACACTATTACGACAAATAGCCGTCCCCAGAGCGGAAGACCAGTGACCGCGACCACTTCCTTCAACGTGAGAAGCATCCGAGAAAAGATTCGTTATAATACCAAGCGGATTATCAGACAAGTTTGCAAATGAGCTGAATATCTCGGATAGATCTGCTTGTAGGATCGCATGGGACTTCGCCTCATGAATCTGCAGAAGACTCGCGCATTAACGGACCAGATGAAGGCGACCGGTTTTCGGAGATGTCGTGAACTGTCAAAGCGGTTCAAGCCGGTGGACTGTTTGGATATTCTCTTCACCGATGAGGAGTTGTTCAATGTTGAGCACTCCTTCAACCACCAGAACGATAGGATTCTGTCGAAATCGGTCAACGAGGCCAATAAAAGTGGCTGTTACGTCTCGAAGAAGTGCCATCCCGCTTCTGTAATGGTTTGAGCCGAGATTTGCGCGACTGGCAAGACCCCACTTGTTTTCGTCGAGCAGGGAGTCAAAGTGAATGCCAATAACTACCTGAACGACATTCTCGTGAAGGAAGTACTTTCCTGGAGCCAGGCTCACTTCGCGGAACGCAACTGGACGTTCCAGCAGGACTCTGCGTCCGCCATCAAGGCTAAAGTGGTGCAAGACTGGTGCAAGAGCAATTTCCACTCCATGATCACATCCGCCGAATGGCCTCCGTACTCACCTGATTTGAATCCTCTTGACTTTTCTGTGTGGTCGGTCCTTGAGAGCAAGGCCTGTGCTTCCCAATACAAGAATTTGGAAAGTTTGAAGCGCGCCCTACAGAAGGCGTGGGATGATCTTGACGTCGCTTGCCTGCACCACGGTGGGTGCCTTCCACTAGCGACTCCGCCCTGTGTCAAGGAGAAGGAAGGGCTATTCGAAATTTGAAAGTGCAGTTATATCAAAAACTATTTGAATAAACTTTGATAAAATTTTGTTTGAGTTGCTCAATCCGCTAAGTTTTTATCGGAAAAATACTGTCCACCTAGCTTTTTGCCGCACCCAACCCATAGACCCAAGTTTCGAACATCTTTTAGCAGTTGCCAATCAATCTAAAAATTGTCGGAGTAAGACATATTACCGATTTTTATGATTTTCGCATCTTTTCGTGAAACATGGATTTGCTTTACTGATACCCCAATATCCAACCGAAAAGCTCATGGTATCAAAGAGTCATTCGATAGCGGGGTGAAATGAGAAAGCTATCAATTGTTGTTCCTGGTTCATAACAAGAGCTGGGCATGTCAAAGCCGTATCGCTCGAACATCGGAGTAATAGCTGTGTTATGTGGATACGGCTGTGATCGATTTTATCGATTGATTTAGTAGTGTTTCATATCGAAAGGATCAGTTAGAGTGATTCTTTGCAGTCAGAGAAAAAGTCTCTTGATATGATTTGTCGGAATACCGCAGATTGGAACTGCTCGTTTTAGACGGTTTGGTGACCCAGCAAAAAAGCGGCGCATTCTCAAAGTCTTCCTTGAGTCTGCTCCCCTTAGAAACGAAGCTCTGATGAAGATCAGAAAAAGCCGCCCTCCTTGCCTCTCCAAGTTCCCGCACAGTTACATTCGGGAAGACCTAACTCGCGAAGGACTCTAACTTGAGCGTGAAGTCAAAAGAATCGCCAAGGAAAGAAATCAGACTCCCGAAGGGCCGAAATGGAAAGTCGTCGGAACGTGTCTGCTGCCGGTCCGAACAACTTCGTATTCACAGCCAAGGCCATCCTCCACGCCTAGAAATGCGGAACTCCCTGTCCGTCAGTTTCCAAGGTCCTTTCTCCGTCAGTAAATCGTCCTCTGGTGGTCTTGACTTCACCTGCGAATCCTGCGACTGTCTCTTCTTCGCCAAATAATCGCCGATCTTCTCGGAATGTAACGATGAGACGTTAGGTGAGTGGCGGTGTTCTTTCTAGTCCTGACCCTCCTAGTCCCCCACATTTTTCACAGAGTTTAAGTATCAACTGCATCTTTTTAAATGATCGATCACTTCGTAATAAGCTGTATAATCTATCTTTTCTGCTGAGTTCTCTTTCATATGATGTAATAGCTATATGTGAGACCTGGCTTACGAGCCAAGATAATGATTCCTTGGTACTCAACAATGCTGATTATCATATTTTTCGTTGTGATAGAGATCGTTCAATGAAAGGAGGTGGCGCAGCTATCCTTGTATCGAATCGTATTCCTTGCTCATTCGTTTCCACTTGCTCTGATGACGGCTTCGAAGCTGTCACCATAGACCTTTTTCCGTCTGTGTCTTCCACAGTATCGACTCGACTGAGATATATTTGTGCGTATCGATCTCCTTCTTGCCCTGACTCTTCCCTCTCAAAGCTACTGTCTTATTTCTCAGAGCTAGTTTGTTGTGACACATTGAGTCCTAAGCCTGCAATAATCGTTGGTGACTTCAATTTCCCTTTCATAGATTGGGCCACTCTTATATCGCACAAAGCAGTATGTTGATACCCCCACTCGAAACGACAATACTCTTGACCTGTTATTCTCGAATGTACCTATTATTTCCGATTGTAAAGTTATAGGTCGTTTCCATAGTAGCGACCACAATGCAGTTACTTTTGAGCTGTCATTTACAGTCAATACCAGATTCCATCAGCTTTCAAACTGTTCACTAAAGCCAACTGGCTGTATATTGAAAGTGAACTAGTCTTTCATGATTGGACTTTAATGCTTTCTTTGATGAATGTTGAGTCTGCAAACAATTATCTTGTTTCTTTCATAGGCTCGCTTATTGAGAGCTACGTTCCCTTGGTAGATCGTAAAGACCCATCATTTCGCTACTCAAAGGTTCTTCGTGAAATGTACTCTAAGCTGCAACGTATCTCTAAGAAATCCCCTTATTCTCATTTTTGTATAGGGAAATCTGCTGAATTCGATAAGATGTTGCATAGCTTTGAATATGATCAGGAAGCTAAACTTATACTGCGAGGAAATCATAAGTCCTTTTTCGCTGCCTGTAGAAATCGTTTAAGTATGAATGTCAACCTAGCCATTCCTACTCTGTTAGATAATCAGAGGCAAGAGATAATATTGTCATCGGATAAGGCGAATGTCTTTTCTGAATACTTCGCTTCCGTGTTTTCCGAACCTATCCATGGTCCATTAAGAAATCCATCCTGCACTAGAGTAATTGAGAGGATGAGTGTTGATTGTATTACTGAGGAAATGGTTTTGAAAGCCCTTTCATCTCTTTCAGCCAAATGCAATACCTCTCCCGACGGGATACCAAACATCCTTTTGAAGAAATGTAGATTCGCTCTTGTGAAACCTTTATGCATTTTATTCAATAACAGTCTGCTTTCTGGCTCAGTGCCTTCTATTTGGAAGCGATCAATTGTTAAACCAGTACACAAATCTGGTTCTCGCAATCTGTTAAATAATTACAGACCTATATCGTTATGTTGCTCGTTATTCAAGATTATGGAAAAAAATCGTTTTCGCCTTAGTTTATTCGTATTTAGAAGAATCAAAGCTATTGTCTCCATATCAAGCAGGTTTTAGAGCGAGAAAGTCTACCGTAACATCTTTGGTAAAATCTCATTCTTTTGTTGTTGATTCTTTGGCTCAAGGGTTTTCAGTTGATGTAATTTTCCTCGATATTCGTAAAGCGTTCGATACTGTAGATCATAGGCTGCTTTTATATCAGGTTCATTCGTTCGGTATCTCCTCTAATATTGTCAATTGGCTTAGTAGCTATTTAAGTAATCGAACTCAATCAGTCTTAATCGATAACGTGCTATCTCAGCCCATGCCTGTTATTTCAGGTGTGCCTCAAGGCTCCTCCCTTGGTCCTTTACTATTCCTTATGTATATTGATTCAGTGAAGGAAGCGATACCTCCTAACCTTCGATTCGGTTTGTATGCAGACGATATAAAACTTATGGGTCGTGTTCCCTCTTCTAGCCATGATATCCAAGTCGCTCTTGATCTTGTTACCGCTTGGTGTTCGGAATGGAACTTGTCTTTGTCGACATCTAAATGCAGTGTTTTGCATTTAGGACCCCGAAATCCTTCTGTTGTATACCAGATAAATGGTCTCCCCTTAACTGTTGACGAGATAGCTAAAGATCTTGGTGTCACTATTTCCGATGAATTCTCGAACAAACACCATATTGTCGATAAGTGTAAGAGAGCTTCCGCCGTTGTCAACATGTTATTTAAAGCCTTTAAATCCCCTTCCATTTCTCTGTTGACATCTGCTTTTAAATCTATGTCCGACCCATTATCGAATACGCAAGTGAGTTGTGGAATCCATCTTCCTCGGGCCTTGTTAAGTTGGTTGAGAAAGTCCAACGCTCTTTCACGAGGAGAGTACTAGGAAGAGTCCGTCACCCTAAGCTTCCGTATTCCCAGAGGCTTTCAATGCTAGGCCTTCAGAGCCTCGAGTACCGTCGTGCTATCTCTGATCTACTTTTCATTCATAAATGTTTACATAACAGCTTAGACATAGACACTGATCATTTATACGAAATCTCGGCTGTTCAGCGTTTCACTCGGCATTCGCATCCTCTAAGACTTATTCCTCCTCACCGCATCAATAAGACCTCTTTATCGACATGTGTTTCCCGTCAAATGTCTGTTTGGAACTCTCTTCCATTTGATGTTATCAACGAAGCTAGTAGCCTTAAATTTAGAAAGCAATTTCTTTCAATTCAATTCAATTCATTTATTCCATGCAAGAACAACAACTTGTAATACAATTATGAATGGTAGTTCCAATTAGCATGGACGCGTAGGATAGGGAGACAAAGAAAAAAAAAACAATCATTCATTCAAAAGTGCTGAATGGCATTCAACTAATCCAAATATCATCTAAGAAAAAAAAATGATATGAAATAGCGTCTATAGTTATTTATAATCAGAAGATTGTGTCCTATACATATGTATGTAAATACAAATAATCGTCAATCTGTTACACTCGGACAAGGAAGCACAACTTCAAATGGAATTTTTTTTAGTCTTGTCGCAAAACTTGAAGAACTTTCGATTACAACGATATCTTCCGGAAGGGAGTTCCATATTGCTATTGATCTAGAGACAAACGTAGACAACCTAGCCGGGTAAACGATAGGCAGACGAATTCTGAGAGAGTGCGCTTGTCTTGTATTATACTTGGGGGGAGATAAAATGTATAGAAAGGAAAAATCGAGAGAGCATTTGTTATGTAAACATTTGTGCAAAAAACATAGATCTCTGAATGCTCGACGATATTCTAATGACTCAGTTTTGAGCAGTTTCAATCTCTGAGAATAAGGCAGGCTTACATTACCACATCTATATAACAGCCTTCTAGTAAAATTACGTTGTACATATTCTAAATCATTGATGAGGTATTTCGTGGTAGGGGACCAAATTTCAGTCCCGTATTCGAGAATCGGTCTAACGTATACATTAAAAGCAAGCATGAGCATTTCGCATGATTTGGTCTTGAAAGCCTTCAGAATAAGGTTTGCAGTAGAAGAGGCTTTTTTACAAATCTTCTCAATATGAGAATTGAAACGGAATTCATGAGTTAACAAAGTCCCTAAATCTTTAACCTGGTTGGTAACAATCAATGGAATATGGTTGATAGAGTAGGGGTGAAACACCGATTGCTTGCCTATATGAAGAACAGTACATTTAGAAGTTGATAGAGTAAGGTTCCACTGAGTGCACCACTCAAATATATTGTTGACTGCTGTTTGTAAGTCATCTGAATATAAGGGTACTTGAGCTAGCAGCTTAACATCATCGGCAAAAATACTGAAGCGAATAGTAGCAGGGATAACTTTCTTGATGTCGTCAATGAACAGTAAAAACAACAACGGGCCTATTGAAGAACCTTGAGGAACACCACTTAAAACTGAAGCTGGTACTGAGTTGATACCATCGATGATCACTGATTGTTTACGGGAGTTGAGGAAAGAAGAGATAAATTTAAGTGCTGGCCCTACAATACCAAGTGAATTCAATTTAAACAATAGAAATCGAATATCTACAGAATCAAAAGCTTTTGAGATGTCTAGGAAAATTACATCAATATCAATACTTGAACTCAGAGAGTGGTTTATGAAGGAATATGATTCGGCTAAAGAAGTGATTGTCGATCGATTAGGTCGAAAACCGGCTTGAAAAGGGGAGAGCAATGAACGCTCTTCAAGATACTTTGAAATAGAATTAACAATAACTTTTTCCATTACTTTAGAAATCGAGCAGGTTAAAGAAATGGGTCTGTAATTTGATAAGATAGGAGGTCCTTTGTTTTTGAGCAGAGGCTTTACAATAGCAAACTTCCACATATCGGGTACGATTCCAGTCATTAAACAGTTGTTGAATAAAATACGCAGAGGTTTCAACAACGCAAATTTACATTTTTTGATAAAAATGTTCGGAATGGAATCGGGTGAGGTATTACATTTATTCTCTAACTTAGAAACAGCCTCGATTATCATTTGATCATCAATTATTTCAAGAGAAAAGTGTTGATCGAAGGGAGCTAAAATAGGGACAGGAAGAACATTCTGAGACGGTTCAGAGAAAGTTGATGAGAACTGAGAAGAAAACATTTCAGCTTTTATGGAATCCGTCACTACCGTTCCACTACTGTCATACAAAACATAGGAATCGTTTTGAGATTTAATACGATTTGTACAATACGAGAAAAACTGTTTACGGTTGCCTTTAACAATCAGAGAAGATTCCTTAGATGTTTCAAAATCATAAAGCTCAGAAGAAAAATTTCTTGATAGATTTTTACAATATTCGGAGTAAGGAGCAGTAATTGAAACTTTCTGAAGCTTATTGAATAAGCGTTGAATACGCGCTGGATATCTATAGGAGGACGAATTAGGAACAACAGTTGGCACAAAGCGATCGATAAGGTCACATAGTAGATCAACGATATAGTTGTAAGCTTGATTAGGGTCAAGAGATGATAATGCCAAGGTCCAATCATGACAGTAAATAAAGTACTCAATCATATGCCAGTTTGCCTCAGAATAAAGTTTTATAGGCTTGATTATGTCATCGAATACTTTGGAGGTAATACAATCGAAACAAATAGAATTATGATCGCACTGGGATGTGAAGGGAGCAATAACACTAGAAGAAGAGATAATCGGATGATTGCATAAAAGAAGATCAAGAATGTTCTGACTTCGAGTCGGCATCAGAATGTACTGAGTGAAATGGTTATCACAACAGTAATTAAGAAATTGAGTAGAAGAATAGCTCTTAGAACACGTCAACTTGTCCCAATCAATACAAGGCAAATTCAAATCACCAACGATTATGAGAGGGACATTGGGAATGGTATTTAAAGAGAAGTATGCTAATAACTCATTCATGATATCGTCTGGGGCACTGGGAGATCGATAAACACACATTAATCTAACCCGAGAAAAATATGAATTTTTGTCACTACATTGTAACTCAACTGTAATAGCTTCACATTCTGAAACTGACATCGACGAAGTTGCTACTGGACTGAGTCTAGATTGCACTAAAATTGCTACTCCGCCACCTCTGTTACTGATATTAGAGTTTCTATCAGAACGAAAAACAGAATATGGTTTATTTGAATGTAAAATGACATCAGGTTCACTATCGTGTAACCAAGTTTCTGAAAAGCAAATAGCATTGTATTGCGTTAAAGATAATAAATGATTAAGATCGTACAATTTATTCCGTATAGAGCGACAATTACTATAGTAAAAACTAAAATTTCCTCTAATACTATGTTGGCTATTCCAAATATCAGAAGAAGTAAACAGGCTATCGCCATCAGCACTACTGACCTATTTCTGTACATCGTTAGCGTCCATCCTTTTTCCTCTTGTCACCGTCACGTTTTGAAGAGAACCATTAGCCTCAGCGTCTGTCTTCGGAGTGTATAGAGGACGCGGATGAGAGAATCGAATGAGCCTTGTTCCTTGTACCCCCCACTCCATCAATCCAGCTTTGTCGTTTTTTTCTTTAGCGAGTTTCTTGCAGTCCTTCTCGAGTTGGAGTCCTTCTCTGGTAAGGTCTTCTCTCGCGTACGCGTGAGGAAATATGCGAAGTACTTCAGGACGACGGACTCGTAGTTTTCGAAGTACTTCTGTTCGGAGAGATGGCGATGGAAAATGAATCTTAAGAATTCTTCTCTTGTTCTCTTCATTTCCGAAGCGTCGATGAGTGATAGAACCTTGGTTGAATGCATTAGTGAGAGAAGGTACATTGAGTTCACTAACGAGAGAATCAAGAAGTTTTCCATCATGTTGATCCGTGGCGTCTTTTCTTATCTCCTCCGGAATGCCGACCAAAACGATGTTGTGAGCCTTCTCTTCCAGAATGACTTTGTCTTCCTGAAGGACTCTCCTGACCGCGTCATAGGCGAGAAGTTCAGGCTGCGATATGAGAGAGGAAGTCATCAAAGAGTTGGATGAAGGGGCCGGGGTTTGGGTTGTGAGCTTAGAGAGAAGAGGAATGAGAGAAGATAATGTCGTCATCATTGAGGTTACTGCATTCAGAAGTTGGGAGATTTGGTCGCTTTGACGGTTGACAGCTTGGATCAGAATTTGTACATCAGATGAGGGTTGAGAAACTGACGAGGGAACAGACATATCTGTTTGTTTGGAATTGGTTTGACTTTCGTTGCCTGTGAATGTGATTGTGCCAGTTAGTCTTGTTTCTGATACTTAATTAAGACTTGTTATTTTTCATCATTATCACAGCCCCCCTTTTTTCCCTTTACACACCGCCACTAAGCTTTATGTGTAATGTAGTCCATGCATACCTCTGTTTATATGTATGTAATTTGCTTTTGTCTTAAATACTTACATGCTTGGAATAAAGAATGAATGAATGAATGAATGACATAATATTGAATCAATCGATAAAAATAGGTCAAAGACGTATCCACATCACACAAACAGCGACTTTAGAAGGGGATAAAAGTTGTGGCTTTTGTGGTTATATTTACACTAACAACTAAGCATCTGGAATCAAATGAAACAGTTGTTGTTTTTAGGTTCAGAACTGTTTCTTTGCCTTTTATCGAATGATTAAATTTTAGATCACGCTTCAGACAAAAAATACAGCAACATTTGGTTGCTGTTTTTCGAATTTATTTTTTGTGGTCAAAAGTGTTTTTTTTCTTCAAATTCTAAGTTACACAGTTTAAAGGCAGTGACGCCTGGTTAAGATGACAAATGATTGAACTATCGTACAGAAAAAGCTAGTCCTCCGGGCGGGATCGAACCCAGACCATCTCGACTCAACCAGAGCGCGTGTTACCATTACACCACGGGGACACATTGGCTTGCCCAGGCCGGTCCTTTGAAGAGCTATACTACCCAGTTTTGGTCCGCGGCGGGATTTCTCCCGCTACATCCCAGCACGAATTCTTCGTAGGGAGGCGTCCATCTTTCCGCCACTTGAGGTCGTGCTCGATTCCGGACTGGATGATCCGGCGTGACACGCTCTTAAGGCTGTAGAGTCACGAATGACCACTGTTGCCAGTGTGTTTCGAGCGAATTTGTTTATCCTGGGTTACCCCACAAGAAAGTTCAGAAAAACACTTCTCTCAAGCGCTTTATACACTTTTTTCCTCTTTTTCTGACAGTTTCCGTACAAAAGAAAGAGTTTAAATTTCTTATTTTAAAAATATGATATGAAATCTCTACTTCTTTGACTTTATGCGGTTTTTTCGTTCTCTGCTCGCTCGTTGTTTACGTCGTAATTAAAGAGTGAGTTCGTTAACGAAACAATGACCTCACGCTCTCTTATACGACCTTTTTTTTTCTGTGTTAATTACACATAGAAAAACAAAATTTGAAAACGAGCTAGATGACCGGTCGACTAACCTATTTAAAACAGAGCTTAAACGTGCGGCCGGATTCTAGCAGAAATTGGTCACCTTGGAGCCATATCGTAATCTAAATTATATCAAAATCTTCCACTCTTATACGAAACAGGTGAAAAGATTCTCGTGTTCGACAATAGAGCACCTCCAGCCAATCAGTAAGCCAGCTTCCACGAGGTGAACGTTAAGTTTGAAGCAACATGGAACCGGCGACTCCTGCATTCTACAGACTTATTCGCATTGAATCAGTGTTTCATAACCACGTTTTACTGTTCCTTTATGTATTGTAATAAAAGTTGCATGGGACGGATCTTTTCGAAGGCTGCTGTAGCCCAACTACGTAAAGCCTTGAAAATCTATGTTTTAGGTCAATTAAAGTGGTGAACTTCCTTGCGTTATGATTAAAAGAATGTCTGAAGCATAAAAATAGAAGCTCAAGCCTTAGAGAGAAAAAACAAGAGAACAATAAAGGTCTGTGTAAATTTTAATCTCAACGAATCGTTTCCGAAAACTTGTAGATTGAAAAAACGATTAAATTGTGGAAAACACTGAAAACATGCAAATTCACAGACTGAACCGAAAGCGTGGCAGTGTTTTTGCTGATAACATCATTCCTGGAATAACGTTTTCCATACAAATATTTTCCGAGTTGCATTTCATGATGCGTCTCCGCACAATCAAAACTCGGTCCCTTTTGAGTCGCTCCTTCTTGTTTTTCGAAGATAACTAGGAAGATTTTTTTCACAATAAGATGCAAGTCTGAAGACACTTCTAACAGCTCTCGCAACATATCCTACAGAAATCTCAAGGTTTCGTTATATCTTACTTTTTTTCGGTGATTTGTGAAGGGTTTCAAGTATTCATATTCAAGCATAGCTAAAATTAAACCTTCATAACTTGAAAATTTTTTCGTTTGAGCTTTTATTTTTCGATGAAGTTAAATTCATACGAATTTTTCCCTTGTATTTTCCTATTCAAAATTTTTTTGATTACTGAAATGTTTTCTTTATTCATTCGATTTTCACATAGACCTTACTTGTATTCATGTTATTTTCATTTCTTAACAGATATGCGTTGAGAATTACTCAAAAAAAACGAATAAAATAAATTTTCCGGGCATGGCATAATGGTTGTTGTTCGACTATTGTGCGAAGAGTCCCGAGTTCGACTCCCACCCCAGGCAGATCTACCCAAACCAAGGGGTTGAGAGATTTTGGTAGTGCTCTGGCATGACTATTTTGGTAGTGCTCTGGCATGACTATTTTGGTAGTGCTCTGGCATGACTATTTTGGTAGTGCTCTGGCATGACTATTTTGGTAGTGCTCTGGCATGACTATTTTGGTAGTGCTCTGGCATGACTATTTTGGTAGTGCTCTGGCATGACTATGACTCTCCCCGCTGCTGCTACACACACTTGCAGAAATCTAGCGGGCAGTCACTGGCTCTACCAGAATAGGTCTGTCCCGCATCCAAGGGGATGGCGTACCCTGCCGCGAGGCGGGAACAAACGCGAGGAAGATTATTAATATTTATTAGTTACTCAAATGAATTCGTTTATTAAATCATTTCATTACAAATGATCAAATCATACTTCATGCATGGTTCACCCAGCATATAACAAATGAAAATATTCGAGAGAAAAGCGGAATCATCTATTGCTCTTGATAGAACTTGTGACGAGTCTTGCAAAAATAACCGGGCGGACATCTTCTATGATTTCAGTCTAATTCTTCGATCTAATGACTAGTTTTTGTTCCTATTCGGTTTCGAACGTGAGTCATACATCTCAAACTATATTGATCTGACCTGAGCATATACCTGAGCATTTCAAGCTGCTCTTATGAATAAAAGATAGCCCCGCCCCAGTCACGTTGGATGTTAAAAACTACAAAAATCAACATAGAGACTCCAGCGTCTAAAAATAAACTTATTATGCAGAGATTAACTGATAAAATCAGAAATAATCGATCGATTTTTGCCCTATACCAAATTCTATATTCGTGTACATGTTGCGAAAAAATACCCTTATGTAATACAAACATGTAGATTGCGAATGAGTATTTGTACAGTTTTTAAAACTAGAACTTGGAAGTTTGGTTATTGCTTCCTCTCGTGAAGAGGGCGTCGATTAAATGCTTGACTTTGCAAACTTGCCACTACTACATTCTGAAGACTTGTAATACATCAAAAAGAGGGGGGGGTATACATATACATTTTAAGTGATCTCGATTAAGAACTAAACCAATTAAAGCATGAACAGTAAGCATGGATTACTCGAACGATCGCTTCTTGTTTGATGTTTTTGCGATGCGCGTTTGTCCGAAAATATACTATAGGGAGCTCCCAAATTTCACAGTTATGTAGAGTTCAAAACGAAACTTCATTTTGACTTCATCACCCGAACGCATTGAAGTTGTTTTTGGAGACAGGGAGTGAACAGATCAATAGATATTCAGAAAGTATGTATGTACATGAGTATACATGACAGTATACAAGAAGAACGACCCCGGGAGCGTAAATCTCATTAGTGATCAAAACAAATTAGGAAGTATACAGGTATTTCTGAATAATATGTTCGAATATCGAATTATTTACTGAATATTGATCGCTACATTAAGGAATCCAGTTGAGTTAGGTTGATTTCTCGCCGCTTCGCCTCCTCATCCTCAGCGTTCTCACCGAACTTGGAAGCATAGAACTGCAATTTTATAGTATTTGGTCGGAGTCACTCTCTCCATTTTTTCATTTGGTCGGAGTCACTCTCTCCATTTTTAATTTGGTCGGAGTCACTCTCTCCATTTTTTCATTTGGTCGGAGTCACTCTCTCCATTTTTTTTCATTTGGTCGGAGTCACTCTCTCCATTTTTTTCATTTGGTCGGAGTCACTCTCTCCATTTTTTCATTTGGTCGGAGTCACTCTCTCCATTTTTTTCATTTGGTCGGAGTCACTCTCTCCATTTTTTTCATTTGGTCGGAGTCACTCTCTCCATTTTTTCATTTGGTCGGAGTCACTCTCTCCATTTTTTTCATTTGGTCGGAGTCACTCTCTCCATTTTTTTCATTTGGTCGGAGTCACTCTCTCCATTTTTTCATTTGGTCGGAGTCACTCTCTCCATTTTTTCATTTGGTCGGAGTCACTCTCTCTCCATTTTTTCATTTGGTCGGAGTCACTCTCTCCATTTTTTCATTTGGTCGGAGTCACTCTCTCCATTTTTTCATTTGGTCGGAGTCACTCTCTCCATTTTTTCATTTGGTCGGAGTCACTCTCTCCATTTTTTCAAATACACTGATACACTTCCCACATGACCCAGCCTGTTGAATTGTCATTTTTTCCCATGCGATAGTTTAAGCAACTGTTTTTCCAAACAGACGTCACTGCCTTCAAACTTTGTAACTGAGGAAAACAATAATAACAAAATCATCTAGTCTCTTACTCTATTTTTGCCGTTTTGATTTGGTAAATAATTTCGTTTGAGTAGATTATTTGAAGCCGTTTCTTAATATAATTGAGAAGTGCTAAATTTGTACCATCTTAAACATATCAAATCCTTCATATTTTAGTTTTATGAGTTAGCCACGCCAAATTTCAATTAAGGTGAGGTTTCGTTATCGAGCAGATGAGTCAATATGAATAACTATTGAAGAATCGTCTATAAATGATAGCAAAGTTAAATTGGTTCTCAATGGTCTCTATGAAATTTTAAACCTTTCTGAACCAAATTTTTAACACAACAGCTCCTAGCCATCTTAGTTTTTCTGAGTCAATCACATCGACTAAAGATCATCGCAAGGCTGTGTTGTTGAGCAGATGATTCGATATGAATCAACAGTTAACTTTGTATAACTAGGAGCCGAACTACATATATTGGTTTTGAACGGTCCCTATGGAAATTTCAACCCTTTCTATACAAAACTTTTTGTTTGCTATTCTCCATTTGAAAATGATTGGCACCAAATTTAAAAGCAAACTTGCTTAAACGATAATAGATTTTTATCCTGATTTCATTTAGGTTATCGTTAGCATTCTAATGGAGCGTTAGAATTCAACTTTTCACTTTGCAAAGTAATTTTGTGCAAAGTGATCCCGTTGAACGCTCCAATGTCTCACCACGAATTACCTTGAAAAGAAAAATGGACTACGGTATTACTTTTATAATAACTTTTACTGTTGGACGTAATTTTTTATGAATTTTACAGAAAAATCTTCGCCTTGTCTTAGAATGCATGTAGTCTTTCTTTTTACCGTATTCCATGTTTCTTTTCACGGTAATTCGTGGTGAGACATTGGAGCGTTCAACGGGATCACTTTGCAGAAAATTACTTTGCAAAGTGAAAAGTTGAATTCTAACGCTCCATAACACTAAAACTGACAAGTGGTTAATCTATCGCAACGAAAAAGGCAGGATCGATCGAATCGATCGGCAGGATCGAACCCGGTCATCTCTCATATCTCTAACCAAGAGTTCGAGCTTGTTACCATTGAACCCCGGAGACCCATCGCTATTTGGAGCGAGGGTGCTATATAAAAAGGCTCTCCTGCGCTAAAACTTAAGTCGAGAACCTTGAAGTAGACATAAGCTCTGTAGAATGTCATCGTGAAGCAAATGAGCAGCAAGCAGTACAGAATGATTGGAATAACTGCAAGAATATTTCGTTGGAGCTATTTGTGGTTTCGAATATTTGATGGCAGTCAAATATTGTATATTGGTTGATATACTGTTCAAATACATATTCATAGGATATCATGTGCTAATTGAAGCTTGAGGGTTCAATAAATGTCAGTATGATTAAATTTTGACAGTTTATCAACCTTGTTCTTTCATTCTACGATAATTCTATCTTGTTCGCCATGACTGGAGTGGTCGACTTTCCATCTGCTCTCTACTATATTCATTTCGTCTAGTGGACATGATGCAATCCGGCTTCAACGAGGAATTGGACACCTTGAAGTTGTATCGTCCTAGTCCCTCACCGCCCTCCCACACGATGCTACCATTGAAGTAGGACCGACCCATCACTCGAAAGTTCTTTCCAAAATCTATTTCGACCTCATGTTACAAACTTTTTTGACCTCATGTTTCCCCTCACATGGAAGACCCCCTTCCTCATACCTTACCACGCATTTTCCATGTGTAATAAACTCATACTCATAAGTTTAAAAGGAAAGATCATGTTCTGTATAAAACCTCTTCAAAAAAATAATCAAAAGTTTAAAAAAAGAATCGAACTTTGTATTTTTTATCCTCATCTTTGATTACAAGGCGTTCTTAATCATCTTAAATATTATTTCGGTTTTTCCCGCAATGTGTGAAAAGTACCAAGGTGAGCAATTGGAGATGAAATCCATGCGTGGTCATCTCGGAAGTACTGCCAACCCGGCAACAACAACATGTACGTTGTCAGGTCGGCATAGCTGCCCAATGTCAACTGCAACAGTTGTTTGAAGGATGCGTCACAACCAATTTCTTATATCACACGTGGCTTCATTTTCTACTGTAATGTACACGGTGATCGGTTGCTTCTTCAACTGTTTTTCTGCCCCTTTTAAATCAACCGACTAGTTACCGGTTGTATTTGAGTGTTTGGACGTGGAGAACTACAACAAAAACCAAAGCTGGTCCACGGGTGGGGATCGAACCGAGCGATCTCACTATCTCTGTGCGGTACCAGTTACACGTTTAGTACATGTAAATAAAGGGGTTCAATGAGCTTTGCGGCATGGAAGGCAAAACATTCAAAAGATTTTTCTCTTGTCGAAAACTTTCAAACCAATTCTTTTATCAATCATAACACACTATACGTTACCTAAACACATTAAGTTTTTTTTATTTGAGTACTGCTTTTTGAGAAAAGGATATTCTAGATTAATGAGAAGTGAGCTATGTATTAGTAAAACATGAAAAAAGATAGACTGGGGTGTATAAGAGATAAAGACTCTAAACACTTGCTTGCTTCTTCCAAGTTCAGGAACCCCGCTTGCCGAGAGCCCGTTTTTCGATTCCACAATAGTAGAGTGATAATCCTGAGACCGATAGACTTTCTTTCAAGCCTTAATCAATACACGGACCTGGGATACAACAAATGGCAGGAGATAGTAGGGCTTCCTCTGCCAGATGCCGATGTAGGCGATAGCCGCGGGGGCGAGAAGGAAGAGGCGGCACAGCAGCAGAACAACCAGGGAGGCCTCGTACTCCCAGCTCGGCTGGTTCCACACGTAGAGCAGACCTGCAAGACGCTGGATGGCTCTTTGGAATGACCATGTGAAATTTTTTCTTAGCATCACAGTGTAATAGATCGCCTAGCTAAAATAGGGTTCGAGGTGATATGTGATCGGGGGTTAGCATATGTTGGTGGTAGATGGGGTAGGAGAGTTCATTGGAATATGGGGGATAGTAAACTTGGCAGTAAAGAGGCTTGTTTATAGTTGGGAAAAAGGGTTTGATCGCGATTAAGCAGTAGAGAGTACAGGGGAGATTTTGGACTAAATGAGGGAGGAACTGTAGAGGGCAGAGGGAAAAGGGATAAATGTCTCAGTGGAAAGCCGACGCTCACCAAGAAAGTTCTCGTGAGCCAAGAAGGTGGTCCAGACGAAAGCAGCCACCTTGGAGTGCATGAGGTTCCAGCAGCATCTGTGCGAGGAGGAAGAAGACTCCGTCCGCGTGTCAGACTCGCACTCCGTCTAAACACAACTCTCCGATTAACATGACGCAAGAGAGGATAACAAAGAAAGCTCCAGCTAAGCATTCAATGGATGATTTGCATATATTAAGGAATCTTAATTCGAATAGAAAGTTTTTTCTCGTATATTATTCGTAATTTTCACTCAAATAGAAAGAATTACTTCAACTTTTAAATAAAGTTGTAATCAGTTTTTCCTCGGATTATAATCTCATTGACTTGAAATCATCATAAACTTACTACGTTTTTTACTCTCAATATTATGAGCGCACTAGTGCTATTATTGTTGTTTCGTCTCTACTACATATACCCCTATCTTTCTCTTCTCCTCTTTCTTTGTTTCTCTTTCTTTCTTATCTTCAATTAACTCCATTTTTTGATTACGCTGCTGTTTTCTATTCAACCACGCCCACTTCTAAAACCTTATATAGTTTATTCTCTCTTAACTCATCAGGCCCATGTTTTTTCTCAATTGCCAATGCATTAACTCTCCCCAATAGGTTCACTGTATTGAAGGACAAAAGCGGCTTCCAAAATAACTTCGTTCCAATTAATAATAACTGTTTCAATGTTCTTGCTCCAAAAAGTAACTTTACCTAAGTGCGCTCAGACTAGATCAAATCATCGAACACACCACTGCACCCGGGTGAGTTTAATTTCCGAATTAACCCGAATTTAGGAACAAGGAATCAGGTTTGATGATTTAACAATCTTCAAAAAGGGCTACTCTCAAATCGAGAGCATCTCCGAACCACTTAAAAAATAAAGTAGCTTCTAAACACTTTGAAATGATAATTAGTCTTGATAGTTTATTAATTCAAAGTAGCTCTCAAAAACTTTTGAATGAGATGAAGCCTCTAACCATTTTCAGAGTAGCTTTCAAGGACTCGCTAATGATGAATAGTCCTTAAACCCTTCGAAATGTAAAGTAGATTTTGACTGCTTTTGTATGAATTCTTAATATACAGGGTGCGGCAAAAGTCCAGGTGTCTGACTTTGTCACTTTGCATCTTTTTTGTTTGGTGTAGCGGTCGTGTGATTTTTCGGTTGTCTCTTATCCATAATGTTGCTAACATACCCTGAAAAAATCAGAATGATAACTCTTTTCGTTTTCCGGTAATGCTCTCTGATATGGACCGAGGTTACATTCTGCGCTTGAGCCAGTCCGGGCACATTCAAAAGCACATCGCCAGAACCACTGGATTCTCCCACAGGACCATTGAAAACACAATACGTCGCTTTCTTGAGGCTGGTACAACAAATGACCGTCCCAGGAGCGGCAGACCAGTGACCGCGACCACTTCCTTCAACATGAGAAGCATCCGAGACAAGATTCGATATAACTTCAAGCGGAGTCTCAGAAAACTCGCGAAGGAGCTGAATATCTCGGCTAGTTCTGTTCAGACGATCGTCAAATCCCGCATGGGACTTCGCCCCATCAAGCTGCAGAAGAATCATGCATTGACGGACCAGATGAAGGCGACCCGTCTTCGGAGATGTCGTGAACTGTCAAAGCGGTTCAAGCCGGTGGACTGTTTGGATATTCTCTTCACCGATGAGAAGTTGTTCAATATTGAGCAGTCCTTCAACGACCAGAACAATAGGATTTGGTCGAAATCGGTCAACGAGGCCAATAAGAGTGGTCGCTACGTTTCGAGAAAGGGCCATCTCGCTTCTGTCATGATCTGGGCCGGGATCTGCGCGACTGGCAAGACTCCACTCGTTTTCGTCAAGCAGGGAGTCAAAATGAATGCCAATAACTACATGAACGACATTCTCAATAAGGAAGTACATCCCTGGAGCCAGGCTCACTTCGCGGGACGCAAATGGACGTTCCAGCAGGACTCTGCGCCCGCCCACAAGGCTAAAGTGGTGCAAGACTGGTGCAAGAGCAATTTCCCCTCCATGATCACATCCGCCGAATGGCCTCCGTACTCACCTGATTTGAATCCTCACGACTTTTCTGTGTGGTCGGTCCTTGAGAGCAAGGCCTGTGCTTCCCAACACAAGAATTTGGAAAGTTTGAAGCGCGCCCTACAGAAGGCGTGGGATGATCTTGACGTCGCTTACCTGTCCACCACGGTGGGTGCCTTCCACAAGCGACTCAGCGCCTGTGTCAAGGAGAAAGGAGGGCTGTTTGAAATTTGAAAAAGCAGTTATATCCCAAACTATTTGAATAAACTTTGATGAAAATTTTGTTTGATTTGCTCAATCCGTTAAGTTTTTATCGGAAAAATAATACACACCTGGACTTTTGCCGCACCCTGTAAGAAATCGACACTGATATCATATCGCGTTTTTCTGAGTCCATTTCATGCACCATATGTGGCCTGAGAAATCGCCTCTTGGTGAACATTTGTAATTTGAGTTCTCACCTCATGTCGTATCCTCCAGGAGAAGGGGAAGAAGGGCACATTCTCTTGGGCACCGTGATGCGGCGGGAGCACTCCTGGCGAGGGCGGCAGGGCAATCACACTCCCGTCCCTCTTCAGCTCCTCTTTCAGGCGCTCCCTTGCACTTGCCAGTAACGACGACAGGATGGAATCTGCAGGTGGGCAGCAGTTTACTCCCTCTTCACGCACACATCGGAGGGACAAGCGGAAGGAGAGATGGAGAAGATGGGAGGAGAAGACCAAGAAGCAAATAAGACATCAGGGCATGAACGAGTTGGAACAACAGTTGAGACTCACTCAAATTGAACAGAACTTCTTCTCACAACAATAAGAACAGGATTCTATTTATAAAAGTTGAGAGAACCGAACTCTTTCTCATAACAGTCATGAGATAAGGTTTCTCCTCATGACAGCCGTTAAATAGAATGACTTTTCAAATCATTCATGAAAAAAGTTAAAACTTCAAAGCACATATTACGTTGAAGTTTTCACTCTTATACTATTCGAGCGATAGCATTCAACAGTAAACAAAAAGTTTTTTTACTTAGTAGTCTAGGGTTCGCTCTTGAATCAGTCATGAGATCAGAAGTCTGTCCCATCACAGTCATGAGTAAGCTGCTCACTGCGAGAGACTCAACTGTTGTTCCTCCACGCCAAGCTCTAGTCTTCCTGAGAGAATCGGGCAGACAGACATAGTCCCGTAAAAAAACATGTCGAGTTCAGGGAGCAATTGGTAAGATTTTTTCATTAGAAATAATGAACGCAAAGAGAGACATTCAGACAAGAGGAATTTTACCTATAAGCTTCTTCTCTATCTTTGTACCCCTGTCTTTCTCTCTCTCCCACTGTGTCTTAGTATGTATTGGTTTCCCTTCTGAGTTTCTCTCTCTCTTTTTAAGAATAACGACGTTCAAAAGCAAGGGATGTTAAGACCCTTCATTCCAGAGATGATTGAAGTTGAATTAACGTATTCAAACAATTTTCTGGAAGTTTTCGATGCTTGCTATCGAATTAATCTTATACATATATCAATGTCCTAGGTTTTCTTTTGACTTATCAAAACCTCTGAACTCATCCATGTACCCGAAAAACCTCTGAACTCATCCATGTACCCGAAAAACCTCTGAACTCATCCATGTACCCGAAAAACCTCTGAACTCATCCATGTACCCGAAAAATTAAACGACACCGTATCAAGAAGCTCACAAATCGTCTATCCCTGAGGAGATATTTAGTGTTCGAATCCTACTTTCTTTTTCCTGTTCTCTATTTCTCTCCCAATCTCTCATTCTATTATTTTTCTCTCTAATGTTTTTCCAAAGCGTCCGGAAAACTATTCAAACGGTAAGAGGCACAAGCGATTCAATTCGTAATCGATAAAACAAATTAGAGGAGAGTCATGAATTATTTTTTAATGAAAGTTGTTACTGAGAATGAGAAAGAAGAATGAGTGAATGAATGAACTAATGGATGAATAAGTACGTAACTCAAGAAATGAATGAATAAATGGATGATTGAGTAAATCAACACGACAAGATAAGCAAAAAAGAGGCCTTGCATTATGTGTTGAGCAGCAGCTCAAGAAGTGGTGAGAAGAACGCGCTGTCGGTAGGGGTCGTGGGAGAAGGAAGGAAAGACCTTTTTGGCCTACCCCTCCTCCTCCCCCTACCAGCTGGGAGGCCGATCATGGCGGTGAGATCCCCACTGGGGGTACAACCTTGCCCCTTGGTTTTTTTGGTTTTTCTTCATTTCGATAGTTTTCGAGAAAAGTTCTGAAAGCGATTTCCGGACAATAACGGAGAACGCGAGAACTTTCGGATGAAATAACCGTGTATATAGTAAACCTTTTCCAGAAGGTGAGGTCTGGTGGAAGGAATAACAAAAAGTACCCGAACCTTTTGAAATGTGAGGTCTGGTCAAGGAATAAAGAAAAAACTCTTTAAAAAGATCCCACAAGCTTTTTTAAAAGTCTTTTTCGAACTCACTAGCATCAAAAAACACTCAATAGCATCAATTGCATAGGCATTTTATGAGAGACACGCACAGGTAATTCGAATCGGAACTCGCGTGGAAGGGTAAAACGAGAGAGAGGGTAAAACGAGAGAGAGAAAACAACGTTAGCTGTCTCTGAGTAACTTCAAAATGAACTCACTGCAATACATATGAAATATATAACTGTCAAAAGCTCTTGAGAAGTTGGGCCACGTGAACAGATGAGTAGTTCACGAGAGACGTGGCATATATTGGGTAATGAATCGAAGAAATAGGGGGGACAGCTAGTGGATGCAAGGTAACCGTCTATTTTCCTTCTGTTCAAACAGACGTTCTCAGCTTATGATTCTTATGACAGCGCCCATGAGCGAAACCCATGACTAATCTTCCCTGGTTCGGAGGGAAGTTGGAGAAAAGGGACCCCGGTTAGTTTTGAAAGATGAATTTTCATTATCTGGTTGGAGTAGTTTAGTTGGCGCTAATCGAAACTAGATTTTACTTTATTCGAAACTTTTAGACCAATGGACGAAAACCCGTTCGAAGAAATATCACCGGTTGATGCTACGAGTCTCTATGGTAGAGCTTGTCAGAATAAAGAAGAAATACATTAAATAAAAAATAGTCGAAACGTTCATTCGCATCGTCAAACGAAGAAACCAAGTCAAAAATTCGTTGCAGCAGTATAAACATGCTCATGTAATCCGAGATTCAATGAGATTCGAGAAGTGGAACACGTCTCGAAAGAATATATAAAAAATAACATCGAGAAAGCAAACACAATGTAAATATTAACCGCAACACGATAAGGTTTAAACTCTCCCACAAGCCATAAAAGAGTGTATGATAACTCTTAGAGTATCAGTTCCTGCAGCTGCTTTTTGTTCTAGGAGTAACTGTCATTGATATGTATCTTTTTCAAATCGTGTATTCATCAGAAACCAGAAGGTCGTATAAAAAATTTTTTAACAAAAAAGCAACTTTTCTCCTAAGGTTTTTTTGGATTATTTTTTTGTAATATAAAGTTATACTCGCTGAAATACTTACTTTTTCAGAAAATGCTCTGTTGATCTTTTTAATTTTTTTCCTTCAGTTTTTAATCATTCGGCTAGCCCCGTTATTTCGCCCTTGGGAGTATTTTTTATTTATTAATTTTGTTCTCCTATTAATATTACTCTTTTACTTGTTGAGGACACTCTTTTATGAATGAGTAGGAGAGTATTGCAGGAGAAACACAGTTTATTGCAAGAACCATTGAACGTAGGCCCATTTAATAAAAACGTTCGGTTGGAGTGGGTTGTTTCGAATTCTGTGGGTAAATTGAAAACGGAAGATGTTTTCAAGATGAACAACTATGTAGATAGGAAGACCCACGAAACATCAGTTCATAAAAAAATTAGGCGCAGAGGTAATTTGTTGTGGAAACTTAAACTTGCGGAAGAAGATTTTTCAGAACTGAGAAAAAGATTCAAAAAAGGGAAAGAGAGAGTAAGAGATAGAGAAAGAGAGAGAGCGAGAGAGAGACGAGAGAGAGAGCGAGAGAGAGAGAGAACGAGATGATAAGAGGAAAGGTAGAAAATATATAGAGAAAGTTTAGAGAGAAAAATAGAGAGATGAAAAGTGATGAGAGAAAGAGAGAAAGAGAAGAGAAAAAAGAGATGGACTGGAACGGGCATCAAGAATAGACGTAAAGATTGACTCGTTGCAAAAAGTCCCGCAGTATAAAACTCGCAAGAAGGTTAATTGATTTTTGAAGACGATAAGGAGAGTGTTAACGATGGCTGCCTAGAAAATATCTGCTCTTCAGTAAACATGAACGAGAATGTGAAGCTTCTTTAACATCTTGGAAAAAAACATCGCAGAATATCCGACCCAGCGAGGTACAAAGAATTCCGGAAATCATTAATCACCGCGATACAAAAAAACGAGACTTCGAGATATATATAGCAGGTACTGACAAAGTGGCGCCAACATTGAAAAATCGAACTGAGAACTTCCAACGTTAGTATAAAAAACAAACTTGGTTTAAAAAAATTGGCAAAACGCGTCTATAACAGAACGTTCAATTTCACGATCAGAGAAGTACACAGCAACAAAAGTCCTAAGCTTTTGATGACGTGTACAATCCTTTCCTTACTTTCAATAGTTCTGGAAACCTTTCATTATGCTTGCTTGGGATGAGAATTCTACTGGGGAAACCTGAAAAACAACCCCGTGAAGGAATTACCCTGGAGAAATATTACACCCCATCGTTGATATAAACTGTAATAACAACCATGAACCGTCTATGTTTGTGTTAGGGAAATATTTAACGTCCACCAAATAAAACGCGACGTCCATCAAATAAAATGATGACGTCCACCAAATAAAATGATGACGTCTATCAAATAAAATGATGACGTGCACCAAATATTGAAAAGACATTCACCAAATAAAATGATGACGTCTACCAAATAAAATGATGACGTGCGCCAAATATTGTAGAGACGTCCACCAAATAAAATGATGACGCCTACCAAATAAAATGATGACGTGCACCAAATATTGTAGAGACGTCCTCCAAATAAAAAACTTTGAAATTAGAAAGTTCATTATAAACTAGAAATGTTTGTGTTCCCGCTCACTTTGTCTACAGTCAGTTTCAAGTTAAAACATGATGACGGAGACCGAGTTCAAAGGATTTCGGGGAGAGCAAACACATGCACTTACTCTATCACATGCCATCGTTTCCCGTGTAGAGAAATATTCAAGTTCTGTTCTCTTGCAAGCCGTTATCCTAGGTGGATTTCTGTATTTCCGGATCAAACAAGAGAATAGTCTTGATCGTAAGGGATGGGATCAAAAGTGTGATTGATCAGGGTGAAGATTGACAAAGGAGAGAAAGGGAGCAAACGGGGTGAGTGTGGGGAACGAAACGAGATGAATACATAGAGCTGCGGAAGAAAAGCTGGTAAGGGGGAGGGGAGTCGAAACACATAGGACGAAGACACTGGAGAGGACTCATTGATTTTATGAGCAGAATGGAATGAAGCCGAGGGAACGAGGAGAGAGAGGAGAGAGAGAGAGAGAGAGAGAGAGAGAGAGAGAGAGAGAGAGAGAGAGAGGAGAGAAAGAGAAATAGACAGATAGAAAGATTGGGAGAGCAGAGAGAAAAGTAAATAACGGAAGTGAGGGATAGAGAAAGAAAGGGCGAGGGATAGCAAAACAGATAATGAAAGAAAAAACAGCCAGAGAGAGGAAATTCCATAGCGAAGGAGTGAAAGTGAGCTGTGATGTATGAGGTGGACGGAAAAACAACCGAAAACCCAAGAGAAGCCGATGAAAGGGCAAATATTGTGGTGGCTGCAAGAAGGAGTGGGAAATGGATGTTAAAGGGACTAAAACAATGGATGTAAAAGGGACTAAATGCTTCTCTTTAGATTGTAGTTGCCTACAATCCAAGGAGAAGCATGAAGAAGATGTCCGAGTCACTAAAAATTTATTCTCGCTCCATCGGAAGGATTTTACACGAGCATCCAGGACTCAGTTCCTATCGGTCCAAAAGCTGTGTCATACTCACGGATCGAAATAAGAACGTAAGGGTCGGAAAAGGACGCAGGCTCTTAGCTAGGATAAATGGTGGCGAGTTGACGAGAAGATCTTCACCGTAGAAGAAGAGCACAACAGAACTGACGCTTACTTGCTCGTACGTCTATGGAGGCTGACCGGAACGAGAGATTGGTACAAAGAGCCCAACACCCAGCGAAAGTCATGGTGTTTGGGCCTGTGTGCTCGACCGGCAAGTCAACGCTCTACTTCGTCGGAGAGAACGTCAAAGAACGCCCAAAATTACTTGGAAAACATACTGGAGGGTGTACTGAAGCCTTGGGCAGGTGCTCATTTTAATGGAGCCCCTTATGTGTATTAACAGGATGGAGCCCCTTTTCGGGGTTCATTCCGAGGAAAGACTGGCCTGCCTGCTCTCCCGACCTGAACCCCCTCGAATACGCCATTTGAAGGTACATGCAGGCCAAGGTCTGCGCTAGAGCACACCACATCGTCAATGCTCTGAAATTCTCTTTGGAGAGAGCTTGGGCCGATCTTCCCCAGAATACCTTTCTGCCGTGATAGCCAAATACCCACAACGTATAAAGATCGTAATTCGTAAATGAGTAGCCTTTTTTGAATGGAATTTTAACCGAATGTACTTATTAATGTGATGAATAAAAATGTATTGAAATGATTTGAAAATACTTTTTTCCATTCGAGAAATCGGTTAATAACCAAAATGCAATAAACCTGTCTACCCCTGTACTCATGGCACACATCAATCAGCACACTCGACTTTTGCATAGTGTAGAAGTGTAACTACATATGTAAATATAAAATTATAAGTATGTATATGTATACTTTTCATCCAGCAAGGCGTCTTAACCCGGTGAAAGCGATGAAAACAGGAACTACGAACTTCTCAGGGGAAGAAAACGCGCTCAAGAGCAGTTTACTCGCAATGAACAAAAATTCACATAGATGCTGCAATTTAATTAAAAAGAAAAGAAAAACCCAGCCTGAGCATGCAGTTTAAACTTTGCACTAACATGGTTGAGCAGCAGGTTTTTAAGTTAGAGCGTAGTCTGATTTTGAAGGCTTCAGTGAATATTGAGACCCCCGATGCATCAAAAAGAATGACAAGTTAAGAATGAGGAAGTCATAGTACCGTTTAAAAGCATATAAACTTTTGGTTTTTTCAACACAACTTCTTTTAACCTCAACCAAAATTTATGAAAATTTCAGGGGTGATTTTCGCACTCAATTTAGACTTAAATTAAAGCTCATAGTGTTAGACAAGTTTGCAATTAGTGATTTAATACTTATTTATCGAAATGTGATAAAATCACGATTTTTACCGCAACAACTAAATAATTTATAATTAACCAGAACAGACCAATTTTAAAAACAAACTGCCTATTATTTCTTCGCACATCACTTCGCATCTATTATTCCCTGACAACGACGCGGCATCGAGTCAATTAGGTTGTTTATGAGGATCATGGGGATGCTCTTCCAAACACCCTCAATCTGCTGGAACTTGACGGACAGATTCGATGCGTGCACGGTCCTGAGCATCTTTTCCACCTCGTACCAGAGAAGCTCGATTATGTTCAAGTCGGGACTCTGACTGGGACAGTCAAGAACCTCGACTCGACGTCGAGCGAACCACTCCGACACGAGGCGAGACGAGTGTGTTGGGTCGTTGTCCTGTTGGAGAATGAACGAACGACCCATCGACTGCAGTGCATAGGGTCTCATCGTGTTCTCAAGGATTTCTCGGTATACGGCTGCGTCCATCCTACCTTGAATTCGAACCAGAGGTCCAGGATAAGCCGGTCCGACACATCCCCAGAGAAACACGGAGCCGCCGCCATGTTTCACCGTTGGATGCTGGTGGTGGGAATCAAAACGCTTGCCTGAAGGACGACGAATGAACTGTACACCGTAGGTACCGAACAAATAGTAACGTGATTCGTCACTCCAGAGTACTCTACGCCACTGCATAGGTGTCCAGTTGAAATGAGACTTAGCCCAAGCTACACGTGCCTTCTTGTTTTTCGCGGAAACAAACGGCTTCCGCGCCAGTCGCCTTCCATTCCGTAGACAGAGTTTTATGGTTTTCAGCAATGGCATGGATACTCCAAGAGATGATACCACCCTAGCGACGTCGGCAGCAGTCCGCCTTGGGTCGGCACGAGGAACCCGATTGATGTTAAAGTCCCTAACGCGCATTGTACAGCGAGGGCGGCCCGTCCTTGCTGGCTTAGAAGTGCCTGAAAGTGCAAAATAGACAACCTGAAACTTAAGACAAAATCTCGTATCACCTCCTAAGATACGTACACGTTTCAATAGCCTCGAGACGGTTGATTTTGTAATGTAAAACTGCCTGGCAAGCTGTACTTGTGTTGAGCCCTGCTGGTGCCCCTTCACGATGGCATCCCGTATAGGCAACAACATGTCGCGCACTCCGAGACGTTTACTCATTATTCTTTAACATTATTCCACATTAAAACCGAAAACCAACAGAAAAAGTAATGAAAATGAAAAGTTGCAAAAATGTTTAATTACGGCAAAAGATGAAATTTGTGGTGTGCAATAAAAGACGTTTATTAAAATGCACCGGAATGTGAAATACATTTGCACACAACATTTTCTATCAAACCTGAAAGTTTCATAAATTTTGGTTGAGGTTGAAAGAAGTTGTGTTGAAAAAACAAAAAGTTGATATACTTTTAAACGGTACTGTAGAAAGCACCAATTCAAAATTTGCGCTGTCTTCACGGGTCTTGCAACGAAGTAGTCATGAGAAACTTCATGGAGTTCCTCGTGGTAAAGTGTGCATTAGACCGGATCGGAAATTTGGCATGGAACGTTTTTTTAAACAACGAATTTTTTTAACTTGGACGTACGTACAATTTAAGCCTACTTAACTTTGTACGTACGTATATTTGAGCGGTACTGTATTATACGTAGTTTGAAATACAGTATCTTATTGTTTTGATGACGCCATCTTCAACTACTGTATGTAATGTATGTACATAGATGATTTGTCCATCATGTTTCAATTATTCTACTCAGTACATATACGTATTTAATGCGTATCAAATTGCTAGAGTAAGATTAACACATTATTCTTGGATAGAGAATTGTTGGTGATATAAAAATTACTCCTCTAAAGAATTACTTTTTGTTATATTTCTGCTCTAAGAATTAATTACTCCTCTAAAGAATTACTTTTTGTTATATTTCTGCTCTAAGAATTAATTACTCCTCTAAAGAATTACTTTTTGTTATATTTCTGCTCTAAGAATTAATTACTCCTCTAAAGAATTACTTTTTGTTATATTTCTGCTCTAAGAATTAATTACTCCTCTAAAGAATTACTTTTTGTTATATTTCTGCTCTAAGAATTAATTACTCCTCTAAAGAATTACTTTTTGTTATATTTCTGCTCTAAGAATTAATTACTCCTCTAAAGAATTACTTTTTGTTATATTTCTGCTCTAAGAATTAATTACTCCTCTAAAGAATTACTTTTTGTTATATTTCTGCTCTAAGAATTAATTACTCCTCTAAAGAATTACTTTTTGTTATATTTCTGCTCTAAGAATTAATTACTCCTCTAAAGAATTACTTTTTGTTATATTTCTGCTCTAAGAATTAATTACTCCTCTAAAGAATTACTTTTTGTTATATTTCTGCTCTAAGAATTAATTACTCCTCTAAAGAATTACTTTTTGTTATATTTCTGCTCTAAGAATTAATTACTCCTCTAAAGAATTACTTTTTGTTATATTTCTGCTCTAAGAATTAATTACTCCTCTAAAGAATTACTTTTTGTTATATTTCTGCTCTAAGAATTAATTACTCCTCTAAAGAATTACTTTTTGTTATATTTCTGCTCTAAGAATTAATTACTCCTCTAAAGAATTACTTTTTGTTATATTTCTGCTCTAAGAATTAATTACTCCTCTAAAGAATTACTTTTTGTTATATTTCTGCTCTAAGAATTAATTACTCCTCTAAAGAATTACTTTTTGTTATATTTCTGCTCTAAGAATTAATTACTCCTCTAAAGAATTACTTTTTGTTATATTTCTGCTCTAAGAATTAATTACTCCTCTAAAGAATTACTTTTTGTTATATTTCTGCTCTAAGAATTAATTACTCCTCTAAAGAGTTACTTTTTGTTATATTTCTGCTCTAAGAATTAATTACTCCTCTAAAGAATTACTTTTTGTTATATTTCTGCTCTAAGAATTAATTACTCCTCTACAGAATTACTTTTTGTTATATTTCTGCTCTAAGAATTAATTACTCCTCTAAAGAATTACTTTTTGTTATATTTCTGCTCTAAGAATTAATTACTCCTCTACAGAATTACTTTTTGTTATATTTCTGCTCTAAGAATTAATTACTCCTCTAAAGAATTACTTTTTGTTATATTTCTGCTCTAAGAATTAATTACTCCTCTAAAGAATTACTTTTTGTTATATTTCTGCTCTAAGAATTAATTACTCCTCCAAAGAATTACTTTTTGTTATATTTCTGCTCTAAGAATTAATTACTCCTCTAAAGAATTACTTTTTGTTATATTTCTGCTCTAAGAATTAATTACTCCTCTACAGAATTACTTTTTGTTATATTTCTGCTCTAAGAATTAATTACTCCTCTAAAGAATTACTTTTTGTTATATTTCTGCTCTAAGAACTAATTACTCCTCTAAAGAATTACTTTTTGTTATATTTCTGCTCTAAGAATTAATTAATCCTCTAAAGAATTACTTTTTGTTATATTTCTGCTCTAAGAATTAATTACTCCTCTAAAGAATTACTTTTTGTTATATTTCTGATCTAAGAATTAATTAATCCTCTAAAGAATTACTTTTTGTTATATTTCTGCTCTAAGAATTAGTTACTCCTCTAAAGAATTACTTTTTGTTATATTTCTGCTCTAAGAATTAATTACTCCTCTAAAGAATTACTTTTTGTTATATTTCTGCTCTAAGAATTAATTACTCCTCTAAAGAATTACTTTTTGTTATATTTCTGCTCTAAGAATTAATTACTCCTCTAAAGAATTACTTTTTGTTATATTTCTGCTCTAAGAATTAATTACTCCTCTAAAGAATTACTTTTTGTTATATTTCTGATCTAAGAATTAATTACTCCTCTAAAGAATTACTTTTTGTTATATTTCTGCTCTAAGAATTAATTACTCCTCTAAAGAATTAGTTTTTGTTATATTTCTGCTCTAAGAATTAATTACTCCTCTAAAGAACTACTTTTTGTTATATTTCTGCTCTAAGAATTAATTACTCCTCTAAAGAATTACTTTTTGTTATATTTCTGCTCTAAGAATTAATTACTCCTCTAAAGAATTACTTTTTGTTATATTTCTGATCTAAGAATTAATTACTCCTCTAAAGAATTACTTTTTGTTATATTTCTGCTCTAAGAATTAATTACTCCTCTAAAGAATTACTTTTTGTTATATTTCTGCTCTAAGAATTAATTACTCCTCTAAAGAATTACTTTTTGTTATATTTCTGCTCTAAGAATTAATTACTCCTCTAAAGAATTACTTTTTGTTATATTTCTGCTCTAAGAATTAATTACTCCTCTAAAAAATTACTTTTTGTTATATTTCTGCTCTAAGAATTAATTACTCCTCTAAAGAATTACTTTTTGTTATATTTCTGCTCTAAGAATTAATTACTCCTCTAAAGAATTACTTTTTGTTATATTTCTGCTCTAAGAATTAATTACTCCTCTAAAGAATTACTTTTTGTTATATTTCTGCTCTAAGAATTAATTACTCCTCTAAAGAATTACTTTTTGTTATATTTCTGCTCTAAGAATTAATTACTCCTCTAAAGAATTACTTTTTGTTATATTTCTGCTCTAAGAATTAATTACTCCTCTAAAGAATTACTTTTTGTTATATTTCTGCTCTAAGAATCAATTACTCCTCTAAAGAATTACTTTTTGTTATATTTCTGCTCTAAGAATTAATTACTCCTCTAAAGAATTACTTTTTGTTATATTTCTGCTCTAAGAATTAATTACTCCTCTAAAGAATTACTTTTTGTTATATTTCTGCTCTAAGAATTAATTACTCCTCTAAAGAATTACTTTTTGTTATATTTCTACTCTAAGAATTAATTACTCCTCTAAAGAATTACTTTTTGTTATATTTCTGCTCTAAGAATTAATTACTCCTCTAAAGAATTACTTTTTGTTATATTTCTGCTCTAAGAATTAATTACTCCTCTAAAGAATTACTTTTTGTTATATTTCTGCTCTAAGAATTAATTACTCCTCTAAAGAATTACTTTTTGTTATATTTCTGCTCTAAGAATTAATTACTCCTCTAAAGAATTACTTTTTGTTATATTTCTGCTCTAAGAATTAATTACTCCTCTAAAGAATTACTTTTTGTTATATTTCTGCTCTAAGAATTAATTACTCCTCTAAAGAATTACTTTTTGTTATATTTCTGCTCTAAGAATTAATTACTCCTCTAAAGAATTACTTTTTGTTATATTTCTGCTCTAAGAATTAATTACTCCTCTAAAGAATTACTTTTTGTTATATTTCTGCTCTAAGAATTAATTACTCCTCTAAAGAATTACTTTTTGTTATATTTCTGCTCTAAGAATTAATTACTCCTCTAAAGAATTACTTTTTGTTATATTTCTGCTCTAAGAATTAATTACTCCTCTAAAGAATTACTTTTTGTTATATTTCTGCTCTAAGAATTAATTACTCCTCTAAAGAATTACTTTTTGTTATATTTCTGCTCTAAGAATTAATTACTCCTCTAAAGAATTACTTTTTGTTATATTTCTGCTCTAAGAATTAATTACTCCTCTAAAGAATTACTTTTTGTTATATTTCTGCTCTAAGAATTAATTACTCCTCTAAAGAATTACTTTTTGTTATATTTCTGCTCTAAGAATTAATTACTCCTCTAAAGAATTACTTTTTGTTATATTTCTGCTCTAAGAATTAATTACTCCTCTAAAGAATTACTTTTTGTTATATTTCTGCTCTAAGAATTAATTACTCCTCTAAAGAATTACTTTTTAATTTTCTAAGTGCTACGTTCCTTTCTGTCAAAGGTTTTTACCTATTTTACTAAAGAAGTCGTAAAAACTCAATCAAGTTAAAAAGCCAAGGGTTTTTTATTTTTCGTAAGAATGATTTAGTTTTCGTACGAGTTCCCGGAAGCCCTAATAAAAAAGTTCCTCCTGGTGTGAAGTTTGTCTATCGATATCTGGATAGGAGTCGAGCTTACGCTTTTTATAGGCAAGAACTCCAACCACCGAGCTACAGAAATCCTTGAAGAAATCATTCTTCCCTTTACTCTTTCTCCTGAGCGGCCATCATGTAACAACTCTCCCCACTTCTCGTAATTTTCCCTTTTGCGTCATTCTGAGCGGCTGGTATGCAATGATTCTTTCCATTCTCGATTTCCTACCTTGAATCCCTCAGTAGGGACTCCCATTGGAAAACAACTCTGAACCCCTAAATTTCTCTTCTCCCCTATGCCACAGAAACCCTCTATCTTCCCTCTGACGTATGCTTTTACACGTGATGTTTCCAGATACTTTGCGTAATAAAACTTCAAGTATTCGAAGACCAGGTTCACTTTCAGATAACCTCTTTTTTCAAATTACGGTACTGTGCCCGTCTTCGTTGAGCACAGTATCATGTAATACTCTGCGCCCGACTTCGTGGATGACTCAAGCAAGAAGTACATTGACAATCAGTTGTGGGGCACCTGAATGTCCATTTGTCATTTAGAAAAAGGAGTTTAAGTTTACAAAGCACAGTGTTTGGGTTTTACAAATACTTGATTCTTGACTGACCGCACTATTACCACAATGCAGTTTTTAAAAAAAACGTTCAATTTGTTGAATGATTAAAAAAAAAATACCTTGAGTTCAAAAAAAGCATAAAGTATGACGTTCCAAAGTCACAACAAAAACCTTATGAGCTTCTTGAGCACTAAAATAAATTACGTTTGCTACCTAACTATTTCTCTCTCTCTTCCTCTCTCTCTCTCTCTCTCTCTCTCTCTCTCTCTCTCTCTGCCTGTCTCCTTTTCTCTTTATTTTTTTCTCTTCTACCCCTCTCTGCTTTTCTTCTCCTTAGCCTGATCTTTCAATCTCTCTTCTCGCTATCTTTTTTTTTTCTATAATTTTTCTTTCTATTCTGCGTTGCTTTATCTTCCTCGCAACAATTTTTTTTTAAAATTCTTACATTCGTCCGACTTATTGTTTATTTGCTTCAAGAGGCCATGCTCAGGGGTTAAATGGTTACCGGACCAGCTATGTTGGCGCATACGTGTCCGCGCCGAGAATGATCTACATTCTCTTCTCCTTTCGTTCTGTTTCACTTTTTCTCTACTTCTCTTTCCACTCTTCTTTCCTTTCCCCATTCCCTTTTCCACTCGCTCGGCGCGTACAAACATGCCTTAGACGGGCCTCATTTAACGACTGGTCATGCTTAGCATTTGTTTTTCTTCTGTGATACGCTCTCCGTCTCTATCTTCTACCTCACTCTGCTTCTGAGACGCTTTAGCTCACAAGTCTCGCTTACTGACGGCCTCAAATTTTTTTCGCAACATAGGCAATACAAACCAATCCCTTGCCAGTTTTTGCTCTATCAGACCTCGTCCAAATACCTAGTATAAATAGGGCATGAATTATTGGTCCACCATTTAAATAGAAGTGTCACCAAATAAAATAGTAACGTCCACCAAATAAAATAGCAACGTCCACCAAATAAAATAGTAACGTCCACCAAATAAAATAGTAACGTCCACCAAATAAAATAGTAACGTCCACCAAATAAAATAGTAACGTCCACCAAATAAAACACTAACGTCCACCAAATTTTTTTTTGTTGTTTCACGGCATTTTTTGCTCACCTGACACCAACCTGTATGGTTTTTTCCACCAAATTAAAACTCCACCAATTTTTTTCGTGAAATTCACCACGGCATTTTTTCTCACCTGACACCAAAGGTTTTTTTCTCACCCTACACCACACCAAACGTTTTCTGCTCTCTCAGTGAGTTGTTTTTGATGGTTTTTTTGTAGTGGAGGTAATTTTCGCTGGAGTAAAGTTTTTTATGAGTGTTTTTTGTTGTTGAATGTTTTCTTTAGGTCATTCTGTTGAATGTTTTGTTTCAGATTTAATTTAAACATAGGTACTTCTGCAGTTTAAGTGGCAGCGCTCGTGGGCTTTAAACGTTTTGGTTTCGAAAAATTTCTTCATATGATATCATTTTGAGCATCAGGGACTTTAGTTCTTGAAAAAAAATTTTGTAAAAAAATTTTTTTCAGAAAAAACAAAATTTACAGATAAAACTTCTTTTTTTTTCTTTAGTGTGGTTTATATCTGTATAAAAATTTATAAATTTATCTATAATAGCTAAAAAAGATTCTAAAAATGAAAAGTTAACGTGATTTTGCAACTGCAAAAAATTATTTTTACATTAAAACGCTGGTACTTTTTTTTTACTTCGTCTGGTAGGCGCGTCGCGGCCCCTTCGCGTCGCGGCCTCTCATTTTTTATATTTTTTTCTCTTTTTTTCTTCTTTTCTCTCTTTTCTTTTCCTTTTTTAAAAAAAATATCTTTATAAATTTTGGGGAAAGGAAAGGGGGGAGGGGGAGGGGGGTTTACCTAAGCAGGGAAGTGAGGGGGGCCCTAAAGGGGGAAGGGGGGAGGAAGAGGGCCCTACCTAAGCAAGGGGGGGTAAGGGCCCTAGGGAGGGGGGGGAGGGGAAGGGGGGGGCCCTAAAGGGGGGCCCTAAGGAGAAAGGGGGAAGGGAGTTTTCATGAATAAAATCTCTTTCTGAGAAAAAAATAAATAAAAGCCACGACGCGGGCCACGACGCGAAGGGGGCCGCGACGCACCTACCAGACGAATTAACAAAGGGCCAAAACGCTTAGGCTTAGGAAAAAGTTGGCTCTAATCTACTTTAACCGTCCAAAGATTTTTTTCTCAGAAAGAGATTTTATTCATGAAAACTCCCTTCCCCTTCTCTCCTTAGGGCCCCCTTCTTCCCTTTAGGGCTTTGGGGGTGACTGAAACTGCAGTTGAGTCCAAAAATTTTTCTGTGAAAAAATGAAAAAATTTTTTGCAAGAACCGGAGTTTTTGCAAGAACCAGAGTCCTTGATGCTCAAAATGAACATCTATGAAGAAAAAAATTGAAACCAAAGCGTTTAAAGCCCACGAGCGCTGCCACTTAAACTGCAGAAGTGCCTATTTTTAAATTATATCTGAAACAAAACATTCAACAGAATGACCTAAAGAAAACATTCAACAAGAAAACACGAAAAAACAACCCTATCAAATAGTCTTGAGTCTTGATCAGCATAGTCTTGATCAGTCTCTGTAGTCTTGATCAGCATAGTCTTGATCAGTCTCTATAGTTTTGATCAGTCTCTATAGTCTTGATCAGTCTCTATAGTCTTGATCAGTCTCTATAGTCTTGATCAGCATAGTCTTTATCAGTCTCTATAGTCTTGATCAGCAGAGTCTTGGTCAGTCTCTATAGTCTTGATCAGCATAGTCTTTATCAGTCTCTATAGTCTTGATCAGCAGAGTCTTGATCAGTCTCTATAGTCTTGATCAGCATAGTCTTGATCAGTCTCTATAGTCTTGATCAGCATAGTTTTGATCAGCATACTCTCGATCAGTCTCTATAGTCTTGATCAGCATAGTCGTGATCAGTCTCTATAGTCTTGATCAGCATAGTCTTGATAAGTCTCTTTAGTCTTGATCAGCATAGTCTTTATCAGTCTCTATAGTCTTGATCAGCAGAGTCTTGGTCAGTCTCTATAGTCTTGATCAGCATAGTCTTGATCAGCATACTCTTGATCAGTCTCTATAGTCTTGATCAGCATAGTCTTGATCAGTCTCTATAGTCTTGATCAGCATAGTCTTGATAAGTCTCTATAGTCTTGATCAGCATAGTCTTTATCAGTCTCTATAGTCTTGATCAGCATAGTCTTGATCAGCATACTCTTGATCAGTCTCTATAGTCTTGATCAGCATAGTCTTGATCAGTCTCTATAGTCTTGATCAACATAGTCTTGATAAGTCTCTATAGTCTTGATCAGCATAGTCTTTATCAGTCTCTATAGTCTTGATCAGCAGAGTCTTGGTCAGTCTCTATAGTCTTGATCAGCATAGTCTTGATCAGTCTCTATAGTCTTGATCAGCATAGTCTTGATCAGCATACTCTTGATCAGTCTCTATAGTCTTGATCAGCATAGTCTTGATCAGTCTCTATAGTCTTGATCAGCATAGTCTTGATAAGTCTCTATAGTCTTGATCAGCATAGTCGTTATCAGTCTCTATAGTCTTGATCAGCAGAGTCTTGGTCAGTCTCTATAGTCTTGATCAGCATAGTCTTAATCAGTCTCTATAGTCTTGATCAGCATAGTCTTGATCAGTCTCTATAGTCTTGATCAGCATAGTCTTGATCAATCTCTATAGTCTTGATCAGTGTCTTAATCAGTCTCTATAGTCTTGATCAGCATAGTCTTGATCAGCATAGTCTTGATCAGTCTCTATAGTCTTGATCAGCATAGTCTTGATCAATCTCTATAGTCTTGATCAGCATAGTCTTGATCAGTCTCTATAGTCTTCATCAGCATAGTCTTGATCAGTCTCTATAGTCTTGATCAGCATAGTCTTGATCAATCTCTATAGTCTTGATCAGCATAGTCTTGATCAGTCTCTATAGTCTTCATCAGCATAGTCTTGATCAGTCTCTATAGTCTTGATCAGCATAGTCTTGATAAGTCTCTATAGTCTTAATCAGCACCCTTTATATCACAACTCTGTCATGCAATCTCTAACGGCAGATTTTTCACATACTATATGTTTCTTAGACTTTCCAATTTCGTGTAGAATACTGAGCAAGAAGAGATTTATGCGTCTGCTATTTTTTCTAGCGATATGACTCAGAAAAACTAAATTTTTTACTCAAAACTTTTTCGCTTCTCCACATCGAAATATACTTTGATTATTCTCACAAAAAAAGAAATATACTTTGATTATTCTCACGAAATATACTTTGATTATTCTCTCTATTCTGATTATTCTTCATGCAATCTCTAACGGCAGAGTTTTCACATACTATATGTTTCTTAGACTTTTTTAATTTCGTGTAGAATACTGAGCAAGAAGAGATTTATGCGTCTGCCTATTTTTTCTAGCGATATGACTCAGAAAAACTAAATTTATTACTCAAAACTTTTTCGCTTCTCCACATCGAAATATACTTTGATTATTCTCCCAAAAACCTTTCTTATATCTTTTACAGTTCCTCCGATCAAAGAAACCGTTGAGAAGTATCATTCACTATCCTGCATGGTCATCTTTACCGTTTACTGAGTTAAACACATTGGATCAGTGACCAGTATATTGTAGAAAAATATTATATATGTGTCCTGCTTTTTTTCTTCTCGAAGCTGTGGCGTATCACGACACTTTTTATCCGCGACATTTATACCCGCCTACACTTTTTACGGTGAAATTTTGTTCTTTATAAAAAATTTCACTATTTTCTCGCTCACGCTCAGGTAAAGATCACGCTAACGAGGCCGTACAGCTTAGGAATGAGAAATTTGAAAGAATATCTCACAATATCAATTTTTTGTTAATCGTGGGTACAAAGTGTCGCGGGGGTCGCGGTGCGAAGTGTCGGGAACAAAGTGTCGGTGATCAGTGAACGTGTGTACAAAGTGTCGGCCGTATGCACCTACACACAGTAAACATTTCCCCTAAAAACCGTTTCAGAGAGAATGTATAAGTTACACTGTTAGTTTTACTACAGCCTACACTGTAGTAAAATGTTACCTCGTAAAAAGTGTTAGTAGGTTCACACCTATTTCGGAGAATTTCAAAGAAAAAAACAGATTTCTGTATCTCCCACTTCCAAACTGGTATATACAGTACCGTGCAGAAAGTTATGACATTCCCAGCTAAAATTATATGTGACATATGGTGCTAATGTTCACAGCTTTTCAATCAAACTGTGGCAGACAGTGTGACGAAGAGTCGCTCCGCGGTAGCATTCGTTCAAGAGCGATGGCGAAGCCGCACCACCATCCAAGAAGTGACGTGTTTCATATATTCGATGTTTTATCTATTCGATGTTTTATCAATATGTGTTCTCTGAATGAAGAAAACTTTGTAAGATGTTCAAAGGTTGACAAAGCATGAGAGATGAGTTTGATGGATCAATTTGATCCGTATCACGACACTTTGTACCGCGTCACTTTGTATACGACACTTTGTACCCGACATTTTGTACCCCGTCACTTTGTACCGCGACACTTTGTACCGCGACACTTTATACCGCGACACTTTGTACCGCAACTTGAGTGAGGCCGCGCGTTTTATTTTTACATTAAAACATATTTTTACATTAAAAAACGCTTAGGCTTAGTAAAAGTTTACGATAACGAGGCCGTACGGCTTAGCTAACGAGGCCGTACGGCTTAGCTAACGAGGCCGTACGCGGTACAAAGTGTCGCGATACAAAGTGACGCGGTACAAAGTGTCGGGTACAAAGTGTCGTATACAAAGTGACGCGGTACAAAGTGTCGGTAATTCGTTTGATCAGTAGATCAAATGAGAAATTGATGTTTTGAGGAGATACAAATCGTGAGTCGAGTTTTATCCGATAAAGAAAAAAAACTGAAGGAAATTAGTGTATGAGACATGCATGAATGTGATGTAAACAGTTAAAAAAACTTGATGTAAGTAAATCAAAGATATACAGGGTGTACTGAAAGTCCAGGTGGACAGTATTTTTTCCGATAAAAACTTAACGGATTGAGCAAATCAAACAAAATTTTCATCAAAATTTATTCAAATAGTTTGGGATATAACTGCGCTTTCAAATTTCGAACTGCCCTCCTTTCTCCTTGACACAGGCGTGGAGTCGCTTGTGGAAGGCACCCACCGTGATGGACAGGTAAGCGACGTCAAGATCATCCCACGCCTTCTGTAGGGCGCGCTTCAAACTTTCCAAATTCTTGTATGGGGAAGCATAGGCCTTGCTCTCAAGGACCGACCACACAGAGAAGCCCAGAGGATTCAAATCAGGTGAGTACGGAGGCCATTCGGCGAATGTGATCATGGAGGAGAAATTGGTCTTGCACCAGTCTTCCACAACTTTAGCCTTGTGGGCGGGCGCAGAGTCCTGCTGGAACGTCCATTTGCGTCCCGCGAAGTGAGCCTGGCTCCAGGGAAGTACTTCCTTCATGAGAATGTCGTTGAGGTAGTTATTGGCATTCATTTTGACTCCCTGCTCGACGAAAACGAGTGGAGTCTTGCCTGTCGCGCAAATCCTGGCCCAGACCGTGACAGAAACGGGATGGCCCTTTCTCTCTCTGTGTGGTCGGTCCTTGAGAGCAAGGCCTTTGCTTCCCCACACAAGAATTTGGAAAGTCTGAAGCGCGCCCTACAGAAGGCGTGGGATGATCTTGACGTCGTTACCTGTCCACCACGGTGGGTGCCTTCCACAAGCGACTCCACGCCTGTGTCAAGGAGAAAGGAGGGCTGTTCGAAATTCGAAAACGCAGTTATATCCCAAACTAAATGAATAAACTTTGATGAAAATTTTGTTTGATTTGCTCAATCCGTTAAGTTTTTATCGGAAAAAATACTGTCCACATGAACTTTCGCCCCACCCTGTACAATATCGAGCTTGATTACTCTCTACAGGAGAAGCGCTCATAAGAATCGTACAGTGTAGATGTTTCTACCCAGCCACCCGGAAACGAAGGCATTCGGAAAAGGAAAATTGTGATTGTAAAGCGCTATCATTCAAAAGGGGCCAACGGGGACGAAAATTTCTGACATTTAAATAAAAAATTGTGAAGGGCACACACAGGAATTCATCAAATCAAAATATGAATCAATCTACTTTCATTTCATGATTTAGCATACTTTCAAGGTATGACTATTCAGTAATCAAAGTATAGGTAACATACTTTGATTTTATTAATAGTAATACCTTAATACACTCTTTCATTCGTCTCCCTCCGTAAGCGGTTGCTCCCCGCACCGTCTCTTCCCTCGTCTGTGAGAGTCCTTTCCCGAGAAGATTTGGCGCTCCGGGATCGTAGCGTCATGATGAGCGACAGAAGAGGAAGAGCAGCACTTTGATCGCTAATGCTTGCCTCGCTCAACGCTCAGATCCCATAATCGAGGACTCCCCGATGTGGCTTGTTTATCTTGATAAAGCGTTTAATTTTTTAAAAAAATACCTTAATGAGCGACTATTCATACATTGGAAAAGTATGAATAGTCTTACTTCATATGTTTATATGCCATTCTCCATACTTTTGAGTATGAAAAAAGTATGTCTATTCATACTTAATATTTTGTGTGTGGATTGCTGCTGTAATCTATGTAGTTCTCTGCGGTGTTAATTGCCACAAATGCTAAATAACACAACACACGTGCTACCGGTAAGAGAGAGAGAGAGAAAGAGAGAGAGAGAGAGAGAGGGAGAGAGAGAGAAAGAGAGAGGGAGATAGATAAATAGAAAGAGAAAAAAGAGAGTTGGTTTGAATCCACTCCTTCGACTAGCTTTTGTCTCTCATATAGTTTAAACATGAAATGGATATGAAAGACATCTTTGAAGCTTTTATTCATCAAAAAAGTTTCACAGGTAAAAATTGATTCAATTTGTCGATGCGACTTCAGAAGTGATTCGAAAGTGAGTTATAAAACAAAAATTCATTTATCATGTCACTCAAGGTGCGGTTTTGACTATTGCTATTCAACTTCACAACAGCAAAAAGCACGAATCGATAAGACTATTATCTAAGAAATAGATTAAAGTTGATAGAAATTATTAGCAAGACTACTCTTCTATGAAAAGAATGTGATACCATCTCTAAAAATTCATGCTTTCTGGTAACTTCACTATTGCCGTTCATCATCGAGATTAGCGAATATCGAAATGCGATCACGTAAGCTTTTTTTTTAATGCAAGTTTTCGACCTGGAGAGATATTCAACGCATCTTAACAATGTAATTTTGAGAAGATTTGTGTGAAAATAAACAAACAAATCGTAACAGACTTCTCCGCTTCTAAGTTGATCACAAAAGAAGGTAGGGTGCGAAAGAAAAGAGAGAGAAAACTAATGAGAGAAAGAGAGAGAGAAACGTTTTTTGTTTGTTTTGAAAATGGTTCAAACGATTTCAAACGCCAAGATAATAAAAGTGTTTGTATGGTATATGTATATGTAATATTTGATACATGGTTCTCTTCTTTTTGATAACTTAAGTGTGCTGAGTTACTTTTTTCTGTACGAGTCATCACGGCCTTTTTTCAAATCGGTTCCTTTTCGCGCAGCCAAGCCTGCATTATCTACTAAAAGATTATAACAGGTCCTTTTAATAATACATAGGCCATCTGCACTATCAAAAATTTCACAAAACGACCGCTATCAGAGAGGGGGATATTGAGCAACGAGAAGCTAGCAAATTTACAGACTTGAGATCTTACATTATCCAATCTCTCTCCTTTCTCAACCGTATAGCTTGCTTCTTATTATTTTAGCTCCTTCAGTTCACAAGGCAATAGTTTTTTTTCCGGCAATTTCAAATGATTTATGACTAGTATCCTCTTCTTCCCCCCTATTCAACTAGTATATAATAGGTTAGAAAAGGTCGCCAATTCTCCTAAACGTTGGAATATCTAAAACAACAAAAATGTTACTTTGGTTCTATTACGACTGTTTTATTAAGTCGCGTCAATGTCAAGTTGCGCCTACTTCCACTCTTCCTTCCTCCAGCAGTATGAAAGAATAAATTATACTCATTCCTCCAGTCATTTCATTCCTTCCGTCATCAAGTATAACTTTGATTAGAACGAAGTTTTCCATGGAAATTGCACCAACTCATAGGCAACGACTGTTTATCGAGTTGCATAATTTTCCCGAACAGTCTAGAATGAAGAAAACCTCCTCTTCATTTTCAAAGCAAACGCGTCGACGCGACGCGTCCGCGTCTCATACATGCAATTTCCTACGGTAACCATGTTCAAATCGAACAATTCTTTAGAAGCAGTCGGACTTTTAGAGATTGTATCTTAACTTCAAAAAAAAACCGGTTTAGGTGACATAGAAATTTTCACCACTCAAATTATTCTCGTTCGTCTTAATTACCCTGCTATCGCGGATTTGGCGGAATTATAAGGTCGGATAATTATATCGAATTATTATATTATTCTTATTATAATTATTATATATTATTATATCGAATAATTATATCGAAAAACATTCTTTCATTCGTCTCCCTCCGTGAACGGTTGCTCCCCGCACCGTCTCTTCCCTCGTCTGTGAGAATCCTTTCCCGAGAAGATTTGGCGCTCCGGGATCGTAGCGCCATCATGAGCGACAGAAGATGGAGGGTTGGTCCCCAATTCCTAAGGAAGGCAGAGAACGCTGAGGAGTGGAGTCGTCACATGTCGCAACAGATCCCATAATCGATGATGTTATATCTCCGATGTGGCTTGCTGATCTTGATAAAGCGTTTAAATTGAAAATTGAATTGAAAAAAATAAGGTCGGAACGCTGAACGATCATCAGAGCGTCTTAGCTGAAACCGCCTAAAACCATGTCTCCTTCATTTCCAATGTGGACAATCTTAGTGATAATTCTGAACAGGTTATACTTTCCCGAGAAATATTTCTGTCACTTCACTCACCCTCAAACATGGGCCGCATGAAACTTGTTTCCTGGATTTAGAAGAAAGTACAGTTTTTATCTACTCGGGGCAGGTAAAATGTTCACTTGGGAAAAGGTTTACTTGAGAATAAACAAGTGGTACTTGTGAACTGATTTTTAAAATTCCCAAGGAAAACGCCGTTTTATACATCAACTTCCTAAAAAATGCTCAATGCTCTAGCTCTAAATTACGATCGAGAGCAGAGCGAAGAAAATTACACATTTAAAATTTGATTGTCTATTTTTTGCTCAAGAATCATGTGAATGTTATCGTTCCTAGGTGTTTTATGTCCAAGTTAACTTCAGAGACAAAGTTTTTAATTCTCGAAGAGGCACAATTGATTAGAGCACTGACAACAATTGTTTGACCAGAAGAAACATGAACAAAGTGAGAAAAAAATCAATACAACTAGAAAAAGTCGTTAACACAATGAAAGAGGACAGACGACGACACAGATCAATTTCAGGTAAAAACAAATGAGGCAGAATGAGTTCTATGTACACTTACTTACACATACTTCAAAGAGTGATTAGAGGAGTAAACAGAATAATGCAATTATCGAATAAAAGTAGATCATTCTCAATTCATTGCTCATTCTATCATCATTCTTGTGCTGGGCACATCCCGTCTTAGGCCCTCATTCTTCGCTAACCGGGCTTCTTCCTAATACCATTCATGACATGGGTGAAAGCAACTAGACGCTAACTCACTAGAATAGCATAACAACTCACCAAAAGACGTCGGATATCTCGAAAGATACCTCTTAGCGTAGCTACTAACATCGAATCGGTTCAACCACTAGTCCCATTTCTCTCTTTTTTGCCTAATCTCATACTCTCGCTCGAATCCATAGCACTTTCTTCCACGCAATTATTTACATTTTTAGTACATTTGTTTTTGAAACAATTCAACAATTCCAGAATGATATATTGAGTATCATAGCAGAGGGGGTCTCATCCGAAAGAGTGGGTCATTTGGAAAGAAGGAGGTCTTATCTCAAAAGGGTGGGTTGTCATCCAAACGGTCAAAAAGGGGTCTAATCCGAAAATTGGATAATTCATTCTAAGGAGAAAATGTCTCATCCGAATGCAGGCTGGCTGGTGTACACCATGTACAGGAAGCCATCATCGTCGTGCTCCATCTGGTACAACTGCTGTATGTTCATCGAGTTGCTCGGCATCGACTTCTCGTTCACAAGAAGAAAGAACGTCTGCTCCGGATGCAGTTGAAGACTGAAAAACCGATCCCCTTTCACTTTTGAATTACTCTAAATATGGCAAAAAATAAGAGCTGAGATATCAACCAATTACTGAATATCAATGCCATGCAACAAAATATCGAACTATGTTTATCCATTTCAAACATCAATGTAAGTGCAAGAGAATGTGATACAGTACCGTCTCCTAATGATGTGCATGAGTTCAGCAACGGAGATATGATCCGGGATCAGAAACTTGCATCGATCAATCAAGGGCAGACTTCGCTCGCCCTCAAAGCGCTCGATGATAACGGGCACCTGTCAAGAAAAGACACATATAAATAATTTCTACCTAACAAATAAAAACATTGTTACAATTTGTCTGAAGAACTGAATGAGTGAATTTATGAGATAATGTCAAGGATAGAATCAAAACAAGTTGATTATGATGATTAAAGATATCTCCCAGTTCATATGGAATGTGGTTGAATACCCAATGTGTTGAACTGTGGTGAAACTCCATTTTCTTTGGTTTGGTAGTGCAGCTCTTGCCCGAAGACTACTAAAATTTCTGTTTCTAGGCTGATACTTAGGTTATTTTTCATGAGGCAGATTATCCTTTTGAGACAACCCATCTTATCCCTAAACAAAAATTTAAGCGGCCATTTAAGACGAATCAAATATTATTCAACTATGAAAATGAGATGAGTTTTTATTCACTTTGTTCGGCTGTTGCCGTCGAATCTCTTCGACGTCGTTTCTGCGAGCACCTGAATTAGAACCATTTGAATAAGATTATTGGGCGTCGAATAACTTGGCTATATCGATCGATTACAGGCTTTCATTTTCAAATTCTCTTAGCAGAACCCTTTATACTACCTTCAAAAAAGCTTAGGCCACTAATGCAGTGCTACTATTATTCGGCTCAGAAAGAGAATGTTTATATTTTTCCTTTTTTATAAGAAAACATTGCACAGCATTTTACTTAGCAATAGCTTCAGAGATTCAAACTTTTTCTCAGAAACTTAAGCAAAAAAGAGTACGTTGAAGGAAGTAAGCAAGCAAGGCCCCAAGTCTTATGTCTCTATTCGCCGCGGATTCCATGATACAATTGTTCTAGTATTGGGCAAATTCTACAATTTGACCTTGTTAACGCTAATTTCCCAACCTTTCCACTTATTAGACGACAACTTGACATATCATTTTCGCTTACTCAATTATCAACAATTTATCAACAATTTATCAACAAAAAGGGACTCAATTATCAACACACTTATCCTTATCTGAAGGGATATAATCTCTTCTTATAAAACCCATAACAAATTTGATTGCAGAAAAATAGAGACAGCTCAAACGGTGGTGTGAAAAGATCGAGGGAGAAAAATAGAGATGTAGAGAAACAGAGACGTAGATCGATAAGTAGCTAGAGGGAGATACGGAAACAGAGAGATCGAGAGTGTTAAATAAAAAAGGAGAGTGAGAGAGAAAGTGAGAAAAAGAGCTTTACGTAAAAATTTCAACTCTCCGTCTTGACAACCTCATTATGTCAAAGGTCTCTCTATCAACCTTGATACGCTCTTTCGATAAGAAGCAACCTGTCGTCTAACATTTATACATAAGTACCCTTTCTTAGGAGTCTTACTCAGCTTCTATTTAGCATAGGTCACCTGTACTGTTAAAAATATCGAAAAAATACCATTCTTTGAGCGAGGATTCTAGAATAATGAGACTCCTTTTCTTCTGCCCTTTTCCTTTAGCTCACTCCTCATTATCCCAGACTCTTGTATGAAAGAGCGGTTATTTAAAATAATAATTAAAAGTTGCAAGTAACCTTTGATGAGCTATGAGCTATGCCAACTCAAGAAAGCACAGACTGCTAATGCCGCCACTGATGGGTGACTAAACTATTCTAGAACTTACTTTGAGGATTTCTATTGTGCCAGAGTAGTGAATCAGCTATTACTCAGAAGCAGAAGCATTGCCTAATCTGATAACTTCTTCAACGAGACAAAAGAAAACTGTAGCTGGACTGCGTTGAGTATTGAACATTTGACCTTTCAATGAAGTTTTTGTAGCACTTAGCGTGCAGATTATGCAGTAGACTATATAATTTCTTTCTTTCCAATAATTGGAATGCCAGACTGAGAGACTTTGAAGTGCAATCTATATAGAGCGGACCCTGCTCCTGAGATAGAGAGATATCTTTTGTGAGCTTAGAATGAGAGAGATACAGATGCAGAGAAAACATTGAGAGGGAGAGTGAAAGAATGAGACACAGAGTAAGAAGGAGAGAAATTTATTAAAAAGGAAAGAGAGAGATAGATAGAGAAAATCATAGAAATGCCTACCTATATAGAAAGAAATAGAGAGAGAAAGAAAGAGAGATAGAGATATATATATATATATATATATATAGAGAGAGAGAGAGTCTTGGAAACGTCCTCCAATGCGTTCCTCAGTCAGCTGAGAAACAGCTGATCAATATCTCTTTTCATCTTTTTTCTTTGTCTTTCCAACACTCTCTCAATGGCCAATGTCTTGAGTCTCTGCACAGTCACGCGCTTCCATCTATCCCTCTACTATATCTTTTTCTCTTCTCCTTCTTCTCTGTCTAGATGTCTAGAATGAGTCTTCCTTAAGCCCATGTTTCGCTGTTACTCTATGCCTATTCCTTGTCTCTCTATCGTCTCTCTCTTTCTCTCCTGTTACTCTATGCCTATTCCTTGTCTCTCTATCGTCTCTCTCTTTCTCTTCTTCCTCTTATATCTCAGGCCCCCTGTAGATAATCCTTCATCTGCTTTTATTCTACAATTACAACTGAACAGTCTGTGAATATCTCCGAGTTCAACTTGAAGTGAAGAAATCAGATTAAAAGGTTAACATTCGAAACTCATCAGTATCAGACTGTATCAGCTGCAGAAGACTCACTAACTATTGTCCAGTTGGGGGATGGTAGGGAGCGGTGTTGGGAAAACCGACTACGTTAGACTTCTTACTGCTTTACTTTTTCCAAATCTGAGTGACATACTTCTGAAACTCGCACACACTGAGGCCGTATTACTTGTGAACAGATTATATCTTCATAACGTTTCGAACTATCAAACTTCTACTATAAACTGTGAACTTAAATTTTCTCTTCAATTTAAAATAAAACTATAGGTATAAAACTATAAAACTACTCAGTATATAAAATATAAAACTACTCAATGTTTTAGAGTGGAGTTATGCAGAAATACATCAGAAAGAGGCAAAAACAAAGTTTTCTGAAGTTTGCCTCTCTCATGTATTTTCAGGTGCCAACTTACGGAATGGTCGCCGTTCCTTGAACGTCGGAACGTAGCCGTTCTGCATCGCGGGATATCTGCGGTTCAGCCAACGGTTCATCATGTTACGTATCACGAGAGCGGATGGATTGCCACTGAGTGAGTTGGGGAGAGCGACCGGCTGATGAGAGCGTCGACACCGCCGTCTGCCCGCTCTCTCTCTCTCTCTCTCTCTCTGCCGCCTCTCTATCCCCTCCTCTTACTCCCCACTTCTCCTTCGTGCGTCTGTGCAATTCACATGACTACAGTACTCTGAAAATGTGAAAGTCAATGTTAACGTTGCAGGAACTTCTTTAATTTTTAAAATTTGAATAAACTTTTTTCTTTAAAATTATTTGGTCGAAATACACCAACTTTTGGTTAAAAGTTTTGAGAATTATCTATTGATGATTAATTTTTATTCAGATTTAAGGCTCGTTATCTGGAGAAGTTTGTGAGGATGGCGGGGATGTTTGGATTGGTGGTTGCAGGAAGATTAGTCAGTTTTCATATTTAATTCGTTCTTCAAAATTTTGGATCAGTTTTACATCACGCCGGACTGCGTCTCTGGCCTTCCGCTTTACTTAGGGGGGGCTCTTTTCGGTGCGTTCAAAAAATGTATGAAAAATACAAAAAAATGTAAATTTTCTAATGCGGTCTCGTTCGCCCAAGCCGTACGGCCTCGTTAGCGTGAACTTTTTCCTAAGCCTAAGCGTTTTTTTATGTGAAAATGATCTTTTGAAAAGTTATTTTCAAAAAGCCCTCCCCACCAAGTAAAGCGCACCCCCTCAATTTAAAAAGAACCGCCCAGCTAAAACGATTTCCAAAAAAAAGTTTCTATAGAAAAGCCTCTGCGTCATTGTATTCAAATCACCCTTTCCCTATTTTCAAGTCATTTGAAAACTTTTTTCTACGTCTAAGCAATCTTCACATTGACAAATTAAATTTTAGAAAAAAATAGTAATGTAACCAACAGTTGAGAAGAAGAAAAAATCTCCATAAAAGCTTTATACAACTCAGCGAAACGTGATGCGGAGTCATATAAATACTGGGTTGTTTGAAGTAAAAAGTATAACTATTGAAGTATAATTGAGCTTCCTAGTCCATTTTCTCCCCTGGTGGGGCTAAAGCACAATTCAACCCTTCTTTTTCAATTTTGTTTTCTACTCATCATGGTCACAAAGTCTTCAGAAACCCGTTTACTAATTTTTTAAATCCAGTTCTTAAGGAACTTCATTTGAAATTTGGATGAGAACCAAAAGATTCTGTAGCTGTGCAATCAGATACTCAAAATATTTAGTCAAGGTCCAAACGGATTTCGCTGCGGTCTCGGAGACGGAAGTCCTCATCGAAATTCCGGAAGCGGATTCTATCAACCACATCGTGCTCTTCTTGACGGGCACCGTTGCTTTTCCCGCAGGGATGGGCGGTGCAGGTTGGGTTGTAACTTACGAGCTTGAGAGGTGTAATAAATTTCCCCGACTTCTGGCAGACTACGCTCTCTTCTGAGATGAGATACAAACCCTACCTAGCGAAACAATTGACTGCTCTGAGACACTGTTTCTGACCATCGGGTTTGTTGAAATTTTCCGTAGTTTATCGGGCAGGAAGAGGGAGTAGATCAAAGTTACCGATAGAAGAACCCCACCCTTAGAAGAGACCAAGTGTATATGATGAAAGATGAAAGTTAACTTGAAAGACTCAAGTTTTCAAAAGGGAAAAGTTTTAGCGCGTAAGTTCAATTCTCAGGATCGTCAACTCCAAGGAAAAAAACTTTTACCTAATCGAAATAACTTTTGAAAATAACCTTATTAATAAGAACAACAATTAGATTCTTTAGAGAAGAGCGGAATATCTTTGAGAGATCGTAGCAACAGAAGTAATATAAAGAAGCAGCCCATTTCATGCATATTCATAAAGTTTCATGATCTCAAGGATCAAAAGTGTGATTACTAAATGAATGTTGGTTTTACATTCAGAATTTCTTTGAAAAAGTTTTTTTTTCCAAAAAAAAAATAGTTTTTAAGTTTTTTTAAAGTTCCAAATTAATAGTTTTTAAGTTATAAAACTATTAGTAATTGAATAGTTTATTGTTGTTACAGTCTACGTTCGTTTCCAGTCGATCGGTGCTGAGAGCAGCTGGCATTTCTTGGGTGCCATCACTAATGAAAAGCCCAGCGTCATTTTTAAAGTCGCACAGGTTATCTATTTAATTAATCAATCTTTATTCCTTGAACATACATGAGTATGGTTGTTGTTGTTGTTGTTGAGTATGGTACAGTATGGTAAATGGATTGTGTAATTCACGGATGAGTAGAATTGTGTATTCAACAACTATTCCATTATTATGTTTCTTATGTTATTTTTAGTATTAATTTCTTATATCTATCGTCGAAAAAAGAAAGTTTGCTACATCATAGATTACTTAGAATTACTTAGAATGTTGTTGTTGAGTATGGTACAGCAACTTTTTCGCTTTTTTATCTACTAAGCTTGAGGTTTCCTCATAATATTCATCAGCGGTTGGCAAAAAAAGGTGAGCATGGATGTATATTTCAACCAGGGGTTTTTTAGTGTGAAAGGAAAAGGGACAGACGCCCGCCGTAGGCGTAAATTTTTTCACATAAGGGTCCCTCCTCATGATTTTTCAAACAGAAATCCGCCGAAGAAAATATTCACATAAGAAGGATCCCCCTTATGATTTTTCAAACAGAAACCCGCCGAAAAAAAAATTCACATAAGGGTCCCCTTACGATTTGGAAAAACAGAGGGCCGCCGAAGGCGGAAAAATTTTTTTTTCACATAAGGGTCCCCCCCCCTTAGGGTGAAAAAATCTTTTTCTTTTTTTTTCACATAAGGGTCCCCCTTACCTTTTCTCACATAAGGGTCCCCCCCTAAAGATTTCGAACACTGAGGCCCGCCGACAGAAGATCTATCATGACTAAATAACCCCTGATTTCAACACGCACTTAACACATAGTGGTCTCTATCCTAAGCCGTACAGCCTCGTCAGCGTAATTTTACTTAAGCCTAATCCAAAAAAAAACTAGAATCATGTAGTGCATTCAGGGGTTTTTTAGTGTATAATAAAAAGGTAAAGAGGCCCAAAGTTTTTTATCTGTTTCAGTAGTGGGTACCCTGAGTTCGGCTTTCTTAAGCAGTGTAAATAAGACAAAAATTTGTTTAAAAAATTTATAAGGGTCCCCCTTCATGATGAAAAATAACAGACTCGCGAAAAAAAATTTTTTAGATTTGATAAAAGGGTCCCTCGCCCTTTATGAATTGAAAAAAACAGAGGCCCGCCGACATAGGGTCTTACATGACCATTTAACCCCTGAGTGCAATATACATCCACCCTCACCTTCTTTTGTCAGTTGCCTGAATTTAGTAATACCCTTACATTCTTTTGTAGATTGCCTATTCATCATTCATGTTGCTTTGTTAATACTTTTTTTAAAGTAGAATGTAAAATGAAACAGTAATGAAACAATGAGTTATTTGAGATTTTGAAGGAAAAGCTTGTGAGTGAATGAATGTTTCAGCTGAGTAAAGAAGCTGGCTCGCATTCTGGTGTTTTCTCTTCTTCTTCCGCGACCTCAGTCAGTCATGGCTCAGCTCAGCTGGGCGTGAGCATGGAGAAGCTGGACAGTCTTCTCTTCAGAACTGATGTGGCGACCAGCAACAATCAAGTGCGCCGCTATTTGTGGTTTGAACCAGTAGAAGAGTGATACTATGGGTAGTTTGCGTTATTAAATGAACACAACATGAACTCTACTTACTTTTCAACATCATGAGAGTGCAATAGCCATAATTCTTGGACACTCCGGTAGAAGAGCTTTCTTTACTGCGTGATAGTTTGAACAATTGGTAATCACCAGTTGAGAATAGTAAAACAGAGCAGTATACAAATAACAGGCAAGTTTCTGGAATATTATACTCCCCGTCCTTCAATTGATCTGCTTGTGAATGTGACTTGGCACACTTTGCAAATTATAATTGTTTCTGCAGACAACCCTTGCGGAGTTCGCAGAGAAGATCTCGAAAGGCGTTGTGTCCCATGCGGAATCCTACAGTAAGACGGTGCTTGCAGAGGACGGCACCGGAGTAGAAGTCGTCCCTCTAGCGGTCATCCATCAATGGCTCACCAACTTTTCCAGAAGATTCAAACAAAATTCTTATTTTTGGCGGAGTCTGAATGATATTTAAAAGAAACAGATTCATGACGGTTGAGCTAGAGAAGTTTTGGGAGCTTTACTTGAGAAAAATGTCGGTAGTTCAGTGATGTAAGGTCGGATAGTGAGTCAGTCGCAGTCATGTGGTTCGGCCGAACAGTTTTATTAACAGTGTAGAGAAAATGACGACGTTTCGTCAACCAGAACGAGAAGGATTCGTTTATCGCAATGAGAAGCCGAATTGTCAAGAACGTTTTCGGTGAGTATGGGTCCCGGATTAGGGTCTTGCTGAGCGGCTCTTATTCATATACAGTAATTCTCAAAAAAAGTTGGTTTCGAAAATTTATAGATTTTTTTCCATAAACTGTTTACCTGATCAGTTTTCTATGCTAATTACTTACTCTGTTGAGTTGCTATGTCTTCGTGTTTTTATTCCAATTTTGTACTCGTATGTCACCTGTTTTTTTTGTTTGAAAAACTGAGGGCTATAATAGTGAAAAGTGGAGGGCAGAAAAATTTGGGCAACATAAGGGGCCAAGACTTTTGAGGCCTAAACGATCCTAATCATTCTAGGCCAATCGCTCAAAGTAGCGCTTAATTTTTATATTTCGGAAGCATCTGAAAAAAAAAACAACGTGAAAAAACAAAAAAATCTGAAAAAAAAACAAAAGCAACCTTCAGATCAGTTCTGCAACCTTCAGATCAGTTCTGCAACCTTCAGATCAGTTCTGCAACCTTCAGATCAGTTCTGCAACCTTCAGATCAGTTCTGCAACCTTCAGATCAGTTCTGCAACCTTCAGATAAGTTCTGCAACCTTCAGATCAGTTCTGCAACCTTCAGATCAGTTCTGCAACCTTCAGATCAGTTCTGCAACCTTCAGATCAGTTCTGCAACCTTCAGATCAGTTCTGCAACCTTCAGATCAGTTCTGCAACCTTCAGATCAGTTCTAACGAGAGATGCCTCGGGAGTACCGCAGGGATACGAGGCAAACACGCATACGAGTTTCTTGGTGTAATTTTCCCCACGCCGTCGTCTTCCAGTGTAAGTAGATGGAGACGGGCTGCGATTCTCAATTTTCTTGAGCGTCACCGCTTCAATGCACAAAGAGAGCTTTCGGGAAAGGTCTCATCAGCCATTAGATATGAGCTGCTGGGAGAAGTGTACAAACTGTCCACTTGTACAACCCAGGAGTCTTTCTATGTTACACTGACTAATGTAACAGGCAAGCTGATGGATTTAAAAGAAGAAGACGGCGGCAAGGAAGTGGTGTGGACTGATGGTGAGTGGTATTTAATAGAAGAAGCGAGGCATAGAGAGGCTAGAATGAAGATGGAGTCGAGGGGAGAGCAGCCTTGTGATGAGATTCTAGCTGATGAATTGGCTAGAGACTACCTGGGAGCAAATCAATAATGTTGCTCTTCGGTAAATTTTTATTTAATTATTTCTCCTTCATCAGAGGAGCTCCATTCAAGTAGCTCTCTTGTCTTTTAATTATTGTTTCTTCAATTTGTGTGTTCTCACTAGGTGAGAATGCTCTTTGGTGAATAACCATTGCGCGTCTATTCTGTTTCGGAGATGCATTATTCTCCATCTTTTTTCTTCGAATGAATTGAATGGTGTTATTGAAATAACGTATTTATTTATTTGTCTTCCGAAGCGCATAATTGACGTGCTAGTTGTGTCTTGTGTGTCTAACTGACGCGACGTTCTTTTATTGTGTGTCCATATTCTGTGAATGAAATGTATTCTCTGACCTTACTTGAAACCTGGCTCCCAATTCAAAAATTATCGATATTCTTATTTAGAGTAGTAACGTATTTTAAGGTAGCTGTAAACTACTTTTTTCTTCAAATTCGCATGAATGTTAAATTGACTGCATAGCTATTTTTAGGTACACTCACTGACATCTTGGGTATTTTTTACACTAGCTCATGTTATCCACTTATAATCAAGTGAACTGGTTCATATGTTTTGTAAATCTTTGTGATGACGGGTTCAATTCATCGAATTGTCATTAATTTCACGTTAATGTCGCTGTTTCACGTTAAAATCTTAGGTTATAAAGTTACCGCAAATTTTATCGTTCAACAAGAACAATTTGGGGGGACAGAAAAACAAGGAAGGGAAAACATGACGAGAGGCCAGTTTGATTTCAACTCCGGGAAAGATCACATAGATGAAGAGAAAGGTCGCTTCCCTGAAATTCAAAGCGGTTATTGTAACTTCTTCAATAAGTTTGATAAAGAAGTTCAATTCAAAACAGCACTCCATCCACCCTGAGCAATGAGACCTACAATTATTCTGTGCGATAAGATTCCACCTTATCGATTCGGAGTTCTCAATTTAATCGACGTGGACTTTGATTGAGAGTTCATTGACGTAAAGAATTAAAAATACAAAGGCTTAGGTACGAATTTTTTGAATCCCACTAAACCTAGATTCCCACTAAACCTAGATTCCCACTAAACCTAGATTCCCACTAAACCTAGATTCCCACTAAACCTAGATTCCCACTAAACCTAGATTCCCACTAAACCTAGATTCCCACTAAACCTAGATTCCCACTAAACCTAGATTCCCACTAAACCTAGATTCCCACTAAACCTAGATTCCCACTAAACCTAGATTCAATTTTGGATATCACAAACTCATTTGATGTAATTCTTTTTCACAACAAAAATTGTGCAACTGAATCTGGTGATTAGACACTTAATGATGAAATTTCTTTTTTGCGGAAATTCTTATAAACATCTTCTTTCCACAATTACAACATACGTAGTACGGTAAGGAATCGAACTTTTTTAACCCTGCCTCCCCCCTCAAGCTTGACAATGCCTGAACCGAATTGCATCGCTTGCTTGGGCGCATCATTCGGGGCGTTGAAAAAGGCTAAGGCCTGAAAGCTTTGAAATTGCTGCTACCGAAAATTCTGCTGCACTGGTTTTTCTTGAAAAAAAAGATGACGAAGAACAGTTTTTATGAGGAACAAGAAAGTCCAGTTCATGCTGTGCAAAATCAGTTCACAACACATGGAGAATAGCTCCAGTCTCTTCTGGTCTACTTTCTAATTTTGACTTTCTCGGTTGGATTTTTTGCTGTTTCTCACTCTATTTCTGAATCGCTTGTTTAAATTGGTGAATGAGAACATCAAATCAGTGTAAAAGTCACTAAAAGAAATTTGTGATGATCTTACCGATCGCATCGTATAGTAAATTAAACGTCCTTTGCGCGTCCGTCATATCCGCTAACGTCTAGGATACTTATCAGAGACATTTCTTTTTTGTTGGTTTTTTGTATCTTTTATGTGCTCTCTCTCTCTTTCTGGTGAAATTTTTACATGTTAAAACCTTTCTAATGATTATTTTCTCTCCTTGTCCTCTTGGCAAATCCAGCTGAGCTTTTTCCTGCATTGGCAGACCATTCGCCCACCGAACCACTTCTGTCGCTAGGTATGGAGCTCTGAAGATTCCATAATATATTTTTTAAACTTAAGCAAAGACTGTTACTCCCTTCAGAAGTTTTATCTCAAAAGTGTGCGCTCAAATGTCCGCTCAATATAGGCTGGGAACGCCAACTTCTAGCTAAACTAGCTAAAATAGACTGATGAACTTTTATATTGAACTGAGTTGAAAGATTCAATACCACAGAATAACTTGTTGGATAAATAGTCCTGCGGATAATTTTTTCTTCTTCATTTTAACCAGAAGAATTTAAATCTTTATTATCACCGAAGGGTAACTTGTTGAGTTACCGCTTATACGGTGTATAAAATTGGTCAGGAAGAACGGGATAAAATCTTGGCATTTGGGGATCCACTCTTCAATCCGTTTTAAGGTAATCCGGTAGGTCGACGACTGTGAGAAGGTTCAGTTCTTGTAGAATCTTTGCGAACTCTCGAAGCTCAGTGATGTGGTTCTGAGTATCTGCGATTCTGTTCCATAAACCGATAGCTCTTCTAAAATAGAAATTAGAGTGCTTATAATGATTTATCTGCACTAAAGTTAACCGGGAAGTCCTATCGGAGGTACGAAGATTTGTTTCCGTTCTAAGAATCATTTGGTTTTTGCATATATGACAGTCTATTTTTCCAAATAGTAACCGAAAAACAATAAATAAATCGAAGCGGAATGACTTAAGCTGACTTAAGAATTAATGAATGACTTAAGAATGACTTAAGCTGACTTAAGAATTAATGAATGACTTAAGAATGACTTAAGCTGACTTAAGAATTAATGAATGACTTAAGCTTCAACAGAAAACTGAAAGAAAAGAAGCTTGAGACTTAGAGAAATATGATGAGAGACTATGTATTTGTATCCAAGTAACTTGTATACATTTTTCATTGTGAAGAGAATCTCTCTTACGACAAATAAGACAGGATCTCTCTTACATCCAGTCACCTTGAATGGGCAGTCTTGCAGGACAACCAACAAAATTTTCCCGTGACCTATGATATTTCCCGTGACCTATGATATTTCCCGTGACCTATGATATTTCCCGTGACCTATGATATTTCCCGTGACCTATGATACTAGAGGACAGTTATTTGAGGGATAAGTTATGTGAAAGAGAACTTTGTTGAAGAATGAATTGTAAATTCGCCGAAAAGAACACTTCAAATACAATTTTTAAGATGAACCTGAGTTGAACGCCTAACTGCGCAGCCATTCGACCATCTCTTCCTCCATTTCTGATGCCCAACCTTCTCAACTCCAACTCACATTCATTCGCGACACAGGCAGGTCCCGCGACTTCAAACCTGTTCATCTTAGCTTTCTGTACCCACAGTAGGACAACATACCATATTATACATAAGAGAAAGAGAGAGAAATCGGGTGATGGAGAGCGCGAGACATAGAGAAAGAAAGGTAGTGAGAGATGAAGAGAGAGCGCGAAACATAGTATTAGAGAGCGATAAAGATTTATAGATAGATTAGAAACGGAGAGAGGTAGAAAGAGGAGAAAGAGAGACAGAGAGGAAGAAAAAGATACATGGAGAGAAAGACAGCGTATACTCTCTCACTCACCTATTTCTGTGCCTTGCATACCCGGCAAACAATTCATCTGCTCCACTTCCAACGAAGCGAAGTTTAGAACGTGTTCTAAAACAACAACAAAAAAATTCGAACATGCCCGTTCTTTCTCAGCTTGATCAATACAAAAGTTTTTACTCGATATTTCATTGACATTTGTGACATCCCGACCAGACATTCATGAGTTGGTCTCAAAAAAGAGGCTTGCTCAAAATGGTTCTGTTCAAGACTTAGATCCGTTAAAAAAGTGTTTTAATCGAGCCGGAAACATTCATACAGTGGTGCACTTTTTTATATAAATAAAACAGGTCTCTCGTTGGAGTAAAAAAAACGCGAAGGTGCCGGCATATAGTTGGACATAAGTATCAAACTCCTGATCACAATCCATATTTTTCTGATTGTTTATATGATTGACGAACCTAACAACTTCCCCTGTATCGTAATCCTTCCCGACTCCTCTCAGCATGAACCACAGTACACAGCAGATGGACTCGTCCAGTACCGTATTCGACGGTCTCGCAGCGCAGCTTACAAATATAGCACGCGTTTTCTGAACGACAACGATTGAATTTTCCCTTTTTGTAACAGTATAACTGTGTCACAGCTTCACTCACATAGTTGACAATATATTACCTGCTCTTGTCAAGTTTTTTTTTCCAAATACAGTGCTTCCCAAAATTTAAACCCCCCCCCCTTATTTCCATGATTTGAGAGGTTGAAGTTATTTTCCAAACCTGAAAAGCATTTTTCCGCATCATCAACGAAGATCATCAACAAAAATAAATGAACAGAAATTTACCACTTTCTAATCAGAACTGAGGTAGTTACTCTTTAAAAACTCAAATTGTGCTGTCCCAAAACTTCAATTCACGTTCAGTTCCTACTAAATCACTTTATTTCATAAGAGCGTGGATCGTAAAAGGGTCATAACCTCGCCAAAGCTCTTGTTCAATTCAAATTCACTTCAAAGGAAATGGAGCAAGATTGGAATAAGGTTACTGAAACTATTGAAAACTTTTTGCCATTAATTGAATACTTTTCACCTTCAAATACTCTGTCATGATGAAAATAAGAAGTTTCTGGATGCCAAAAAAATAATAATGAAATATAAGATTTCAAGGCGTAAAATAGTCAGTTAAGAGCCTCCAGTTTAGACCGAACTGATTCTCAAACATTAATCACGTTTGATATCGCTTCTAGCCAATTCAAGTCTGTTGGAGATGAGAACTGCACTAAGCTGAAGAGCTTTTTTGTATGCGAGATAAAGTGATGCAACAAGAACTTGATGAGTTTTAGATATCAGGACGTTCACTAAGAATTCTACTGTGATTTTGCTCGAATGCTTCCTTGCATTGACAGGAAAATCAAATATAAGACGTCTCTCAAGCACTGAAAATGTAGAGGAATGTCTACATACCTTGCTTCTTTCATTTGCTTTCAGACTTGAACATAGTGAAGAATACTGATCTACCTCGACCCATATTTCCAGCGAGGCTCTGGTCAGGCGCGTTCTGGCGTAAATTCAGGCTTTTTGTAAATCAATAAGCTTCGAACTTCTAAAAATGGTAACAAAGCAACTATTTTACTTGAAAGAGTGAAGAAAAACTAACAACGAGACATTTTTCTCGTGAAGTGTCTTAAAATTTTGAGACAGCACCATTTTAGTTTTTTTTATAGAGTAACTACATCAATTCTGATTAGAAAGTGGTAATTTTCTGTATATATTTATTTCCCGTGACCTATGATGCGGAAATATGCTTTTCAAGCTAGAAAAACATCTTCAACCTCTTGAATCATGAAAATAAAGGGGAGGCTTAAAAATTTGGGAAGCGCTGTAGTGGGCTGAAGGAAAGGGGTCTAGACTGATTATAAGCATGCTAGAAAAAGGGTAGACAATAGAGAGGAATTAAGCAATATAGGAGATCAAAACTGTAAAAAAATTGATTGCTCAAATTATTGTTTTCCATTGAAACAAGATTCTACAGCTCACAATTGAATGTCACACTCAAAGTAACCCAGAAAAGGATCTACTTTGTTCTTCATATTCATCCACTGTAATCTCCACATGAGAGAAGAGCGAGAGCACTGTGCCTCCAATCTGGTCAAAGATCAGTAACCTCTAGCGAAACGGTGTCCACATCCACCAGAATGAGACGGAATTTCCGTCCTTGACACATCGCCCTCAACCACTTCACTCCTCTAACTGCTCGTTGTCGATCCGGAACACTCGAGAGCACCTCAACTTCACGCTCGAATTATGAGCAAACCACCTTTCTTCGCAATTAACACAGCATCTGTGCATGGTTCGTGATTGTCTGGTAATACCAGTGATGGTTCTCTGCGTCACTTTGTAAGCATGTAGTAGTTTGGTGAATAAGAAACGTGCAACATTTCTCGAGCAGCTAGGCTTTGGTGGATATGTGCTGGTCCCACACGATCTTCCTCGAACTATCATGACGCCTAATCCGGGAGTCCCTTTATGCTTGCTTTCTTATCATTACCATCGCTGCCTTTCCAGGGCAACTGATGAGTTTTTTGCACTTTGCAACCTCAACCGAACCAACCCTTAGCAACTGCAAAAATAAGCAAAACCAAAGTGAGCTTGGCATAGGATACCTGCCTGTGTCAAAACTTCAAAAGCCGCTCATTCAAACACAAGATCTGAAGTGATAAGAAAAAGTCGTCGCATTGTTGAACTTTCATCATGTCTGGTCTCACTTCCTTCCTCCAGTGCTGTTTATTACACGACTTAAATTACGTGGGATCAATTAGGAAGACTTAGTAACATTAAACAGGAATTTGTTGTGAGATTTTTCTATTTTGGCCATTTCTAAATGTGAAGAAACGAATTGATGAGAATCAAGAATTTTTACTTCTCGTTCTTGTGGTGATCAATAGGAAAAGTTTAATGAGAAGAGACACGAGGATGAAGGCAGTCATGTTTGGACGAGTACAAGGAAAGAAAGCCTATAGCTTCTTTGTCATTCTTATATACCCGCCCACTCGAAAGGCGGATATATTTCCCTTTTTTATATTAAATTCAAGTCCAACTTATCTATTGGTCTCACGATCACAGGTTGACACATGATTAAGACAAGGGAAACCACTATTCTCTGACGAACCTCTTCGCTATCACCAAAGGCTACATTGATGAGGTCGATTGTTGCCTGAGGCGGCAGTGACATGTGGAGGATACGCGTGAGAAGAGTGGAGTCCACGCCTCCAGAGAAGCCAACCGCGACCGACTCGCAGGAGGGCGGAGTCAGCAGACGACACGCCTCTTTTAATAGGGAGTTAAGCTTGGCACACGAGGAACCTGCCGGGATATCAGGGTCTGAGATCGTGGGAGATACCTGAAAAATATTGGATATGAGAGAAAAAGAAAAGAAGAGAGATAAAGATAGAGAGAAACACCTTCTTGAAAAAAGATAGTACCAAATTTTCTCCGTTTCTATGACATTTTCTATGTTTCAAGACAGGCTCTCGGTCTCTCTTCAATGTTGGCCGTTTCTTTATGATAGATGCAGACGCTTCTTCTGCGGGTGGTAAGGAATAGCTTGAACCAAGTTCTCAAATCAGGACCTTCAACATCGCATCGCAGTAGGCGGAGCGCCGCCTGTCGACTAATGCGAAGTTTCCGAGCCATTGCTCATCCACCGCTCCCGCGTAACAGTCAAAGTAGGAGAAAAAGGCGCATTTTTCGAAAGGCTTTTCTACGTCGAGCACTGTCACTTGTCCGTGCGGCAGCTCTTTCCATTGCTTCTTCAATCAATACTCAGTATGATCAATAATGTTTCTATTTAGAAAACTGGAGACAAGAAAGAAAGAAAAAGAGATAGATAGGAGCGGATTAAAAAAGAGAGATAGGAGCGGATTAAAAAAGAGAGATAGGAAGAGAGAGAAAGGAAGAGAGATAGAAAGAGAGAGAGAGAGAGAGAGAGAGAGAGAGAGATACGGAACGATTACATTTGAGGGTCGAGAAGCGCATGCGATTGTGATGGTAGAAGCGGAATCAGTAGCGAAGAGCAGACTGAATCTGCCGAAGACGTCTCGACCAATGAAAAGCTTCCCGAGATCTTTCTTAAAAGAGCGTTTTTCAATCGATATTTCGGGAAAGCTCAACCTAGATCACCTGCTTGGTTGAAAAACTAAGAATAATACTGCCGCTTTTTTGAAAAAGGGGCTCAATGATTGGGAGAGAGCGAGTACAGTCGTGACCTCCTCCAGGGTTAAGCAGATTTATTGCAATAAACTTCCGACCTCATTAGCGCTTCAGTTGGACTTAAATAGTCTTCGAATTGTTGAATTATTTTGAAGAACAGAATTTTTTCAACATCCTCTCGAATTTCGGTGGAATTCTGTTCATTTTGATAAGTATGATGTAGCCAATAAGTAGCATACTTCAATTCTCGTTATACACAGCCATGGGTACAAGCAGGGGGTTTTTAGTTTGCAAGAAAAAGGTACAGAGGCCCAAAGAAGGCGAAATTTTTTGATCTGTTTTAGTAGTGAGTATTGTGAGTTCGGCATTTTAGGCAGTGTAAATTATTAGAGAAAAAATTTAAATAAAAAAAACAATTTTCATAAAGATGTCCCCTATGATGAAAAATAACAGAGACACACGAAATTTTTTCTCGATTTGATCTAAGGGTCCCCCCCTTATAAATTGAAAAAAACAGAGGCCCGCCGAGACAGGGTATTTTAGGACCATTTAACCCATGGGTACAAGCCACGGGTTAAATGGCCTGCTCTCCCGACCTTCTGAGAAATCGGTTGATAATCAAATTGTAATTGCAATAAACCTGCGTAACCCTGTAAATTACGCAACCTTTTTTATTTCCATGCTTTACACCTCTAGCTCGCTTCTCAGTAGTATCGACTATTCCCCGCTCGAAGAGCGTTTGTTTGAAGAAAAAAACTTCCACTATGGAAATTAGACCCATGATGAGCTATTATGCCCAGATACAAATAAGAGCAATGACGTCTTGCTGATATGAAATATGACTGAACAACAAAATTAACAAAATCTAGTCCACGGTGTGGGATCGAACCAAGATGCGTCTTCCTTACCGGAACGAGAGCGTAACCACTTCGCTATTGAAGTCAGTTCATGTGAGCTAGCTATATGAAGAATGCAGTGGTCTGGTACGGAATCCAAGACTTAATCAGAACCACTAATGTTTTAAACTGTCCGGTTTCATCAATGCTATACCTTACTACCCACTGTGATATTCTTGTGAGTGAAAATTTGATGTTTACTGAGGTATCCGAAATCTTTCCAAGTCTGGGTAGGTTTCTTTTAGCCATATTCGACATAGCGAGAAGCCTCACCCTGAAGTAGATCACGACCCAAGCCCCATCGATCTGCAGCAGTCGCTCAGCTATTTCGGCTGAGCACTTTAATCCATCCAGCTCAGCTTCTTCTGCAAAGGCACCTTTTTGCGTTTATTTTAGAGTAGAACATTTGAGAATATAGAAGAGAAATTAGCAGGTTCTGCTTTGTATTCAGGGGTTAAATAGTGACCGGAACGGTCCCGTCGGCGGATACATGTACACACATTATTGACAAAAAACTCCCTCTCTTTTCTTACCCTTTTCCTTGATCCCCTCTTCTTTTTTCCTCCAAACTTTGAGCGGCGGATACATGTAAACCCAAATTGGGCGGCTCCATTTAACCCCTGTTTGTATTACACATAGAAAAAAGCCAAGCCTCGGAAAAAAGTTTTATAGATACAAGCAATCGGTATTTCGATTATTATTCTAATCAAAGCTTGTTCGAAAAATTTTCTTAGAACTGTTGTCACAACAAAAAACCCATAGAGCACCCACTGGTTTCCCCAAGTTAGGTTTTTTTCTTTATCTCAGGGAAGTGCATGCCTGTCTTCGAAGCGGAATAAGGCATGTGGATCATTAATATGGTATCGATACCTGGCAGATGTTCTGGAGGGAGGTCAGATTCTAGAAGGAGGTAAGACGACGTTGATAGTTCGACGTAAGAGAGCTCAGCATCTTCGTCGAAGTTCTGACTCGTCTGCAGTTGTGTTATTTTTCGAACCACAATCGGCATATCAGCCATGATGTTGTGAGCGGCAGGGATGACGGATTCATACGTAAGCGGACTATCACAACCAGGGGTTAAATAGTCATGTGAGACCTTCTGTCGGTGGGCCCTCTGTTTTTTCCAAATCATAAGGGGGGACCCTTAAATGAAATAAAAAAAATTTTTCGTGGCCCTTTGTTTTTTTTATCATAAGGGGGACGCTTATGTTGAAAAATTTTTCCGCTTTTGGCGGACGTCTGTATCTTTTTCTTGCACACTACATTCTACTCACCCCACAACTCCACTTATATATTTAGAAAACTTCTACAGGACAAATGAAACTTTTTTATTCATTCAATTTTTTTTCTCGCGTTTCCGGTTTTTGGCATCTTGAAGAATGTTTGAGACGCACACCCCATTGTATGTATCTCCCTGTATGTGAGTAAATTAGTTTTACGTTTTTACGGTTAAAAACAGTTGGTGAGCAAAACAGTGCGCAGCCCAATGAACCAATTCCAGTCTACACTCAAAAGGGCGTGCTCAGTGCGACGGGACAAGGACATCAATACACAATTTTTTAATTAGATAAACAGGAGAAATGATTCCAAGCCTGAAGTCTTTTTTTAAAACCGTGAATGAGCGCTTTTCTTACCACTCAACTAGCGAGCTAAAATTTTGTTAACTTGGAACAATTTTGAGACAGAGGTTCGAAACAGGCAATTGCCGGAAAGCGTGATTCCGTAAAATGCACCACAAACAACACTCTTTGCTCACATTTTCAATGACACTTTTTCTCATTTTTTCAATGTTTCAGAAATCCAACTAAAAATTCACTGAAATTTCGGCTTAAACTAAGTTCACACTAACGAGGCCGTGAGGCTTCGAAACGAGACCATAAAAATTTCGAATCCTTGTGATCGTCTGAACAAGAATATCGACAGCTAGATGGAATTTACTCGGTTTAAAACAGCTTTTTTTCTTCTCTTATTTGTTGTATTTTACAAAATCAGTCAATCAAGCCAGCAATAATTTCTAGTGAGAGTGAATTTTATGAAGCAGTCTTGTTCCCAAGCCGTACATCCTGGTCAGCGTAACCTTTACCTATGCCTAAGCGAGAAAAAAAAAACAGAAAATAAAACACCTGAAAGCCTTTCATACCTGTAAAATTGTGACCCAGCGCACGACACATTCGGCAATTACCGAAAAGCGTGTTTTCCAAAAAGCGTGTTTGTTAAATGCACTACTCGCACCAAACACAAAACTCATAAAGTGTTTGTGACTATACTTTCTGCTCACAACCACTATGACTAATTTTCATTTTCAAGTTTTTTCGTGCCAAGATTATTTAATTTTTTGCATGAAAAAACTTGGAAATGAAAAGGACGACAATTTCACGTCTATCTAATTTGAAAAACGTCTACCTGATTTAAAAACAAAACGTCTACCTATTTTGAAATACGTCAGCCTAATTTCGTGCGACGTCAGCCAAATTTCGTGCAACGTCAGCCTAATTTCGTGCTACGTAAGCCTAATTTCGTGCGACGTCAGCCCAAATTCGTGCAACGTCTACCTATTTTGAAAAACACGTCTATCAATTTCAGTGCAACGTCTACCTGTTTTAGTGAAACGTCTACCTATTTTGACAAACACGTCTACCTATTTTGACAAACTTGTTTACCTATTTTGACAAACACGTCTACCTATTCAGAGACAGTCACCCGCGAGTGAGCATGGATAAAACAGCAAAAAGTCATTAGATACAGCGGAAAGTCATCAGAGACAGCAAAAAGTCATAGGTTGACTTCGCACGAAGTCAAAATAGGTAAACAAGTTTGTCTAAATAGGTAGAAGTTTTTGTCAAAATAGGTAAAAAAATTTGTCAAAAAAGGTAGAAGTTTTTGTCAAAATTGGTAGACGTGTTTGACAAAAAAGGTAGACGTTGCACAAAATTAGGCTAACGTCGCACGAAATTTGTCTGACTTCGCACGAAATTAGGCTGACGTATTTGTCAATTTAGGAAGACGTGTTTGTTTATTTAGGTAGACGTTACACAGAAATAGGTGGACATTTGTTATTTCGCAAATGAAAATTAGGCTCTTATCCCCCTAAATTAGGCATACTAGACGAAAGATTGGCTTTAAACGCTAGTTTCGAAAATTTTCAGAACATTTGCACTTTAGCCACCATTTGCACTTTTTTTGCTCAAAATCTGCCAATCTCATCTGTAAATGTAAGAAAAACCACCACGAATTTTCAGAAACATTGTGTGCGCTGTCTATCTTTGATATTGTTACTATGATTCAAAATAATCAAGTGACAGCGTGGCGCAGTGGGGTGAGGCGGGGATTGAAGCCGGTAGATTAAAAGTTCGAAACCATCACAGTCGAGTATTTTCCTACTTTTAGGAACCCAAAGAATCGAATTAAAAACTAGTTTTCAAAACTATAGCTTCGAGCGTATAAATGTAACTGTTCATTAGAACCTTTTCACCAAAAAATTAAACTTTATTCGGAAAAAAACTCGCGAAAAAAATTTCCATATCTAATGATTGTGATAATCTATCACGAAACATTTAAAACATAGGAAATATTAACAATAACAGCATCTGATCATAGGGACACATTCACAAGAACTCGAAGAGTATTCTTGCTCTGTGATAGTGGTGAAAGCATATTCCGAGGGAGTTTCGAATTCGACTGCAACCCTATCCAAGTACCCCGCAGCCCTTCAACTGTATTGAAGAAAGTTAATGAATCGAGGAGCAAAGAACTGATTATAGGTTAGAGAAAGAAAAAACAATATTCCATTTCTTTGTGAAACGATGAAGTTCGGAATATCGAGAACCCACATATGGTTTACTAGTTTACGATAGAAGCAATTGAAAGGTCGGAAAAATTATATGTCTAATGGGTGACACAGAGCATTTTGGAGGTATATTTCTGATCGTAAGATTATTTTGAGAAGGTAGGTTTGAGTGGAACATGCTATGATCTCTGAAATAAGTCCAGGAGTCTAGAATTAGTAGCATGTTTTGTGGAGAGTCAGACCCTACTACACACTGTTTGATCCATTCCTCTGTTGTTTTTTGGTCATAATGTATGAATTGCCGGCTACTACGACCAAATTGGAGTACTTATTCGACCAGCGAAGTGGGAATCGACCTTGTTGTTCTTGCATCTGGACGAAGAGCTTGGCTCCCAGTCGGCCACTCGCGAATAACATTGGTAGAACAAATATTCTTCTCTCTCTGATAGTCGGTGGAATGTTCATTGGGGTAGGTTTACTGCCAAACTTCATCAGTAGGATTTACTGCCTTTTTACTGCCTTTACGGTTTACTGCCAAACAGTCACAACAACGGAGGGTTCAAAGTTCATTTTGAAACGTTTGAACCAATTGTTGGTATTGGACTTTAAGACTGTTTGATAACGAAAAGATGTGGCGCGAATTCCAATACAATTTTCACGTGGGAACTATTTTGCTTCTTTGGACACGCCAACAACTTTCCCAGACTTTTCTCATAATAATGATTTATCTTTCTCGTCCGATTTTTTCGGTTCCTAAAAATAGCAAAAAAGAATCGACCGGGACGGTTTCGAACTTTTAACCTATCGGCACCAATCCCCCGCCTCACCACTCTGCGCCACGCTGTCAGTTGATTACTTTGAATTATAGTAAGAATATCAAAGATAAACAGCGCACACAATATTTCTGAAAATTCGTGGGGGTTTTTCAAGTAAGTTTTTCTTACATTTACAGAGGAGATTGGCAGATTTTGAGCGAACCCACATCTTGGGACATATATCTTTACCGAGAAATTTTTTTTACAGTTTTCATATGGGTATAAACCACGTTCCCTTGTGAGAATGCAAGAGAAGAGTGCGCAGACAACTAAAGTAGGAGGAGGAGCCAAGTTCGAATAGGATCGAGATAACTCGCGTTGTATGCGAAGGTATAAATATTTATGTTCTCTCTTGGGCTCTCTTGAAGAGTCAGACTAATGACCCATTAAACCTCTGGTTTGGGGGGTTAACTAAAGTGTAAAAGTGCCAAATTTTCTTCTTAGGTGATCTTTTTGAGCATCACGGAGTCTGGTTCTGGAAAAATTATTTTTACATTAAAATATCATTTTCACATTAAAAAACGTTAGGCTTAGTAAAGTTTGAGCTTGGGAAGTCGCACGGCTTGTGGCTAACGAGACCGTATCAAAAAAATCGATATAAAAAAGCATCGTGCCAATGTCTGCAAGACAAGACGCAGGGTCAAGACGCCATAAGGGGATGAGAGCTGAAAATTAGCTGGAAAAAACAGCTGAAAATTATTTTAATAGTTGTGCGCAGAAAGTGTAGTCTTAAACACTTTAGGAGTTTCGTGTTGGGTGCGAGTAGTTCATTTTTCAAACACGCTTTTTGGAAAACACGCTTTTCGGTAATTGTCGACACGTTCCAGTTGTGTCATGCGCTCGGTCACACTGATGCATGTATCCTTGTATTTAGTTTTTTTTAAAAACCAGTTTTAACCGGTCTAATTCCAGTTAAGCTCAATTTCGTTGCTTGCAAAGTCACAATAAGTTTTCATAAGCTTTGTAAAAAAAAATGGAAGAAATATAATCATTTGAAGTTTTCGGAAAAAACTACTCGAAAAAAAAAGTTTTCGGGAAAAAAGGTGTTTTAAACTAATTCATTTCGCGCTTGCTGTCGTCGATATTCTTACTCATACAATCACAAGGATTCAAAAAAACATTTATTCGAAGAAAGAAAATTTAAAAATGGGCGGGACCACACTGAGATGGTATCGCGATGTGAACGTATTTCACAAAGACGCTTTCCGAAATCACGCTGTTCGGCAATCGCCGTCGAAACTTAGTACAAACCTCATCATTAGCAGTAATCGAATCGTCATTCTCGAGTAGAAGAAGATGAGAAGGATAAGTTTTCAAATGCAGATAACCATCATTGATAACATATGCCGTCTCGAACATCGAGTCTTTCCGGCTCGTGAAAATTTGATGAAAGGACGGTCGAGTTATTTGTGAAAAGAACTCGCGTATAAAAAATTTGGCGATTGACAAAAGAAGGTGAGAGTTGATGTAAATAACACTACATACTTTACACACTTGAAACTTACAGAACTTCCAACTGTTTTTCTCGTTCAGTTTTCGACTTCAAGGCTGCGCACTGTATTACTCAAATACCGTTTTTAACCGTAAAAAAGTAAAACTAATTTGCTCACATACAGTTAAAATTTGCTCACATACGGTTAATTTTTACGGTTAAAAACGGTTGATGAGCAAAACAGTGTGCAGCCCAAGAGCTTTTTTACTGTTCTACTGTGCGACATGAGAAAAAAGTTTTGCTGACGAGGCCGTACGGCTTGGAAACATAGCCGCCTGAAAAATTTTATCTGCAAAATCACTTGGCGGTTTGCTTGGGTTCATTTTTCGGGATGTAAAAAAGGAAACTTTTTTTAGCTCCCACTGAATTTAAACACCCCTAAATTCCATGGTAAAAGATACCAGAAAGGAGGGGAGCTAAAAATGATAGATCAGAAATGTAGGCAATTACGAAACGGAGGCAGAAGGCGTGAGTCCGTTTGTTTGTACCAACAAGCAACACACTTATAACACACTCTTACTTTTCAACACTACGGACTACACTTTCAGTATTAATGGCAGCTTTTACGTTTGAATTTTAAGGTTTCAAATTTAGTTTTTTTTGTTGATAGAAATGAGTATTGAAGACTTTCACACGCGTTCTAATAACATCCGGATTACAGAATTTCTGGTCAAGCTGGAGGGTTTTTTGGAAGCATACAGGGCGTTTTTTACAACCCGAAAAAAATTTTCGGGCGCATAGATTTTTAAAATTTCCAAGAGTTCGAAATGTTTATCGTAATGAGTTATTACTCATTTCTATCAAAAAAACTAAAAGAGAATAGAGAAAATTTTTTTGTTTAAAATTGTGATCCGGATGTTACTCGAACGCGTGTGAAAGTCTTCAATACTCATTTCTATCAACAAATACTAAAATTAAAACCTTGAAGTTCAAATGTAAAAGCTGCCATTAATACTAAAAGTGTAGAGAGGAGTGAGGCCGTTTGTTGTTTATACCAGTCCAAAGTGTCCAAAGTGTAGTTCATAGTGTACTCCGTAGTGTTAAAAAGTAAAAGTGTGTTATGAGCGTGTTGCTTGTTGGTACAAACAACAAACGGCCTCACGCCTCTTGCCTCCGTTGGCAATTACCGAAAGGCGTGTGAGCGTGTTTGAAGAATGCACTACTCGTACCTAAAACAAACTCAAACTGTTCATGACTAAACTTTCTGCTCACAACTGTATATATTGTATAGCTTCAATTGGGTCAGATGAGAGTGGCGGCATTTTTTGATACGGTCTCGTAAGCCTAAGCCATACGACCTCGTTAGCGTAAGCTTATTCCTAAGCCTAAGCATTTTTTTCAATTTAAAAGTTTTTTTTATGTGAAAATTTTTCTTTATGTAATTAACTTTTTGTAAATCTAAATAAGTCAGACTTATAACCCATAGAACTTCTGGTAGGGGGGCCTAAACGCGAAAAGTGCCTAAAATCGTTCTGAATTGAATTGAATTGAAGCTAATCATTCGAAAGCTGTTTGAAAGAATCTTGGCATGAAAAAAAACTTGAAAATGAAATTTAGTCAAGTGAATTGAGCAGAAAGTGTAGTCATGAACAGTTTGAGTTTGTGTTTGGTGCGAGTAGTGCATTCTTCAAACACGCTCACACGCCTTCCGGTAATTCCCGCCTCCGTTTGGTAATTGCCGAAATGTAGGGGGTCTAAAGTAAAATGTTTACCATTTAACTTTAGTTCCCCACTACACAGAATGTGAAGTTGTCATTAGTTGTCAAATGTAAGTTTTCATTAGAATTTTTTTGGAGAAACTCTTCAAAAATGTGATTTCTGAGGTTTCAAAACAAGCGTTTCTCTAATTTTTTTAAAATTACGATTTCATTTCTCAACAGACTGCCTTCGATTTATGAAGAAAGAACCTTCGGCTCAGTCGAAACTTTCGTCGCCTGCAGAAGCCTCTGAATCTCTTGATAAGATCTACGCTGCTTTAAACAACCTCATTACCGCGTCAGTGAAATTCCCGTTTCTTGTGTAGGCTTCTCAGTGTTTTTTTCGAGCAAGTTTTATACCGGTGAGAAATTTTTTCAATTATGTTTTCTTTTACCAAAAAAATTCCTTCAACATTTGAGCTTTTTCGAAAAAATAAAGTTCAATCTGATTCTTGAAAAAAAAAGTCGGCTCTTATATAATCACGGACAAACTAGACGCCAGACAGTGCAGAGTGGCTTTTTAAAGTTCAATCTCGTTAGCCTAAGCCGTACGGCCTCGTTAGCGTAAACTTTTGACGAAGCCCAAGCTTTTTTATGTAAAACTAATTTTTTTAATGTAAAAATGATTTTTTGATGTGAAAATTTTTTTACAAAAATTTTTTTTTGAAGAACCGGATTCTTTAATGCTCAAAATGATCACCTATGAAGAAAATTTTTGAAACAGTAACGTTTAAAGCCGATTTTCGTTTAGTATTCCGATGTCTGCAAGAAAAGACGCAGGATATGCCTACAGGGAATAAGAGCCAAAAAGTCTTACATTTTCAAGGTGCGACAAAGGCTCTAACTCTGATCTGATCAACAAACTCCGAGTGCTCGAGGCTGAATTCGATTCTTATCAGACGGTCATCCGGGGATTCAAAGACTGCACGGCGACCAAAGAGCAACAGCTCAAGAAGATAAGAGATCTCCGGAGACAGCTTGATTTGAAACAAGGAGTTATCAAGTCTATCAGGCATGTCCTTTCGTTTTTCCAGTCATAAGTTAAAAGGATATCAGTTTTTGATCCAAGCCTCCTTCTCAATTTCAAAATTTGTCCTTCGAAATATCGCTAGGAGGAATAATTCAACTTAAGGGAGCCGCACTGGCACAAATAAACTTGGCTCTTTTCAATGCGTTCAAAAAAATTTTTTATTTTTTAATTTTCTCATGAGTCTCGTTCGCCTAAGCCGTACGGCCTCGTTAGCGTAACCTTTACATAAGCCTAAGCGTTTTTTAATGTAAAAATAATCTTTGAAAAAGTTATTTTCAAAAAGTCGGTTTAAGAGGTTAAAAGTCATAATTTTTTTGTAATAGATGGTTTTAAATTTGGAGTTATCTTATTCATCTTTAGAGAATTTATGTTTTTCTTTAGTATTTTTTGAAAATTTTTTGATGCTGCTTTATTTTTACTTAGTCTTATAGGATTTTCTGTTTATTCTACTTTAGTGAGAGGGGTTGTTAGAAAATCTAAATATGGTATAATAGGGAAAGCCTTGCAATTTTTAAAATTATATATATATTAATAATATTAAAAATTTAGTACTAATTTTCACAAATTATTTTAAATAAAAGATATTAAAAAATAATGTTGAAAACCCCGAAGTTAAAAAGAACCGCCGCACTTTACTTTGGAGGGGCTTTTTTATTTTTTGAAAAAAATGAGTCATTGAATTGACAAAAAAATTTAATTATAATATGAGAAATTTTCTTATGCGGTCTCGTTAGCCTAAGCCGTACGGCCTTGTTAGCGTAACCTTTGACTAAGCCTAAGCGTCAAAAATCAGTGAAAAGTGACCTGTCTCCCCAAGTAAAGTGCGGCCCCTCCGAAGTAAAGTGCGGCCCCCAAGTAACAAAGTGCCCGCTAGAACACAAAAGTAAACTGCCGACTGGCAAAAAATTTTCCTAAAGCGACCGACCTACGGACTCTTAGTTGGTGACCTCAAAAAAATTATTCAAAGAGATTTTTCATGTTCAATAAGAAGAAATCATTTTTATTCAATATACTAGAATTTTCAGCCATAAATTAACCCGAACAGGTTTTTAAAAAGTAAATTGTGGAAATTTCGAACCCAATCGGGCGATCAACCTATTGAAAAATCAAGACATGATTGACCTAGCTAGAACATAATATTCTCTGACTTGAAACTTTTGAACTTTTTTTAGTTGGGTAAACGATATCATCGGAACCAGGCGTTGAATGAGACCGGTCTAGTACATGTTTGTACGCACCGAGCGAGTTGGAAAAAGGGATGGAAAGAGGCAACAAGAGTGGAAAGAGAAGTAGAGAGAAAGTAAAATAGAACGGAAAAAGAAGAAAATGTACATCATTCTCGGCGCGAACATGTATACGCGTATGCGTCAACATAGCTGTACCGGTAAAAAGGGTGTTTCTTAGCACCCGCGTAACTTTTTTCGAGCGCATAGATTTTTAAAATTTCAGAGTTCAACATTCAACTTTTCCAATAATTTGGACTTTCCATTTGAAAAATACGAGAGAAATCCTGCCGGTAAATATTTGAACCCCCCTAAACCCTCCCCCTGAACATCCTGCCGGTAAATATTTAAACCCCCCTAAACCCCCCCCCCTGAACATACATAAGTAATGTTTAATGGTGTATTTTTCAACCAACCATCGAAAACAATTACTTCAAAGAGTCACACAATCTCAAGTAGGTTCTGGACTACTAATAAGTTTCTAAAACTTTCACAAAAAGAGTTATGTATTGATATATATAAATGAATATATATATATATACATTTATGAATGAATGAATATATATATTGAGAAGTATATATTGATTTCTTGAGTTCTGCATTCGGAATGCTTTGAGTAAATTTGTTATATATCCAGGGGTTAAATAGTGACCGGATCGGTCCCGCCGGTGGATACATGTACACACACTATTGAAAAAAACTCCCTCTCCTTTCTTACCCTTTTCCTTCATCCCCTCTTTTTTCCTCCAAACTTTGAGCGGCGGATACATGTAAACCCAAATTGGGCGGCTCCATTTAACCCCTGTATATATCATAATATATTTGTGTGACATCGTATAATGTTCCAGAAATTAAAAGATGTTGTGAATTTGCAGGAACTTCGAAGAAAATCTACGAAAGCAAGGAACTTCGTTTGAGAATGAGTGACAAAGCTTCAAATAAGCAATACAAGTTAGTCGAGTGTCAATCATTAAGAGTTTCTGCTGATAATCGAGAATCGGAGGATCAAAAGTCTTGTAAATTGCACTAGTAACTCGACACGTAATTACTGTTCATGTCCCAAACTAAGTTTGATAGATTTATTGATTTGTATGAGATTTTCTACTTTTCTTCGCTCTTTCATAAGTCTCAAGTCCTCGATAATTCATCTGCCCTGTGGAGAAGTGAGAACAACAACTGTTCTTTGAGCGGAAGAATCTATGATAATGAGAATCTCCAAAGCTCACCAGAATGTGCTGAAACTTTTTTCTCGAGTAAGTGGCCATGCGAACTTAGCGACTGGATGGATATGAGAGGGTCGAATAAATTTTTTTTTCATTTGACTCTTTTTTCGTAGCCTGGGTGGAAAATACGACATTTACAACTTTGAAATTTTACTAACATTTTTTTTCTCGATTTCGATCAATGCTTGTTATATTTTCTTATCCCTAAAAAGTTCTATGGGGATTGGCGGACGACCGGGAGAATTTTTACAATGTTTGAGCTTTGCCTTCAAATCTAGCTCGCTTCTCATTATTCCAAGAGCCTCCACTGGAAGAGCGGTCGTTCTGCAGAATTTTTAAGAACTACATGCACAGGTTTTAGTAGGTCCTAAAGCAGCATAGACATCCGCCGGCAGCGGAAACTTTTCAAAAAAGACACCCGCGAATCGAACTTTTTTTAAAAACCATTGATATTGAAATTAAAATAAATCAATGGAAGAGCGTAAGATCTGGTTCAATGGAATCTGGAGATGAATCAATAAAAGAGTTCATGAAAAAAGCGCGAAATAGTAATGGAAAAGTGAAATGCTACGATTAAATTTGATATTATTAATCGCGAGAAAAAACATTTTATACGAAAAATCCTCTGAAATGAGAACTAAATCAACGAGAGAGAAAATATATAAACATTAGATTATGTTGATACGAATTGTCAACATAAGTTCGTGAAAGGCTGGCTTTTAAAATTGCACTAAGGCATTAGCATTCACCATTTCGCACCAATGGTTCACCTAGGTTAAAAAAAATCCGAAATGAAAAGTTTTTAAAAAAACAGGTTTCACAGGGAATTAAAAAAATTAAGAAACTAGAAATGTCCTGATTTTAGATGAAGAAATTCAAAATCTAATGATATACATTCTGCATATTCTCATTAGCAAAGCGATGAGTTTTGTGCGTCCACTGTCAACTTCTACACGATGAGTACATATATTGTGAAGAGAACGAATAAAAAGTAATAGATGGTTAACATGAAACTTTAGAAAGTGATTTTATAGGATTTCATATAAAAAATTATTGCTAATCGAGAATTTCTTAGTGAAATTATTTTTGCTGTTCAATCATGACCAGGGCCGTTCATTTTTTGTTAAATATGTAAAAAATCTTGAACACTCTAATGAGTCGGAAAACAACTATTGGGTTTGAAAAAAGAAGATTTATTTTTTCACGGGCCTCTTTTTGGGTGTCAAGTGGTTGTTTTTTCTCTCAATTTCTCTGTCCAATCTGAATGCTCATCAGTTTTGTTTTGTGGCGTTGGGGAGAAAAGATTTTTTTAACCAAGATTGACTGAACGTTCCGTGACGAACTTGATTTGCCAGTTTCAAAACGGTAATCTAGTCTATACATAGACAGTTTTTTTCGGTAAAGGGTTTTTTTTAGCTGATCTTTTTTCTCTCAATGTGTCAAGACTGTTGAGAAGATAATTTCTGGGAAAGTTTTTGTTTGAAGCTTTTAAATTCGTTAATTTCTTTAGAGATTTCAAATAATTTTTTTGATTATTTGAAAGAGATCTTCATTCTGTTTTTTTTCTTTCAAAAAAGTTTTTTTTTGGTTTGATTCCGTATTTTTTACAGGTTACTGTGTCCCGAGTGCTCTTCTCAAATACTAGACACGACATTTGCTGTGTGGATGGAAGGTAATGAGCAGTCGCTTCCTCTACCAAGGCAACCCAAGTCCGTTCCGGAACCTCAGACCGAGCCGCTGTCTGGATGGTTACTTTTATGTGACGAAAACAGGGTTGGCTACCGCGTTTAGAAACATTTAGTATTAAGTTCAAAATAGTAATTTTTAATAATAAAAAAGATTTAAGCGTAGGATAACACCTCAACTGAAAGATCAGAGAAGTTAGCAAAAAATATAATGAGAGCTATTAATTACCTAAAAGAAGACTCGGAATGTGCATCTTCACCCATTCCTTGGTGTTTTTGTATCCGCCTCAGATCCTTAACCGCTGATGAAACCTTTTCTGTCTGAAAATTAATTGTCCGAAGTCATCGTTAACGTGTTTGGCACAAACAGGACTAAAATGAAGTTTTTCGCGGAATGGAGTAAGCGCTAATGGCATTTGACCGAACAATTGACGTAGACAACTCAGCTTCTTAAATTTGAGGCACCAAGGAATGGGTGAAGATCCACAATCCGAGCCTTATTTTAAGTAATTTTGTTGTTTTTTTCTCTCTCAAAGTTTAGCTTATTATGTGTATAGAGTCCTCGAATTTACTAACCCGATATTGGTATTTTTCTACCTTGTGATGACGTCTGATGATAAATGTTTGAGGTGGTCGGTGAAGGATATCTTCGCATTCGACAATATCGGCTTCACTCATTCCGTCCAAGGAGTGAAGTATCTTACGTGTGCTGATTGCGAATTTGGTCCGATTGGACTCGTACTAGAAGGCATGAATATGGTCGCACCCGCAAGAGTCTTGGCAAAGTGATGCCGATTCGAATTCTCACTTCCCTCCCCCGCGTGCGGGAATCTGTCACATTCCGTATATGTAAATGTGTTAACGTTAATAAAGCGATTTAATCAGTTATTTCAAAATGAATGTCATCCAAGCATTTATGAATGAGGCTTCGAAACCGAGATCAGAAATATCTTTAAATGCTCAACCGACTTCGACTGACGTGGAACAGTGTGTATATCCAGAAGACTAATCATAAGAAAAATGCACGCTTTAGAGAGAAGACGTGCGTCTGCGATGGAGATACAAAGAATCATTATCACTAGCGTACTCAAAGCAATATGTTTTCGCATGGAGATGATTCGCAGTACGTGTTGAAAAATCAACTGGTACACCGGATCATTTACTTGTGAGTAGTGTGTTTCTCAAACCCGCACTGCGGGTTGAATCTATGGAAAAATATGAGCGTTATCCAAGAAAGCTAGTGAAAAAATGCTCTAATGGTCTGCATCCTCTCTTTTACATCACACGCTTTCTCAAAGACCTGTCGCTACCTCTCGATAAGTTCTCTTGATATACACGCTCTTTCTGCGGGTGTGAAGAAACAATCGGGGTCCGTATGCAGAGTCATGGACCAAGTTATAGGGTAAATCATAGTCTACAAAACAGTGTGATAAACAAGAGAAAAATAATCGAGCTTCTTGCATTGATTCGGGTCTCTCGCCTTGTTCTCTCCTCCTATATTTTATCCTATATTTTGATACATGATTGCATACGGGTCCTGATCGAAAGTCTTCTAAGAGGTCTTCTGAGAGGCCAACATTTGGTTTATTTACACTCTAATAAAAGGTTTGATGGTTCGTGAGTCACTTCAACTGGTGAGAACTTTTAACGCATTGTCATCTGCATTATTGAAAAACAGACGAAAAATTCAAGTCTGTGAGCTAACCGTCCCTCGCTCGAAGATCGCTCGTTCATTCAGTTTTCGAAATGAAATTTTGGTTATAGACTGCTTTGTCATAATTTGAAGTCAACTGTAGTCGACACTTGCCGTCTACCGTAGTCGTAACTTGTAATCTACCGTAGTCGAAAATATAACCATCAGTTACAGAGAAGAATGGCGGATGACAACGCGGCCACCCCCGCGCCAGCAACAACAACAGCAGCAGCAGTGGCAGCGCCGGCTGTGGGAGTGACAGTGGAGGAGCCACTAGATCTGATCAGACTCTCACTTGATGAAAGAGTGTATGTAAAGATGAGGAGTGACAGGGAGGTGAGAGAATTTTTCGGAGTTCAGGGGCAATGTCATCTTTGTAGGCACTGTTAGTCTATAGAGGATTTCAGGCGCAATGTCATCTTTGTGGGCACTGTTAGTCTATAGAGGAGTTCAGGGGCAATGTCATCTTTGTGGGCACTGTTAGTCTATAGAGGAGTTCAGGGGCAATGTCATCTTTGTGGGCACTGTTAGTCTATAGAGGAGTTCAGGGGCAATGTCATATTTGTGGGCACTGTTAGTCTATAGAGGAGTTCAGGGGCAATGTCATCTTTGTGGGCACTGTTAGTCTATAGCAGGGGTTCAGAAGCAATGTCATATTTGTGGGCACTGTTAGTCTATAGAGGAGTTCAGGGGCAATGTCATCTTTGTGGGCACTGTTAGTCTATAGCAGGGGTTCAATAGTGACCGGATCGGGCCCGTCGGCGGATACATGTACACACACTATTGACAAAAAACTCCCTCTCTTTTCTTACCCTTTTCCTTCATCCCCTCTTCTTTTTTCCTCCAAACTTTGAGCGGCGGATACATGTAAACCCAAATTGGGCGGCTCCATTTAGCCACCGGTCTATAGAGGCAATATTACAGTTTTGAAAGACATGGCAAATGTTCAGATGCAATGGGACTGTTTGAGGTTTCAGTTGATGTATAAAAGCAATGTTACACCTTGCAGGGCGAAGTTGATGCTAAGGGGCAAATTTACTGTTTTAGGTCTTTGTTAGTAAAACGCGTTGAAAAAGACCCGCCGGTGACATTATAAAGTAGTTTGTCGAGAAATACAACAATGTTAAATAAGAATCGACCTTTATTCAAGCCTTAAATAGATAGGGTGAAGGTGTGTGAAGAAGACCTAATGACAAAGTCATGTTCCGGACGTCGATTGTTGTCAGATTCGAGGTCGCCTACATGCCTTTGACCAGCATCTCAACATGGTTCTCTCGCAAGTGGAAGAGACCATCACCCATGTAGAAGTGGACGACGAGTCCTTTGAACAGGTTAGATCTTCTGACGGTGTTCCAATTAGATTATGCATTTCACTTTAAAAAATTTCAAGTGAAAAAACCAATAGAACTGTCACAAAAACGTGAGTTCATTGGGGGGGGGAATCAGGGTGTTTTTATGACTCGCACTGCGGGTTAAAAAACTCTATGTGATTTATATAACCCCGAAAAACATTGAAATCTATGCGCTTGTGAAAAAATTCTCGGATTTTTCGTAGGGAAAGTCCAAATCATTGGAAAAAATTGAATTTTGAACTCTGAAATTTTAAAAGTCTATGCGCTCGAAAAAAAGTTGTGCGGGTGCTAAGAAACACACTGGAGACAATACAGTATGACGGCAGTAATATAACAAGAACAATCAATAACATTCCTTTGAAAAGTGACATCATGCCTTGAGTGACTGATTAGATACGGTTCCAGTTCATAAAGAAAGAAAGGAACGCTAAATAAGATTTCAGATTTCCTACATCCTTTATATTTGATATATGTAATATAAAATTGTGATTTTATACATCTTAAATTCTTAAAATTTTTCATACATAAAAAAACATGATTCAGGAAATCCATAATAGGACGAACGTATAGTGAAAGGGAATAGGAAGAACTGGAATAAAAAGGAAAAAGGTGGCGACCGGCTCAGGAGAAGTCTTCGGGTAGAAGGGATACTGTTGTTGCTTGCTTATTAAGAGTTCTTCCCGCGGTAGTGGGCTCAGGTGCTTATCTTTTACTGTAACCGTATTTTAAGAGCCACTCTTTCGTTACGTAACGAAAGAGTGGCTCTTAAAAGACGGTTACAGTTAAAGATAAGCTCCTGAGCCCACTACCGCGGAAAGAACTCTTTCTTTTGCTTTCCTCTGTGTCCCTCTTTCTCTCTCCCCTCTTCCCATTTTGTCTTCATCTCTTCTTAGAAAGATCTTCCTATTTTAAGGTATATCTGAAAACGAAGCGACAAATCCCGATGCTTTTTGTGCGGGGAGATTCTGTTATTCTTGTCTCGCCACCGATGCGGAGTGCCGCCGTCTGAGAGATTTCATCTGACTTGTCAACCCATCAACACACAAAATCTCATTTTCATTATTCATTCCTTCACTGTTTAAGTATAGTTTTTTAATGTTTAAATATTCTCCATTATATTCATTTAGTTTTTTGAGTCGTTTGAAGCTGACTTTGAATGAGTTTCAAGCGTTCGAACGTCGATTAAAATATAGAATACTCTTGAACAATAAATAACTTTTTTCCAAATCGAAATTTGATAACAGTGGAAAAAATGAAAGTTGAGAAGCAGAATCGAAAAAGAAACAAAATCATGTTTTCTATGTTGTTATAAATAACTTCAAATTGATCCTTTTAACTTCCAGTCTAGGTCGGAACTGGAAAAAGAAGAGGGGAACAGAAATGGTAGAGAGAGAGAGGAAGGGAGTTGGAGAGAAAAGAGGTAAAGAGAATTCTTGGTGAAACTTGGTCACGCATGAGAAGTACCGAAGAATGGAGAGAGAAGGGAAAGACACATTTGAAATGAAAGCGAATCGACAATGTGAGGGAGGAAAGTATTTGCAAAGATACTATACCTATCGATGTATCATTCATTCACCACCAGGATATGCAACACGAACAGTTGAGAAGGTTTATACATCTATACATTGATGGTACATATACTTTTTCAATTTTCTAAATTTTGAATTTGGTTGACCGGATAGGCTCATTGCTAAATATTTATTTGTTCTCAGTAATTGCTGACATTGTTGAACAATAAGAATTTGAATGATAGGAAACATCGTCGGAGGAAGAAGAAAATTTGGCGTTGAGCTGGATAGTTTTGGTTGATCGCTCAGCATTTCAACCTCATTATTCCGAAGAGCACGAGATTTTATAAGCACTTGTATGAAAAAAACGCATTTAACGCTTATGCCTTCATTTTCAAGAATAGAGAGATTTTTTCAGGTTATTAACCATTCTCTTAAGTGGAGTAACTTGTATTCTTACGCAATTTTGAACGTTACTAGACGTGATGCTGAACAATCAACATTACAATTGTGCAAACTGTCGCATTCTGCCGTTCAGCTTCCTTTATTTTCCTACTCTTATCACCGATGTGATGCGCTCGGGCCAACATCCTAACCTGGAAATATTTCTCCTTATTTCACTTCAGCTCAACTTATTGCGATGAAGCATACATACATGAAATAAACTGTCACATTTCTGATGATGCTCGGCCGCAAAGCGCTTGTCTGGTGGAATCTTTGACTCTGATACCGGGTTGTAGTGAAATGAACATATTAGATTCGCCTAAACTGCCAGGTTTAACAGTGCATTCTTCCCTTCTCTTTTTTTCAAGAAACGGCGGCTCTCCTTACCTCTCGCCTCTTCTATGAAGCCACTTTGACCCCTTCGTCGTATCATCCATTGGCTGGTTTCGAACGGCTATCAATGATCTTCTCCCCATTTTTCTGCTCCTACTTACCATCAAAAGCTCCTTAGCCTTTTTTGAACCACGTTTTCTTCCCTTCACCTTATAAATACATCCCATCACGCACTAACAAATTTCACGTGATACATTTGTTTAGCGTAATAAGAAGTTCAAATTCAGGGAGTTTGTGATGCCGGAGAAATAAATTTAAATTTGCCGGTGACAAGAGAGAGTAGCATTCCGAAGTGACAAGAGAGAGTAGCATTCCGAAGTGACAAGAGAGAGTAGCATTCCGAAGTGACAAGAGAGAGTAGCATTCCGAAGTGACAAGAGAGAGTAGCATTCCGAAGTGGGATTTGAAAATCAAATTGAAATCAGATTGTGCTTGCATTAATAAGGACAATATTTTGTGCGAAGTTCACTTTGGAGTTGGGGTCGAGGACTTTCTATCCTAACAGAATTGATGCGCTTGAGGTATACCTAAAAATTGTTTGGAATGGTTTCACTGAATGAGACCATAAGGAGAAGATTTGGCGTCACCCCCATCGACGAGAAGATGCGCGAAAATCGGCTGAGATGGTTCGGCCATGTCACCAGAGCATCACCGGAAACTGTAGCCAGCACAGCCTACAATCTCGAAGTGGACGGCCGGCGACCGAGAGGGCGACCGAAGCAGCGATGGCAAGACACCATCAATGCGGACTTGAAAGCCAGTCATCTAAGCCCGAAAGATGCCCTCGATCGGGACAAGTGCAGAAAGAAGATCCACAAAGCGGACCCTGCCATCGCGGTACAACGCTAGGAAGAAGAAGAAGAAGTTTCACTGTGTCTATACAAGAAACCTGCTAAGAAATGTACCAAAGTCTGTTTCGCCCCTGCTCAGACAGATTTTGGTGCTCGCATGTTCTTTTGTTTTTGCTGCTACCCGGCTGAAAGTTCGTTGAGATGGAGGAGAAAAAAATAGGCGAAAATTTGTTAAGTAACAGCGTCTTAAGTGCATTTAAAAAAGTGTGCCTTTCTGTACTTAAAGTTCAAATTTATAACTGCAACAAATCAAAGTATTCAAAAAATATGGAGAGGCAAGCATGTCTTGTTCACATCGATGCTGGGTATACGCTCCCCCGAATTGGAATTGTTCACATCAATGCTGGGTATACGCTCCCCCGAATTGGAATTTATCTTGAAATTTTAAATTGGATCCAATTTCTTTCGGATGCTCTTTCGGCATAGAAAGTTTTTGAAAAGAAATTAAACTGTAAAGCTATTAAATTTTATGTTTCAAGTAATGATTTGGCTCAAAGTTGACAGTTAATGGAAATAATACCAAAAAGAACATCACGCTATCTAACACTGACTCGTTAGAGCGGAAATCAGTGGCCGTATCCACCAATATCGCGGGGAAGTCTTGCGCAACTAGTTAACCAAACGTTCAAAACCTATAAATTTAATTAATACTCCAAATCATAATAAAAGGTTTGAAACATGTAATGGTTATTTGAAAAGATCAAAATATTTATTGGTTTTTATGAAGCTTTTTTGAACGTTGAGTTTAAGAGCGTTCATAGTTATCTCATTATACGAGTAATGACTCATCTCGAAGATTATAAAGTATGAAAAGTCGTATAAAAGTTCTATTAGGGTTGAATATTACTGAGAAGTAGTCTGAACCCTCCCCTCTATGAGCAAAGATGAAAAGCCGTGTAAGACTGTCTAATGCAGCTGTTTGTGTAGGAGAGAGTAAATTAACACCACAAAGAAGTCAATCAATGTTTCAGAACAGCATCGATTTCCGGGCCATTCTCAATTCAGAATCCAAAGTTTATACGCTCTTATATTACATATAACATCTAGTCTGTTATGCTATTTCTTCCTAGTAGGAATCAATGTTTTCTACGTTCCTGTCAGCCTCAGAATTTTTAAAAATCATTTTCTTTATCTCTCTCTTTGAATCTCTTTATATCTCTCTCATTTCGTTGGTTTTTTTCCAGTTACGGTGAATGCACAGGACGAGCCTAACTATCCATTTATGAGTTGCGTCGCCAAGGCACCGCCTACTTCCGCCTAGCTCCGCCCTCCCTCCGCCTGCGCCGTCCAATGGTGCGCGAGGTGTTGCTGGGCAGTGGGCGGAGCTCCGTCAGGCTTTGGCGGTGAAGCGATAAGTTGGCCGAGGTAGGCGAAGAAGTGCTCGAGCATGGACTGGAGGGAGTACGCGGCAAACTATGCAAGTTGCGCCGGCAGCCATGGAGTTGGAGGGGGTGGCGCCGTATCGGGTTCTTCAGGCGCTGCCAGGTTGCCATTCCTCATTCAGCATTCTTCACATGGCGCGCAGGGGATGCTCTCTGAGTTTCCTCTGTGCCTACCCGCACACATAAGGTTTTTCCACACTACTCTCACTGCACATGTTTTTGTACTGTCGATTAAATATTTTGTTCTTGATTGTCTCAAGAGTCTACAAAGCAGTTCTCAGATCTGGCTCAGTCATTTCTTGTTTTTAAAGAGTACTGTTAGCTAGTTGACAGTGTTCTACAGGCTCTCGCTGTGTTTATAGTATTTTAAAACTCAGTGGTTCTCGTTTTGGGATCTGATAGGTTTATAACCTTTCAGTTCACTGTACAGGAAAGTGAACGTGGATTTGTTTTTTTTTCAACCGTAATCGTTTCAAATATTTTCCATGTTATGTGCTCATTCTTCAGATGGCGAACCATTCCCTGCATTCCGGATGGAAACGCCTCCGGGCACACTGGAGTGAATCAATTAGGCGGTGTCTTCGTGAACGGCCGCCCGCTGCCCGATCACATTCGCAACCGCATCGTGCATTTGGCGCATGAGGGAGTCCGACCTTGCGATATCAGCCGGCAACTCCGCGTTTCCCATGGCTGCGTCTCTAAGATTCTCGGCCGCTACTACGAGACTGGCAGTATACGGCCAGGTTTGTATCACCCGGTGATATTGCAAGGAACGGTCGCCGACTGAATGAATCGTGTTTGCGGTAATAGCGTCACGGAGAGACTTAAATATATACCATAATGAGTACATGACATTCACTTATATTTGAGACATAATACGGAAAATTTTATTCGAGTCATAAAATCTCTTCAAACGAAAAAGGTAATTGTGGCTTGTTTCCAAAAGATTACATCGTATATTATATGAAATATTTTTGCTTTGTTGAATAGAAATCTTCCGAAATTGAGGGTAAACAAATTTTTCTTTCCCTTTTGAATGTTAGTCCTTGTTTTCAACTACATAGTTCTTCTTTATAGTTCTCGAGCTTTTTTTATTCAAATCTTTTTATGCCCAGTTATTTCTGCTTTTAGACAATAGAAAAAACATTTTCGGTCACGCAATAAAGACAATCTGATATTATAGCGAGAGTGACATAGCTCTCTTTTCTGAAAATGCTTGCTAAAATTACATACATATCTGCCTATGCAAACTTGAGACTACAAGAACTTTAGATTTCTGACATTTAATTGACGACTCGTGACTCTGTGATTTCTGTAAGATGTCTGACTCATTCAAAAGTCAAATAGAACGTCCTGTTTTTGAATGAAATCTCTCCCTGTATATCATATAAGTTTATGCCCTAGTCGAAGCTCTACATGTTTTGACTAATTAATTTTAGGTGTACGACTTGTAACTTTAGAGTGAAAAGTTTTTTGACCATGAATTCTAGTATTCTAGTATTCGAACTTCTCTGTTCATGACTAGTGACTCTGTAGAGCTCACAACTATTCGTTTATGACTAGAGTTTCCAGTGAATTTGAACATGACTTATATCGGAAGGGAAAATGTATTCCTTCCAGGTGTCATCGGTGGCAGCAAGCCAAAGGTGGCCACGGCACGCGTCGTTCAGTGCATCGCCGCCTACAAAACGGCGAATCCTACGATGTTCGCGTGGGAGATTCGCGAGAAGTTGCTGACGGAACGCATCTGCGAGCCGGACAACGTCCCCTCCGTCTCCTCGATCAATCGCATCGTCCGTAACAAGGTTGGTTTTGATTATAACTAACAGATTGGTTAAGATAGACACGACCCAGTTCTATCCTGTGAATAAGTTTTGTTTGCAATCGTTTTTTAACCTTTAAAAAAACCTATTTCGAAAAGTTTCTTAAACTGACGCACGGTTCAAAGTTCGCCGTCTCTCTCACATTTTCCCCTATGCCTAGAACGATGATGTAGCCCCTAATTCACCGAGAAGTTCGCCGTCTCTCTCACATTTTCCCCTATGTCTAGAACGATGATGTAGCCCCTAATTTACCGAGAATTTCGCCGTCTCTCTCACATTTTCCCCTATGCCTAGAACGATGATGTAGCCCCTAATTTACCGAGAAGTTCACCGTCTCTCTCACATTTTCCCCTATGCCTAGAACGATGATGTAGCCCCTAATTTACCGAGAAGTTCGCCGTCTCTCTCACATTTTCCCCTATGCCTAGAACGATGATGTAGCCCCTAATTTACCGAGAAGTTCGCCGTCTCTCTCACATTTTCCCCTATGACTAGAACGATGATGTAGCCCCTAATTTACCGAGAAGTTCGCCGTCTCTCTCACATTTTCCCCTATGCCTAGAACGATGATGTAGCCCCTAATTTACCGAGAACACATCAGCAATCAACTTATTTTGATAGAAAAAGTCTTAACAGGGCTTGAAATAGCGCTCACTCAAAATCTTGTTATCGAAAAAGACACTTTATTTTTAGTTATACGTTTGAAGACAGTTTTCCTGTATCTTCGTTATCTTCGTTACTTGCCCTGGTTGACAAGAAAACATTCAAGACGCAACCTCACTGCTTATTTTGAAGGGTTGTTTCTGATAAAGAATTGATCTTTACTAGTTCTTCTTTCGACGAAAATTCAAGGTACAATTGGCCTATATAAACAAGAATTCAATACGTGTCAACAGAAATTGAAGATGAAGAAAACAAAAGCTAATCTTACCTTTTTTGTTGAACAAAGCAAAATTTTGTTTTTATTTCTTCAATGAGGATTCTCAAGTATTTCAAAAGTGATTCAAAACTGCAAGATATCTTGTGCATTAGAAGCTTAACAAATTCGCCTGAATAGACTCGCTACTATTATAATATTCATGCTGAGTTAAGTTTCTCAGGCTCAAACAAAAAGCTTTTGTCTTCAGTCCTTCTACAAGAATATTGACTGTTCGGACCATCTAGAAGTAGAAAGCTCAGCTCTAAGCCATCTAGAAGTAGAAAGCTCAGCTCTAAGCCACAGAAATGTTCAAAGCTCCTCTGTTTTCTTGAGAAAACTCAATCCTGGGATAGAAAAAACCTGGGCTAATAGTTTTTCCAGGAAGTACATTAGAGTCCGGTTAAAAAGAGAGCAATCAAGATGTATCAAGACAGTTCTGCACCTAAGAAATATGTAGCTTGGGGAGTTGATAGTAGTTGCTTGGCTGATAAAGGTGAAAGAAGTCTACGCCTATCGACAGTTCTTTTTCTCCTTGAATCAGACTGATATAGTTTATGTAAGTTGATTCCTTATGTTATGTTGAGGTCTTTTAGAGCATGTAGTTGACCAAGTTGGTGCTTCCAAATATGGGCTGTCAGGAAAATTGCGGGAAACTATGACTTGTCACATTATGACGATGACCTCCCCGAAGTCCATGTTGGGTCCGTGTTGTGTGTATTCAGAGATTGAATGCCAATTAGACCTCTCTATTTCTCTATTTCTCTACTTCTCTTTTCCTTACTTCTGTCTCTTTCTATCTTATCCTCTCTTTCTTTATCTTTTTATCCCTTATATCTTTCTAGTTCTCCGTCTTTTCATCTTTCTTTCTCTCTCGCTTTATCCTTCTCCCTTTCTTTATCTCTCTCTTTTTTCTCTCTTTTGATTTGAGTTCTCTCTCTATCGCATCTCTTCCCGAAATGTCTCTGAATGCATCATCATCCAGCTAACCCTTTCACTCGATTCTCCCTTGTTTATGCTCATCGCCAAGTCCTCTTTTCATAATCTGACAACATTCCATAATCTCTCTCTTACCATCACCTATTCAAGCGGATTTCCGCTCCAACAACGAACTCAAAAGCGAAAGTAAGTGGGTGTTTGAAAAGGATAGTAAGTCAGTGAGTGGTTAACAAAGACAGTCAGTTAGTTAGTCGATTAGAGGATTTAAAATCAGTAAGTTGTTCACAGAATAGTAAGTCAGTCAAGGGTTAAGTAAGTGGCTTACAGGACAGGATAGTCAGTCAGTGACTGGTTGAAAGACATAAGAGCAAGTCACTAGATAGAAGTCAGAGAGTCATAGGAAATCCTTCTAACAGCAAATTCCTGAGCACACCGATGAGCTACAACACCTCTAGTCAATAATCGGAAGTTTGAACTCCTCGCATTTAGAATAAACCTGTTGAGACGCGCAAAGTAGGTTGTATACTAGCAGATGGAAAGTATTTTTCAAACAAACTAAATACATAGAATATATAATAATAATAATAATAATAATAATAATAATAATAATAATAATAATAATAATAATAATAATAATAATCTTCCTCGCGCTTGTTCCCGCCTCGCGGCAGGGTACGCGCTCCCCTGAGATGCAGGACAGTCCTATCCTGGTAGAACCAGTGGCTGCCTGCTAGATCACTGCTAGTGTGATTAGCAGCAGTGGGGAGAGTCAGATTCGTGCGTGAGCACTACCAACATTTCTTAACCCCCCTGGTTTGGGTGGATCTGTCCGGGGTGGGAGTCGAACTCGGGACTCTTCGCACAATAGTAGAACACACTACCATTATGCCACACCCGGACATAGAATATGTCCTTCAGGTATTCCCTCCATTCTCTCATTCCTAATATGCATGTAATGGTCTTCATGCGATATTCACATTTTAGGTTCTTGAACATTAAAAAAAATCTTGTCGAGAAATGATGTTATGGGAGGGACATTGGGCAATTCTAATGTAGACTATAGTAAATAAAATAAAAACATACCCATTTTCTCTATTTGTATTCTAGCATTAAACGAGGCGAGTAATCAATCAATCAATCAATCAGTAGACCCATAAATGCTGACCTAGGTTCAGTAGCTATAAGTTCAAAGTTGTTCGACGCATGGATAAATCGGTGTTTCAGTAGAAAGACTGAAACACCGACTTGTCGGTGCGTCCAACAATTTCGAATCGAAAGACACAGGTCTTTATTATAACTCGCTGTAGAATATTGAATTTTAGATCGTATCTAGTTTTTTTTGTTGTTGAAAACTTCTGAGGACAGTTTTGATGAATCGCCATTGGACCCCATGATTCCTACAGCCCGTAACAGTTAGAAAAGTATAATTTTTCGTAATTCTTTGATAGTCTTCCGATATATTAAAAAATCATTTTATTTAGCTCACACTTAGGGGTTGATTAAAATTTTCAAAAAAGTGCCTCACTGCAGTTCAAAAAGGTAAAAAAACCGATCAATTAAGGCCATATGATCTACCCCAGTTCGAGGGGCCCGTGATACGCTCAATTAATGCTAAATCTCTACATGAACAACATCTGAAAACTCTCATTGTGCACGGGAATGAAGAATGAACGAATTATTAAAATTAATCAATTAATTTAGTAAGACAATGAATAAATTGATGAGTGAATTAGCGAAGTAATGACTGAATCAACGAAGAGAAGTGAATGAATAACATTGGTTTTTGCAGTCCGTCACAGGATCTCCGGAGCGGATGGGCCCCTCGGCAAGCGGAAGCGGAGACTCTTCCATGAGCGGAGGCCGCCTGCTTCCGCACACCTACTCCATCCATGATCTACTCGGAATCGAGCAAAAGCTGAATCTCTCGAAGCCCGAGTCACATCTGCTTTTCCCGCACTCCCTGCTCGGCCCTCCTTCTCATCAACTCCTCACCAACTCCTGTGGGCAGCACAGCTCTGCTCAGTCGCTCCAGTCCAAACCCACTCCACGTACGTTGCTATTACATGATAGGATTGATGTTGAATTCATTGTTTTCACATAAAACCATCCGTGTTTACAGAGATCTATCATTCAACTGAACACACATGAATAGATATTTGACGAGAAATGAAGAGTTTTTTCTTTAAAAAACATCGTTTTAACTTTTCTTGCTCACCGGGTAAAAGTTCCCGTGAGAGAAGATATCCTATAAAAACAATCGACTCATCCCTAAGTGACTGCCAGTGCGTATCGCAGTATTTTATTGAGTCGATTTCACACGTTTTATTAATTTTCAGTATCACTAACATTTTATAGCCATTTTAAAATATTTTCGCCACTGAGAGGCAGTAGATGGCGTAGTGCGATTCCGCGCCGCTTTGGCCCGCGCATTGATCAAATCATGTTCATCAAAGTGAATTCCGCTCTATTTGCAGAGGATGTCTCGAGCTCGTCTTTGCGACTCTGTATCGGCGAACCGCTTGCCCTTTCCTCCGGTTATCTGCCACCACCGGATATAATGTGGCCGGTGGCCTCCAGCGCCTCCCTGCCAGCAGCGCTTCCCTATGCCGGAGCGGAACAAACATCAACCTGAGGCCTCTTCCAACCCTCTTATTCCCCTTCCTCATTAGCCAGCAATACATTTCCCCATACTTCCCGCTCCAGGCAGGACCCTACTCCGTTCAATTTGCGTTTTCCATTTTTTCGTGTTACCGTGTACATAAAGAGATGAGTACCCTTTCGATGCAGATGTCATAAGTGAATTAGCCATGAAATGTAGCTTAAAGCTCTCTCTCAACATCCACTGTCTACTTTCTCTACCGTTTCTCCGACTCTCTCATTCTCCCTTCTTTCTCGTCGCTCTGAAAAGGGCTCCATGCAGTCTCTTTCTGCATTGAACTGCCACTACTCGCGATAATGCTCTCCCACTCTACTCCCAGGAGGAATCAAGGAGAAAGCTTCGAAGAGAGATTTCGGGAGAGAGGCGTGGGAGAGAAAGAGGGAGAGGGAGAGAGAGCGAGAAAGAGAGAGAGAGAGAAAGGGAAAGACAAAGCAAATTATCCCCACCATGGAAACAGTGCAATAAGAGAAAGTGAGCCCACCTCACCTCGGTCTTTCCCGCCTTTCATTCTGAGTGGTCCCTAACAAAAAAGGACCGCTGCGAATCCAGAAAAAATTCCCAATGAATTGTGCTTTTTTCTCACGTGTCTTTCATATGTCGCAGAATCTCTGTTTTCATCTTTCTTTCAACAGTAAACAATGGAGATTGGTACAAAAAGCCTTCAACAATTCACAAAAACAGTCAAAAACAACAACATCACCACAAATTGCTTCAAAAAACAAGTACAACATAAAGTTGTATGGGTGTGGCACATAAATATTATGTTTGGTTATTATGCGAAGGGTCACAAGTTCGACCCCCCGTCCCGGACAGTTCTGCGGGTAGAGGAATATAAGTAGTAGATCTTTATGCGGGAGTTTTAGCCGCCGTCCCCTCTGAAGTAGACAGATCAAAGTCGACCGAGATGCCCTGGAGTGCCGGCCTCAACAGGTCCACCGCGATCCTTGGCCTTTGCTTATTGGACTCGTCCAGTCGAATCCGGACTCGAAGCGGTGAGAAGAAAGAGATGGTCACGTCTCCGGCAATCACTTTGCCCGCAGACACATCCACCGTACACGTTCCTTCGCGTAGTACAACGACCGACTCGATACCGTACTGAGGCACGAAAACCTGCAACACTTTCTTTGCTTATCAGTCCCTTATAAACTTCTTTAAACTAACTTCAACACGAAAAATAAGCTAATTTATTAAAGTAGTTCTACACTATAACTTCTACTGAATTGATACATTTAACCTTAAAGTTACCGCGGTACCGCTTAGAGTATTCTTCGGAGCACTCTTCATCATCTTCCCTGCTACTACATATAATACCGACTACAGTACATCTTACTCCAGCATCTTTCCAGATACCGTATTAAAGGCTCTTTATCGGAATAGGATTCTTTTGTTTGTCTCCTACATCGTTTACGAGTGAGAGAAAGTCCTTGAATAGGAACGATGCCGATTTCAAAGGGGGGGGGGTCAAATATGCAATGACAGTAAGAGAACGAAAAAGCAGAACCGAAGTAGACAAACACACAACCTTCTCTTCGACCTTAAGTTTGCCCCTGTCTCCTCTTTTTTCAAAGCTCTTACTTCCATTCGCAGTCACGCTCAAAAACAAGCGGAAAAGTCATACGAACTAATCTCCTTTTTTAGGTAGGACATAACACTAGGTTTCCGGCTCTGTTTTTTGCACTAGTTTCTTTGTTTTACGCTTGGATAACCCTCCTCTTTCCTGTGATTTTTTCTCTTTTCTTCTCTTTTCCTTCTCCTTGGAGCCGTCTCCTTGTATATCTCTCATATTCTCTAAGTTCTTTTCTTAACATTCATTCATTTATTCCACGTCTTCGTTTTTGCAGAGAAAAATCTTCTATAACACTATATTTTTCTCTAACAGCTTCTTTTAATAACACTCTTTACCAGATTTAAAAAAGTTTTTTCTAACTTCTCTCTTTTACACTTCCTCGCTCTACACCTCTCTCTCTCTCTCTCTCTCTCTCTCCTCTACCTGTATTCCATTCTGCCTGATGCCAATGACGTAGGCTTCCGCTTCCTCCTGTCGCCCGCGGAAGAACACGAGAGTAATCAATTGAACTGATTGTCTCCCTGCATATTGAGCTTGCTTGTGCCTGCAACTCACGTCTGCCTGATTCAGGGTCTCGACTGGAAAACCGTACCACCGTGATGGTCTCATTCCTCGATAATCCTGAGTTTTTGACCAAGAGAATTCGAATTTCTCTTCAGTTCTATCACCATAAGGTGTAGACCGTTCAGATTTCGCATCTTGAAGTCGTTTCGATCAAAACCATAATCATCCGTTCTATTTTATTAATGTGTTCTTGGTCGATACAATGAAAATCAATATCTTTCAATTCACGACGTCTTGAGTTATCTTTTTTTCTAAATCACCTGTAGTTGATATTTTGGCAGATCTTTTTGCACTTTTCTTGCGAGAGGAGACCAGCTTCGATGGAGTCCGCTCCTATCGATGCAGCTAACAAGCGATGCACTATCACATCCGCGTATCTGAAAACACTTCCTTTTCTCTAATAACTACTACCTATTAATCTCTCTGTCTCACTGCACTCCACTCGCCTCTTTTACTCTCTCTCTCACTCTCTCTATCTCTCTCTCTCACTCATTCACTTACTCTGTCACTTTCTCTCTCTCTTTCTCCCTCCGTCTCTCGCTGATATTTTGTCTCTACCTCATCTTTTTTCTCTGTCCCTCAATACAAAAAAAACGCCAATGAATTGCTCATACACATGAGTGAAATTGAAAACTTTTCAAGTCCATGATGAGTTTTCAAGTCCATTTCTCAAAGAGAAAAAGGCTTTACTAGAAGATTAATAGTTGATCATTTGATTGATTGTTCATCTCGACAACACTGTCAACTCATCCCTTGATGCGTTGAGTTCTGGATGATTCTATAAGGTTTCAAGCTATTCTTCGATATCGTAGTTGTCTCACCTCCTAATTGGAGATGTGAAATGAGTGTAAATCGCCGTCGCCAGACCAAAGTGGGCGTAGGCGTCAATTGGAACAGTTCCTGGAGGTTTTGGTAACTCATTGCAGGTGAAACGAGAATGAAATCAATTTAATAGAAATACTAGGGAAAAGGAACTTCATACATGTAGATTAAAAAATATGAGACTGAATTTATGAATGATAGACTAGAGTGATGAGAAGGTTAATGTAGAAATAAAAAAGAAGAAAGCGATGAAAAAGAGATAAATATAAAAACGATAGAAAATAGCGTAAGGTGATAATAATGAAGTATAATACTTATTAAAAAACAGCTATAAAAAGAGAGTAATAGATAGCGAGAGAGCGTGAGACCTGCGGAGAAATAGACAGCTTGCGTCATGCATCGAGTCGCAACCATGCGCAGCAGGCGGTTCAGCATCGGATTTCGCTTGTCGACCGCGCGGTCGAGCGAGTCCGCCAGCACCTTCCCGCTGTCGCATCGAATGTCGTATCCGCGGTGCTTCGCCGCCTTAATCAGTAAATTTATCAGTGTTTTGAGGAATAGATTCTTTATCATCGACTGAGAGAGACGTTTGAGAAAGGTACAAAGATGAAGCATTCCATAGTTCACTAAGATATTGAAGATATATGTAGAGAGAAGGCGAATAAGAAAGTACTATAAAAGGCAGAGAAAGAATGAAAAAAGAAAATAAAGAGTTGAAGAGAAATGGAAGAATGATAATTGCTGACAGTAGAGAAAGAGAGAAAACGAGAGCAAAAGAGAGAGAGAGAGAGAGAAAGAGAGAGTGAGAAAAAGTTTCAAAGCTGAATAGCTGAAAGAGAGAGAGAGACATACTCAATTAAGAATGACCGAGTGCTCTGTCAACAGTTGAATTCATAAATCATCTACTCTACCCATCATTTACGCTACTCCATACAAGTTGTGGATAGTAAATAGTAGTATCATAGAGAGAGAGAGAGAGAGAGAGAGAGAGAGAGAGAGAGAGAGAGAGAGAGAGAGAGAGAGAAAGAGAGAGTGAAGGAGATGAGATACAAGAAGAGATATGTTAACTCGAGTAAGTATCCGTTCATCATAGAACCTGCCTGTTCGTTACATCCTTCATAATTAACTATTTCTAGTATACTCGATTCATTCTTCTGCTTTCCCGACACTTCCATCATCGCAAGTAATTACCCATAATGTTGTAAGAAAAAAACCTAGGCGAACATTCACAAGTTTAAAGTTTCAGGAGAAAGATAAAAGCAACACAAGAGATTCCACAAACAGAGAAAGAGGAGAGTGAGAGAGAGAGAGAGAGAGAGAGAGAGAGAGAGAGAGAGAGAGAGAGAGAGAGATAACGGACAAAGCGACAGGGAAAAAGAAAAGAAGAGTAAGGAAAGAGACCGAAGTCATAGGTATAATTCGACTCTTCCTTCCTATTAGTTTCCGTCCATGATCACACGACGCTGTAAAAGGCTCATGCGTATTTCTTTCTTTCTCTACGTATGGCGTGAGAAATTAGCAATACAATCAACATGCTCTCTACGTCTCTTCTCTCTCTCGGAATGTGTTCCTTCTCTCTTCTTCTTTCTTTTTCTGTCTCACTGTCATTTCTTTCTGTAAGATGCTTTCTACCTACTCTCCAACTACTTCTTTTTATCTCTCTCTCTCTCCCTCCCTTTCTCTCTCTCTCCCTCCCTTTCTCTCTCTCTCCCTCCCTTTCTCTCTCTCTCCCTCCCTTTCTCTCTCTCTCCCTCCCTCTCTCCTTGTTCTCACACGATTCCATCTTTCTTTGTTACCTCTTATTTGAACAAACAGAAGCAGAATGGGGATGAAGGGATCATTTCTGACTAGTTACTGTACAGGAATCATTGGAATAAGCCAAGTCCCGATAGGATGAAAAGAAAGCGATAAAGGGTGGAGATGGCTCAACTGAGGTCAACGTAGGGAATGGATGGAGCGCCGGATGTGAGAGAATGTTTTGATGAGGGAGACAGGCAAGGAGAGAAGGGTGAGAAAAAAGAGAGGGGGAGAAATATAGAAAAGATAAGAGAGCGCAATGGAAAGAGAGAGAGTAGTAAAATATGTGAGAGAGAGAGAGAGAGAGAGAGAGAGAGAAAGAGATAGAAAGAGAGAGAGATCCAGGCCAATGAGAAAGCGTAGAGGCGAAGGAGAGAGATATTACCTGTGAATTGGGGATGTTGACAATGACAAGAATACAAGTACAAAACTTGGACCAGATTGGAAATGAGGAAGGAGAGGGGAACTTGAAGAAAGAAAGAGGGCGAGAGAAAGAAAAAGAGAGTGAGAGAGAGAAAGGGAGAGAGGGAGAGAGAAAGAGGGAGAGAGAGAGAGAAACTAAGTCGGCAAATATAAAAGTGTCTTGAAAGAAGTTGCAATATGCGGTAAAGCGAGATTCAAAGGGAAGAAAAAAAAACTGATTACACACCAAGATTGGAAAAAAAGCAAACGATAGCTGAAAGGATACGACACTTTTTAAGAGTTCCAATTCAATACCAGTACAACCGATCCCCCATTTTTTCCTTCATCCTATAAGAAGTCATAATTAAACATTGTACTCTCAAAGAACGCCGAATTTTCTTTTTTTCTGAAGCTTTTCACTAAACTTTCATGAGCCAAAATAGGTTCCGGCCTTTGAAAAGCAATACATGGCTCACTGAGTTAGAAATTGGTAGAATTTTTTTCGTTCAATCATCAAACAAATAAACGAGAAAAAATACTTGAAAATCAATTTTCACTTGTTTTTACATTTGGGGTTACAATAACACCTCTATGATAACAGGCCTCGCCTTCGAGGGCGCTACAGCGCACAACTCGCCTTCGATGGTGCAACAGCCCACGAGTTCCGACCATCGCAAGGGACCGGTTCATCCTCATCGGTACCGAGCGCGTCCTCAGGTGGCGGATGATGTCTCTCTGCACAAGTGCATTGAAGTTAGCGGGATTGCCCGTCGCGGACCAAAATTGGATAGTATAGTTCGTCAAAGGATGCCTGGGCATGCCACCGGATAGAACATCAGTCGATACTCCGCTATATTTTGTAAATACGACTCCAGGCGCCAGTAAAATAGCCTCTTGGCCTTCTCCGGTTAACGAATGGGTCTCGCGAAGAGGATCGCTGACTGTGGTGCGAGTGCAGACGGGAAAAAAATTTCTCCGGACTCGAAAAGGATCCTCACCAACCTAGCTCAAAGGACTCCCCTCGACAGGACCTATGGGCGAGCAACAACATGATAACAGGCCGATCGACTAAAGCGTTGCCGAGATCATCATAAACTTTTGAAAGCCCCTCTTTTAAAACTTGAAACCAGTGAGAAAAAAGATGAGAACTTTCACCCTTTTTACAAAAAACTACGGAAAAAACGAATCCTATTACGAAAAGAAGAAAGATGGGAACTTTTTCCATTCGTTCATATTGAAAATGTTTCAGCTCTCCAGATTCCTGAGTTAGCAATGCTTCTAAAACCCTCCATCTTTACCTGAATGAGGGGTTTGTAGCTGGCTTCCGCTGGTTGAGGATGTCTTCGCAAGAGGGCACAATCTGGATACTCCTCGAGAATCTGAAAGTATATTTTAATAATTAAACAGCTTCTTTTACCACTATTCGCTAGGAGTCCCGAACATCAAATCGAACTAACATCGTCATTTCTAGATCTTCTCTTCTCGTTAAGTTACAGGATAGGCCTTTTTCTCTTGCCATTCTTCCTTTTCTCTACCGCTCTCTGCTGCACGCAACAATATGGTAACTTCGGTATTCAAAAATTACAGGCTAAGCCATTTTCTCTTTGTTGGCTAAGCCAGCAAAGTAGACCTTTTTGGCCACGGAGATATTCGCCAGTAGCATGAATTCCTCCACCAATGAGTGAGTGTCCAAGTGCTGCTTATTCTGTAGGCCTTTTGGTGTCTTGCTATCCCAATCCATATCAAATCGAACCTGCACATCAGAAATTTGTAACCACGAACTAACAAAGAGGTACAGAGAAAGGAAGAAAGAGAAAGAGAGTGAATATTAAATAGAAGTATAAAACTGAGAATTTCATTAGGAGTAAAAGCAAAAGAGATATTCAGACAGAAGTGAAAGATATAGATATTTCAAAACATTTAAAGGAAAAGAAGATAGAAACTCAGCTAAACATAAATAGAAAAAGAGACAGAAACAAAGAAAGAGAAAGAGAAAGAGAGAAGACCTCAGATGACGCGAGAATGAGCGATCCGTCAGCTCTTCGCTGTTTTGTCAACAACTTCGATAGCTTCATGAGTATTCTCAATCCTCTCGCCAACTCACTTTCCTAAAAATAGGCGGAGATGAGCTGTGATGACCAGAATTCACAGCTAGAACTCTTTTTCAGTCCGTTTATCAATAGAAAATTTTACTATAAAAATCAGCACTTTCATCTGAAAAGCTTTATTTTGATCAATAATCACTACAATCTTCACCTGAAAACTGTTTCAAAATCCCATCCAATAACCTCTTGGAAGTGTACAAGTGCACCTTTGATTTTTTTTGAATCATTCAATAGTGAAAGAACTTATCAAAGCATGTACATACATAGATTATAAAGACAACTACTGAGGAAACGGCGGACTTTTAAGGGTGGACGAGAAGGTTCCATCAAAATGATTCTCATAGAAAACCGAGAATTCCGATCACTTCCTACTCAAAATAGCTCGAAGAGTTCATCCAAAGCGCTAATAAAAAAGACAAACTGACAGACAGTAAAACATTCAAATATTCGCTAACTGGATCGATTCCAAATCTGATTTGCTCACATCTGATTGGTTGTCCACGATATCCTGTGCTTGCTCGTATGAAAGCGCGGCCCGCGAGCAAATCAGGGACTTGTGGAACTTGGTCGAGATGATTTGGGCTTCGGCCGTCAACTGCCAGATCACACTGAAGGCGTATCTGCAATAGATAGAAGTTTCGATCCAATCTGAGTAGAGTAAGGGAGAGAGAGAGATAATGAATGAATGCCAAACGAATAGAGTCAAAAAACGAAATCAGGGTACAATACATTCAAAAACATCAGTAATCTATTATATAAAAAGAGATAAAAAATATACATAGGTAAAAAGTTGAATTTTTTTTTCGAAAATCTATACACCCGTGGCCATTACTAAAAGAACCGGTTAAATGTTTTTGAAATAAAATTTTGAATAACAATTACTCTAAAGAACATTTGAAAAGGGTAATTTCTTCCGAGTACTTTTTCAAATTACAACCTTTCTTCGCCTCCTCTCAAAGAACACAAGTTCCCGGACAAGAGTCCGGGCAACATGTCGATCCTCCGGTCCGCCAGGTATACGGTAGTCCCTCTAATAGCCGCCTCATCATCCATCTCCGTGTCAGGACGCACAAAGTGCGTGACGTCCGCGATGTGGACGCCAACCTGAGAATGTTGTCATTCGAGTGCAACGCTCATGACTAATCCAACTCAAGTCGAACAACGAGTACATATTGCGACTTCAATAGTGAGTTTTGACTATTCTATCAGTCATGACTTTGATGGCAATCTCATGATTTCAATATTCTCGATGTTTTCCTCATTTTTCTCTTTAAAACACTAGTTTTCTCAGTTTGTATTGAAAGTTTTTTCATCAAAAGATGTATTTATATAAAATTTGCATGACAGCAATTCTTTCACTTAGTTAGCACATTGATGAATAAATACAAGACTATATGAGCAACGTCGAGACTTCAATAGCAAATTCATCCATTTGATAGTAAAGTCGTGAAATCAATAGAAGTTTTGTGATAAGCAGCGTAATCATGAGTTGATCAGCCAATAACTGACTTCGATTACTCCTTCATCGAGTTCCCTCGCATGCAGCGCGTCGTCAATGTCCGTGCAGCCAAGCGGGTCCACACTGCAGATGCAGAGATGTCGCAGGTCGACACGCTCTTTAGAGGGCGAGGGCGCCCAATCCGCCGCCGGAAGACACGCGAGCACCGCTTGAGAGAACTCCGCGTGCGGAATGTCGTGCTCCAGGAGAAGAACCTGCGCATCAAGCATCGATTACAGTACGGAGCATGCACATCAAACCGAATGAAATTATTCATCTTTCTCGCCCTTTTCCCCGCTTAGCGGCAAAAACGCGTTCTCCTGGGATGAGATACAAGCCTAACCTGGATTAACCAGTGAATGTTTCCTAGGTCACCTCTAATATGCATTGCAGCAGTGAATAGAGTCAGATACGCGAAAGCGCTATCAACACTTCCCCCACCATTTGGTATGATTGGATGAGTCAAGGGTGTGGCTCAAACTTATAATAAGAACCTTCGCACAATAGTCGCTTATTCTTCCATTATGTCACGCTCAGTTTTTATGTATAGCTACTGGAAGTTGATTTAGAAAGAGAGAGAGAGAGAGATAGAGAGATAGAGAGAGAGAGAGAGAGAGAGAGAGAGAGAGAGAGAGAAAACCCAGTCACGAAAACAACTCACCTCATTCTCGACATCTCTCTCTCCAAGAGTCCCGAGCGATCGGACATAATGTCCTAGAGGATACTTGCTGTCTCTCGGCCAATTGTCGATTGAGACGACGATTCGTTGCGTCGCCAACGCTTCCGCTTGTTCCGTCTCAATTCTGATGCGCGGAATGAGCCGTTCCGCGGGGCAGAAGAGATGCCGCCGACCGCCTGAGGGTAATGCGAATTCTCTCAATTATTTTTCGTTTTTAAAGTTCATGTTTCTCAGTTTTTTTCATTGTGAGTCAATAAGGAATATGTTGAAGCGGCCTATGAGATAGAGAGAGAAAAAGAGGATGAGATAGAGAAAGAAAAAGAGGAAGAGATAGAGAGAGAAAAAGAGGATGAGATAGATAGAGAAAAAAAGGATGAGATAGAGAGAGAAAAAGAGGAAGAGATAGAGAGAGAAAAAGAGGATGAGATAGAGAGAGAAAAAGAGGAAGAGATAGAGAGAGAAAAAGAGGATGAGATAGAGAGATAAAAAGAGGAAGAGATAGAGAGAGAAAAAGAGGATGAGATAGAGAGAGAAAAAGAGGACGAGATAGAGAGAGAAAAAGAGGATGAGATAGAGAGAGAAAAAGAGGAAGAGATAGAGAGAGAAAAAGAGGATGAGATAGAGAGAGAAAAAGAGGAAGAGATAGAGAGAGAAAAAGAGGATGAGATAGAGAGAGAAAAAGAGGAAGAGATAGAGAGAGAAAAAGAGGATGAGATAGAGAGAGAAAAAGAGGAAGAGATAGAGAGAGAAAAAGAGGATGAGATAGAGAGAGAAAAAGAGGAAGAGATAGAGAGAGAGAAAAAGAGGATGAGATAGAGAGAGAAAAAAAGGATGAGATAGAGAGAGAAAAAGAGGAAGAGATAGAGAGAGAAAAAGAGGATGAGATAGAGAGAGAAAAAATGATGAGATAGAGAGAGAAAAAGAGGAAGAGATAGAGAGAGAAAAAGAGGATGAGATAGAGAGAGAAAAAGAGAGAAGAAGAGAGTAACAGAATAAAAGAGAGTGAGGAAAAGTGACCGAATGAACGGAAGAGAGTAAGAGCATCGACTTCTGCCAACCTTTCAGAATTGAAGGCAGGAGTATTCCGCAGTATGGCCGCCAGTTTCTACGAATGATTCCGACTACTTTGGCGCATGGTACAATCTGAACAGGGAAAAAAACAATAAGCAAGAACAAAAAACCATTTTTAATACTTAATTTTTGATGAAAATAAAGGAGCTGTTGATAGTTTTGGGGGAAAGTTTGATTCTTTGCAAACTTGAATTTTCGATCTAACATACGTTTCTTGAGTTCACTCTCGCAATCTTCCCATATCCTTGAGTCGACTCTCGCAATCCCACCATATCTTTGAGACCACTCTCGCAATCCCACCATATCCTTGAGTCCACTCTCGCAATCCCACCATATCCTTGAGTTCACTCTCACAATCCCGTCATATCCTTGAGTCCACTCTCGCAATCCCACCATATCCTTGAGTCCACTCTCGCAATCCCACCATATCCTTGAGTTCACTCTCGCAATGTTGTTGTTGTTGTTGCCGGCAAACGTATCGCGTCGAAGAGAGTTGGCTATGGAGGACCGCTCTCTCCCTCTCTCCCTCCTCTCTTTTTTTAAATATTTTTTTAAAAATACATCTCTTCTTTCCTTCACAATAGTCTCAGAAATGAGGCTACTTCTTTTGGTTTCATCCAGAGATCTTCCAACGTGAGTCTTGTTGGACGTCTAGCGCATTTGAAGAGATGGGCCACGTCGTGAGGTCCATTGAGACAGTCTGCGCAGTAGTCAGGTATCGAGTCATCGATCCGGTGCGGAGTTGGCTCAGCGTGCAGCGGGCTCTCTCACTCTCGCAATCCCACCATATCCTTGAGTCCACTCTCGCAATCCCACCATGTTCTTGAGTTCACTCTCGCAATCCCACCATAGTCTTGAGCTCACTCTCGCAATCCCACCATATTCTTGAGTTCACTCTCGCAATCTCACCATACTCTTGAGTTCACTGTCGCAATCTCACCATATTCCTGAGTTCACTCTCGCAATCCCACCATATTCTTGAGTTCACTCTCGCAATCCCACCATATTCTTGAGTTCACTCTCGCAATCCCACCATATTCTTGTTGTTGTCTTGCCCATAGGTCCTGTCGAGGGGAGTCCTTTTGGGATAGGTTGGTGTTGAGGATCCTTTTGAGTCCGGAGAGATTTTCTCCGTCTACACTCGCACCGCAGTCGGCGATCCTCTTGGCGAGACCCATTCGTTAACCAGAGAAGGGCAAGAGGTTATTTTAATGGCGCCTCGACTCGCCATTGAAAAGTATAGCGGAGTATCGGCTGATGTTTTGTCCGGTGGCATGCCCAAACCGGTCCGGCATCGCCCTCCTTTGACGAGCTATACTACCCAGTTTTGGTCCGCGGCGGGATTTCTCCCGCTACCTCCCAGCACGAATTCTTCGTAGGGAGGCGTCCCTCTATCCGCCACCTGAGGTCGCGCTCGATTCTGGACTGGATAATCCGGCTCCATCCGTGACAGGCTCTTAAGGCTGTAGAGTCACGAATGGCCACTGTTGCCAGTGTGTTTCGAGCCACCATATTCTTGAGTTCACTGTCGCAATCTCACCATATTCCTGAGTTCACTGTCGCAATCTCACCATATTCTTGAGTTCACTCTCGCAATCCCACCATATTCTTGAGTTCACTCTCGTAATCCCACCATATTCTTGAGTTCACTCTCGCAATCCCACCATATTCTTGAGTTCCCTCTCGCAATCCCACCATATTCTTGAGTTCACTCTCGCAATCCCACCATCTTCTTGAGTTCACTCTCGCAATCTCACCATACTCTTGAGTTCACTGTCGCAATCTCACCATATTCTTGAGTTCACTGTCGCAATCCCACCATATTCTTGAGTTCACTCTCGCAATCCCACCATATTCTTGAGCTCACTCTCGCAATCCCACCATATTCTTGAGTTCACTCTCGCAATCCCACCATATTCTTGAGCTCACTCTCGCAATCCCACCATATTCTTGAGTTCACTCTCGCAATCTCACCATACTCTTGAGTTTACTGTCGCAATCTCACCATATTCTTGAGTTCACTGTCGCAATCTCACCATATTCTTGAGTTCACTCTCGCAATCCCACCATAGTCTTGAGCTCACTCTCGCAATCCCACCATATTCTTGAGTTCACTCTCGCAATCTCACCATACTCTTGAGTTCACTGTCGCAATCTCACCATATTCCTGAGTTCACTCTCGCAATCCCACCATATTCTTGAGTTCACTCTCGCAATCCCACCATATTCTTGAGTTCACTCTCGCAATCCCACCATATTCTTGTTGTTGTCTTGCCCATAGGTCCTGTCGAGGGGAGTCCTTTTGGGATAGGTTGGTGTTGAGGATCCTTTTGAGTCCGGAGAGATTTTCTCCGTCTACACTCGCACCGCAGTCGGCGATCCTCTTGGCGAGACCCATTCGTTAACCAGAGAAGGGCAAGAGGTTATTTTAATGGCGCCTCGACTCGCCATTGAAAAGTATAGCGGAGTATCGGCTGATGTTTTGTCCGGTGGCATGCCCAAACCGGTCCGGCATCGCCCTCCTTTTACGAGCTATACTACCCAGTTTTGGTCCGCGGCGGGATTTCTCCCGCTACCTCCCAGCACGAATTCTTCGTAGGGAGGCGTCCCTCTATCCGCCACCTGAGGTCGCGCTCGATTCTGGACTGGATAATCCGGCTCCATCCGTGACAGGCTCTTAAGGCTGTAGAGTCACGAATGGCCACTGTTGCCAGTGTGTTTCGAGCCACCATATTCTTGAGTTCACTGTCGCAATCTCACCATATTCCTGAGTTCACTGTCGCAATCTCACCATATTCTTGAGTTCACTCTCGCAATCCCACCATATTCTTGAGTTCACTCTCGTAATCCCACCATATTCTTGAGTTCACTCTCGCAATCCCACCATATTCTTGAGTTCCCTCTCGCAATCCCACCATATTCTTGAGTTCACTCTCGCAATCCCACCATCTTCTTGAGTTCACTCTCGCAATCTCACCATACTCTTGAGTTCACTGTCGCAATCTCACCATATTCTTGAGTTCACTGTCGCAATCCCACCATATTCTTGAGTTCACTCTCGCAATCCCACCATATTCTTGAGCTCACTCTCGCAATCCCACCATATTCTTGAGTTCACTCTCGCAATCCCACCATATTCTTGAGCTCACTCTCGCAATCCCACCATATTCTTGAGTTCACTCTCGCAATCTCACCATACTCTTGAGTTTACTGTCGCAATCTCACCATATTCTTGAGTTCACTGTCGCAATCTCACCATATTCTTGAGTTCACTCTCGCAATCCCACCATAGTCTTGAGCTCACTCTCGCAATCCCACCATATTCTTGAGTTCACTCTCGCAATCTCACCATACTCTTGAGTTCACTGTCGCAATCTCACCATATTCCTGAGTTCACTCTCGCAATCCCACCATATTCTTGAGTTCACTCTCGCAATCCCACCATATTCTTGAGTTCACTCTCGCAATCCCACCATATTCTTGTTGTTGTCTTGCCCATAGGTCCTGTCGAGGGGAGTCCTTTTGGGATAGGTTGGTGTTGAGGATCCTTTTGAGTCCGGAGAGATTTTCTCCGTCTACACTCGCACCGCAGTCGGCGATCCTCTTGGCGAGACCCATTCGTTAACCAGAGAAGGGCAAGAGGTTATTTTAATGGCGCCTCGACTCGCCATTGAAAAGTATAGCGGAGTATCGGCTGATGTTTTGTCCGGTGGCATGCCCAAACCGGTCCGGCATCGCCCTCCTTTTACGAGCTATACTACCCAGTTTTGGTCCGCGGCGGGATTTCTCCCGCTACCTCCCAGCACGAATTCTTCGTAGGGAGGCGTCCCTCTATCCGCCACCTGAGGTCGCGCTCGATTCTGGACTGGATAATCCGGCTCCATCCGTGACAGGCTCTTAAGGCTGTAGAGTCACGAATGGCCACTGTTGCCAGTGTGTTTCGAGCCACCATATTCTTGAGTTCACTGTTGCAATCTCACCATATTCCTGAGTTCACTGTCGCAATCTCACCATATTCTTGAGTTCACTCTCGCAATCCCACCATATTCTTGAGTTCACTCTCGTAATCCCACCATATTCTTGAGTTCACTCTCGCAATCCCACCATATTCTTGAGTTCCCTCTCGCAATCCCACCATATTCTTGAGTTCACTCTCGCAATCCCACCATCTTCTTGAGTTCACTCTCGCAATCTCACCATACTCTTGAGTTCACTGTCGCAATCTCACCATATTCTTGAGTTCACTGTCGCAATCCCACCATATTCTTGAGTTCACTCTCGCAATCCCACCATATTCTTGAGCTCACTCTCGCAATCCCACCATATTCTTGAGTTCACTCTCGCAATCCCACCATATTCTTGAGCTCACTCTCGCAATCCCACCATATTCTTGAGTTCACTCTCGCAATCCCACCATATTCTTGAGCTCACTCTCGCAATCCCACCATATTCTTGAGTTCACTCTCGCAATCTCACCATACTCTTGAGTTTACTGTCGCAATCTCACCATATTCTTGAGTTCACTGTCGCAATCTCACCATATTCTTGAGTTCACTCTCGCAATCCCACCATATTCTTGAGTTCACTCTCACAATCCGACCATATTCTTGAGTTCACTCTCGCAATCCCACCATATTCTTGAGTTCACTCTCGCAATCCCACCATATTCTTGAGCTCACTCTCGCAATCCCACCATATTCTTGAGTTCACTCTCGCAATCCCACCATATTCTTGAGCTCACTCTCGCAATCCCACCATATTCTTGAGTTCACTCTCGCAATCTCACCATATTCTTGAGTTCACTGTCGCAATCTCACCATATTCTTGAGTTCACTCTCGCAATCCCACCATATTCTTGAGTTCACTCTCGCAATCCCACCATATTCTTGAGTTCCCTCTCGCAATCCCACCATATTCTTGAGTTCACTGTTGCAATCTCACCATATTCCTGAGTTCACTCTCGCAATCTCACCATATTCTTGAGTTCACTCTCGCAATCCCACCATATTCTTGAGTTCACTCTCACAATCCGACCATATTCTTGAGTTCACTCTCGCAATCCCACCATATTCTTGAGTTCACTGTTGCAATCTCACCATATTCCTGAGTTCACTCTCGCAATCTCACCATATTCTTGAGTTCACTCTCGCAATCCCACCATATTCTTGAGTTCACTCTCACAATCCGACCATATTCTTGAGTTCACTCTCACAATCCGACCATATTCTTGAGTTCACTCTCGCAATCCCACCATCTTCTTGAGTTCACTCTCGCAATCTCACCATACTCTTGAGTTCACTGTCGCAATCTCACCATATTCTTGAGTTCACTGTCGCAATCCCACCATATTCTTGAGTTCACTCTCGCAATCCCACCATATTCTTGAGCTCACTCTCGCAATCCCACCATATTCTTGAGTTCACTCTCGCAATCCGACCATATTCTTGAGCTCACTCTCGCAATCCCACCATATTCTTGAGTTCACTCTCGCAATCCCACCATATTCTTGAGCTCACTCTCGCAATCCCACCATATTCTTGAGTTCACTCTCGCAATCTCACCATACTCTTGAGTTTACTGTCGCAATCTCACCATATTCTTGAGTTCACTGTCGCAATCTCACCATATTCTTGAGTTCACTCTCGCAATCCCACCATATTCTTGAGTTCACTCTCACAATCCGACCATATTCTTGAGTTCACTCTCGCAATCCCACCATATTCTTGAGTTCACTCTCGCAATCCCACCATATTCTTGAGCTCACTCTCGCAATCCCACCATATTCTTGAGTTCACTCTCGCAATCCCACCATATTCTTGAGCTCACTCTCGCAATCCCACCATATTCTTGAGTTCACTCTCGCAATCTCACCATATTCTTGAGTTCACTGTCGCAATCTCACCATATTCTTGAGTTCACTCTCGCAATCCCACCATATTCTTGAGTTCACTCTCGCAATCCCACCATATTCTTGAGTTCCCTCTCGCAATCCCACCATATTCTTGAGTTCACTGTTGCAATCTCACCATATTCCTGAGTTCACTCTCGCAATCTCACCATATTCTTGAGTTCACTCTCGCAATCCCACCATATTCTTGAGTTCACTCTCGCAATCCCACCATATTCTTGAGTTCACTCTCACAATCCGACCATATTCTTGAGTTCACTCTCGCAATCCCACCATATTCTTGAGTTCACTCTCGCAATCCCACCATATTCTTGAGCTCACTCTCGCAATCCCACCATATTCTTGAGTTCACTCTCGCAATCCCACCATATTCTTGAGCTCACTCTCGCAATCCCACCATATTCTTGAGTTCACTCTCGCAATCTCACCATATTCTTGAGTTCACTGTCGCAATCTCACCATATTCTTGAGTTCACTCTCGCAATCCCACCATATTCTTGAGTTCACTCTCGCAATCCCACCATATTCTTGAGTTCCCTCTCGCAATCCCACCATATTCTTGAGTTCACTGTTGCAATCTCACCATATTCCTGAGTTCACTCTCGCAATCTCACCATATTCTTGAGTTCACTCTCGCAATCCCACCATATTCTTGAGTTCACTCTCACAATCCGACCATATTCTTGAGTTCACTCTCGCAATCCCACCATATTCTTGAGTTCACTGTTGCAATCTCACCATATTCCTGAGTTCACTCTCGCAATCTCACCATATTCTTGAGTTCACTCTCGCAATCCCACCATATTCTTGAGTTCACTCTCACAATCCGACCATATTCTTGAGTTCACTCTCACAATCCGACCATATTCTTGAGTTCACTCTCGCAATCCCACCATGTCCTACTTTGAAGACTTACACAAAATTATTCTTCATCATAAATCTTAAAATTCTAAGTTACAAAGCTTAAAGGCAGTGACACCTGGTTAAGATAAGGCATATGAGCCTTTCATAGAACACTATCGCACGGAATAGCAATGTGTCCCCCGTGGTGTAATGGTAACGCGCGCTCCCGGTTTGATTCGAGATGGTCTGGGTTCGATCCCGCCCTGTGGACTAGCTTTTTTCTGTACGATAGTTCAATTATTTGTCATACATCATCATATTTTTCAAATTCTTCAATTAGACGGTAAGAGAGAGAGAAAGAAGACAGATATACTAACATCTGCATCAATTTTGGCTTTTTTCGCCACGGGCGCTCCCTGGTCGTTCTCTTCTTCCTCAAGGGCATCAAATGCTTCCTCGTCTGCTCTCAAATTCACCTTCAAACAGGGAATTACACATAACTTAAGAACTAACAAGGTTTCACCAGATCTTACCTAGAGGTTTATTAGCAAGTGATTCGAAATGGTTGGAGATATACGGCCTAAAAATGTTTCTAGAAGGTGGATAAGAAAAGAAGAATTTAAACTCCTATTATAAAAAAATAGAAAATTCAAAAATATCACTTCTGTAGGCACTTATAAATTCATATTTACAACTGATGTCAGTATTAAAGTAACTACTCACAGTTATTCTCATCACTACCTTCAAAGCTATGAAACGGTAATTGATACCGTTTTTTACTGATAAAACTAGTGTTATTGTTTTCAGAATTAAGTTATACAAATTAGGTGTTATTGTGCTGTGAATTCATTTATACATCTGAAGAAAGATGAATTGATGTTTAACAACGTACTTCTTCCAGGTCACGCAGGCGCAGTCTCTTCTCGCGCGCTTTCCACTCCTTCTCTGGGAGGAGCTGCACGGCTACAGTATCTCCATGCACCGCCCTATTACAATGTCTTCCCTGCATGAGCCATTCCTGATCTTCGTCGACGAATGCGCTCGCTTCTCGATAGTTCTCACGGCTCACCTTCAAGCTCAAAAAGTTCATCACTTCCGCTAAACTTACGGTTAGTTCTATTCCGGGGGTCACATAGGCTTCTGCTAGCGGACCCTACTCCGAAGCGGACCCTACTCCGACCTCGGCCGGCGCGGGACAACGCTAAGAAGAAGAAGAAGATATAGGTTTCTGCTGAATGAAGCTTTACAAATCCAACTCTTCTTAATGTTTTTATCTGCGTCTCTCTTTCTCCTCTTCCTTTTACCTCTCTTCCCCTTGCTCTGTGTCTCCTTTTCTCATTTTTTATTCTCCCTCCCCTTTCTCTCTATCTCTCTCTGCTTCTATCTCTCTCTCACCCTATTTCATCTCCCCTCCTTTTTCACTTTCTTCAAGTATTTTTTCTCACTTTATCTTACTCTTGCTCTTTGAAATCGAAATTTTCAGAATTGAGAAATTTTCTCGGAATGTTACTATCCTTTTCAAATGATTAAATGCCCTTTCAAAACTTCCAACAACGAGAAGAGCGTACATTGAATTGAGCCTTCTTGATGGTTCCCGCCGCGATGCCGGCCATGATCTCTCTATGCGAGAGATGCTCCTCGTAGATGCCCTCTCCTTCTTTCACTTCTGCATTGTCATAGGCTACCAGCTGATCCAGAAGCTTCTGCTTCCCCTCGTACTCCATCCCTCAACACAAATCACTTCCTTTAGACTATTTACGATGATTTTGCTACGGACATCAGTCGATACTCCGCTATACTTTGTAACAACGAGTCCAGGCGCCAGTAAAATAGCCTCTTGCCCTTCTCCGGTTGACGAATGGGTCTCGCAAAGAGAATCGCCGACTGTGGTGCGAGTGTGGACGAAGAAAATTTCTCCGGACTCAAAAGGATCCTCACCAACCAATCCCAAAGGACTCCCCTCGACAGGACCTATGGGCAAACAACAACAACATGTAAATAGTCAGCAAATTTCACATTTTTGCACTTTCTCGCATGCATATAACTAACTTTTGAGAAGCGCAAAAGTTCTTCAATCATGCTTTCTCATTAAAAATATGAATCACAAAAAACTAGTTAACTTAAAATGACTATTTTGATGGTACCTTTTCTATTTTGACTCCTGTTATATGTTTTTAGATTTACAAAAAATGGTTTTTACTTATTTCTTCAAATCTTAAATCGAACGGTTAACAGAAGTCTCATGATAAATTTTTTCATAATTTTTTTCCTTCAAATTTGCAATGGTAAAAATAAAATAAAACCTTGTATGTAGTACTTGAGAGAGACTGTCCTCACGGATTTTGAAGATTTCATCTTCTCTGCTTTTTTCTCGTCTCCACACACTAAGATTGGCTCCATTTTACAGTTTTCCCAGTGTGACGATAAGAAGTTCAGGGCCCGGAGCAGGCAACGGTCTTGTCTAGAAAATTACAGTAATCAATAAAATTGTACCGTGAAAGTACAATATATACTAATTTTTAATAGTTTTCATAACAATTTTCGTGTTTCTAACGCGCATATTTGACAATTCCTGTTGTTCACAATTGTTTTCCCGTTAAGAAAACATTGGAGGAGGTTGATTGACCTCGACAATTTTTTTCAAGTTTGGGAGAGAAAAAAAGTAGTTGTTTTTAAAACTCGAGAAATTAATGTTTAAATGTTTTAAAAGATTATAAGCAAGCTATCAAGAATAGTTAGGGCTTTTAAAAACCAGAAGAGGCGATTTGATGGTTTTATAAAGAAATAGCGAGAGAGAGAAAGAGAGAGAGAGAGAGAAAGAGAGAGAGAGAGAGAGAGAAAGAGAGAGAAAGAGAGAGAGAGAGAAAGAGAGAGAGAAAGAGAGAGAAAGAGAGAGAAAGTGAGAGAGAGAGAAAGAGAAAGAGAGAGAAAGATAGCAAGGTAGAAATAAAGGTAGATAAAGAGAGAAACAGAGGTTGAGGGGAAAAAGAGATGAAGAGAGAGAGGAATCCCTCGAATCATATTAAACCTGTCTTCCTCCGACTCAATCGCTGTTGCCGCAGTAAAGGTGTCCGACTTGAGTTCATTTAGGAATACGAAGAATCTCTCTGATTTAGTCTCGTAGACGTTGCTGTTGAGTTTCTTGTAGGCCGGCAGTGACTTTCGCTTTACATAGTCCCAAACTGACTGGCAGACGACCACATTTCTGCAAGCGGCTCATTCAAAAAAGGGGTTTTTCATGAGTTCAGAACACGGTATTTCTGTAACCCGCACTGCGGGTGGAGTCGATGTTTAAACCTATGCGCTATCAAAAAATTCTTATAACACGCCCTAAGTCTCTCTCCAATGTCTGCCGCTCGCTCATTATTAGTCTTTTTGATCTACAAATTCTTTGGCGACTGATAGGAAACAGCCTGGTTCAAAAGCATGATTAGCTAAGTGTCCTAAAATGGGTGAAGGTGACGCACTTGTTTTCGGTGAGTGAGAGACAACTGGGTTCAACCTCTACATAAGGGGAGCTTTTGTGCCCACGCCAGAGTTTAAACCATAGTTCACCAAAGGTTTAGTGTAACTGTGGAAAACTTAATTAGAACAACCGCTCTTCTATTGGGGACTCGAAACACACTGGCAACAGTGGCCATTCGTGACTCTACAGCCTTAAGAGCCTGTCACGGATGGAGCCGGATCATCCAGTCCAGAATCGAGCGCGACCTCAGGTGGCGGATAGAGGGATGCCTCCCTACGAAGAATTCGTGCTGGGAGGTAGCGGGAGAAATCCCGCCGCGGACCAAAACTGGGTAGTATAGCTCGTCAAAGGAGGTCGATGCCGGACCGGCCTGGGCATGCCACCGGACAAAACATCAGTCGATACTCCGCTATACTTTTCAATGGCGAGTCGAGGTGCCAGTAAAATAACCTCTTGCCCTTCTCCGGTTAACGAATGGGTCTCGCCAAGAGGATCGCCGACTGCGGTGCGAGTGTAGACGGAGAAAATCTCTCCGGACTCAAAAGGATCCTCACCACCAACCTATCCCAAAAGGACTCCCCTCGACAGGACCTATGGGCAAGACAACAACAACATTCTATTGGGGGAAAGCTTGATTAATGAGAAGCGAGTTGAAGGTAAAGAGCGAAAAAGGGGTATCTACTCATTAGGTACTTCGGACTTCATCTCAAAAGAGGTCGTTTTCCAAAATTATGGTTTAAAATACTTTTGCTTAACAGGCGTCCCTGTTTTTAACCGTATAGCAGAGTTTTATTAATTTTAACTACAAACTGATTTTAAATTCAGTATACTTATTCATAGGAGTAACTTATGACCTGAAATCGATCTGAACTACTCTTAATTTAAAAAAGATAAACTAGAAAGTGATGAGAAAAAGGGCAACAAATTCCTCACTTGAAAGCGGTGTCCTCGAACACATCGAAGAAGCGAATATATGCATCGGCATCGATCAAAACCGCATGCGTCGTCGGGAAGGATGAGTTCTCGCCCGGATTCGGTCGGAGGAGCGGAGTCGAAAGAAAGGAACAAGGCAGACAGGCGGCGCAACCACACGCGATGTCATTCCGGAGGTACTTCTCGTGCACTGTCTGCATGCAGATAACGAGATCGATAGAGATGATACATAATATACAAATATTTATAATACATGAACTGCAGGACCAAATAGATGAATAATCGATGTCAGCTGAAGTTTCATGGTCTTGAGTTTATGGTTCAAACTATTGGGTTGTGGTTTGCCCGTTGAAGGTCTCCGGTTGGGTAGACGAGGTCTTCTTGGTTATGGATAAGAAAACAATATCCTTACTTACATCATTTATCTAATCACAACATATGTTAATCGAAATCAGCGGTCATACGTCTTGGAAATTAGAATCCTCTACTGGTTTTCTCCTTGTTAGCACAATTATACCAGAATCAGGTACCCTGGTTGTGAACGCTTTTTAGCTTCAATTGGTAACACCCTTGTTATCCCTCAAAAATGGATATAAATGATAGGAAGATAAGCTGAGTCGCCATTCTTACTGTTCTTTAACCCTCTGCTGTCTTTCGAGAGATAAAGAAGTAAAGGTACGAGAACACATTCAATGTCTATTGGTAAGACCATTCGTATGTTTCCTCTTACCCAAAGATTTCCTCTTGTGAAGTTTAACAGAATTATACTACAATACCAGTGGTTATTTCACGCTCTTCTGGCTCTCTTCAGGCCAAAGACTGCCTCCGATATGAACTATACCTTGGGACAAAGGCCTATTTTGTGAGAAAAAACTTATCTAATAAGGAATACCTAAACGTAAACACTATTTTGAGAAGAAAATGGGTATCTACATAAATATCGGAAAATGGGTACCTACATAATACCGGAAAATGGGTATCTACATAAATACCGGAAAATGGGTATCTACATAAATACCGGAAAATGGGTATCTACATAAATACCGGAAACAAGTGGAAGATTCAAAACTCCACCTTAAGCACTTTTCCACTCCTGTTCTTGAAATACTTGCTGATGAGAACTCTCCGCTCGATTCCACCCTGTTTCATGTTTAATTCCATTCTCCTACAAACTGATACACTCATTGCAACTCATTTGGTTTCAGTTATAAAACTATCCTACAAACTGATACACTCATTGCAACTCATTTGGTTTCAGTTATAAAACCATCCTACAAACTGATACACTCATTGCAACTCATTTGGTTTCAGTTATAAAACCAAATCAAAATTATAAAAAAAGCTGTGAGAAGAATATTTTAAATATACGAAGACATTGCAAAAAAACAGCTAGTAATATTAGCTTCTGTTAGGAAAAAACTTTTCGGACAGAAAAAAGCTAGTCCACCGGGCGGGATCGAACCCAACCATCTCTGACTCAAACCGGGAGTGCGTGTTATTATTACAACACGGGGACACATTGCTATTCCTTGCGATAGTGTTATATGAAAGGGTCATATGCCTTGTTCTCTTAGACACGCATGCTTATCAAGTGATTGCGTCATGAATGGAGTGTTACTTCAGATTTCACGATTAAGACAGAAGAGAGATGGAAGATCGATGATAAATCTTCGAATTCTAAGCTACACAGTTTAAAGGCAGTGACGCCTGGTTAAGATGACAAATTCTTCCTTCTAAAAATTTTTTTCTGAAAAATTAGTTTTTTCTTCGAAATTCTGAAGAAAAAAATTCAAAGTTCTAAAAAAACTTCAAAGCTCTTAAAAATTAAGAGTTAGGCTTATATAATAAAAAAAAAACCATACGACCGTCTATTTGAAAAATGACCTTGTGACCGCCTCAGTGAGAGATACTCCGTTTAATAAATTAACATGACTTCTTCAATGACTTTGTCATCTTAACCAGGCATCACTGCCTTTAAACTGTGTTACAGCATTTGAAGAAAATATTTTCGTTCTAAAAAATTAGTTTTTTTTTCTTCGAAATTCTAAAAAAAAACTTCAAAGCTCTGAAAATTATAAGTTGGGCTTATATAAAAATATAACCAACAATACCGACCGTCTATTAAAAAAGTGACCATATGACCGTCTCAGTGAGAGATACTCCGTTTAATAAATTAACATGACATCTTCTTTGCCTATTGAGTAGTTTCAGAGTGTCGAGAGTTAAGTGACTCTTGTGTCAGTGTAACGATGCGAGCGTTTATTCATTCCACGTTTGGTACAAATTTAAATTGTTCAACAGCTTTTTATTCATGGCACAGCGAGAGAATTCGACAGTTGAATTGACAATGCAAGAGACACATAATCACCGGTTTCATTGCGTATCACGTAGTTGTTGTGGAACTTTTCTTTAGTCGGAATAGGTTAGTTAGAAATTCAATGCAAGGAATAGATCTAGTTTGATCATTATGAAAAGCGCCTGGCTTCAAATCATCACTTCAATTGTATGACACAATTCAAGTTATAAAATTAGGCATTCACTAACCTCCATGTTATCAGAATAGTCATAATTTGATCTATCCCAAATTTGAAAAAATCTTTACATGCTCATTCATAATGAAAAATTATGTCATTTGGGTGTAATGAAGCTACTCTCGCAACGAATGACGTTAATAATATAGTAACTCATCAACAATTGATAGAAATTTTGACCGGTTAAGACTAAATAAATAACAAATGAACATAATTTTTACAGCAAACTAATACTACTTAACTTGATCATCTTATTCATTCTAGCGTTTGTCCTAATAAACTGGCACTTAATTACTTCGTGTGGCTCGCGCGTCGCGGCCCCCTTCGCGTCGCGGCTTCTATTTATTTTTTCTCAGAAAGAGATTTTATTCATGAATACTCCCTTCCCCCTTTCTCCTTAGGGACCCCCTTCCCCACTTTAGGGCCCCCCTTCCCCCCTCCCTAGGGCCCCTACCCCCCTCGCTTAGGTAAGGCCCTCTTCCTCCCCCCTTTAGGGCCCTCCCTCCCTTCCCTGCTTAGGTAAACCCCCCTCCCCCTTTCCTTTCCCCAAAATTTAAAAAGATAATTTTTTTTGAAAGGAAAAGAAAGAGAAACGAAGAAAGAAAGAGAAAAAAGAAAGAAAAATTGAGGGGCCGCGTCGCGAAGGGGGCCGCGACGCGCCTACCACACGAAGTAAAAAAGTACCTGATGGGGTCCAGTCTAGATCATCGCACATCGCTACTTCATACGATTTTATGCGTCTTCAGCTTTCCGCTAGATATTCAGTTACATTATTATGTTCTGAGATTTCGTATACTGTATATAAGCGGATTCGAGAACGCAAGCGTTATCTCGCTGAAAATTTTTTTTCAGTCTCTCCTAAGCCCTCTGTTTTTCTAGAAAAGAAATTATTACGTCTTTGGAATCACAAGTTATTTGGTTATCTAATATTTGACTTGGCTAAGTTCATCTTCCTCTAACCAAATGTTAGGAACAAAAATTTCATAAGCTCAGGATCATAACTGAAACTAAACATGATCTACTATACATTATGTAGAAATTGAAGCTTTGAGATCTCAAAATTGAGAACATTTCTATCATTTAATACTGGGTTAATCATCAAATAAATCAAAGCGTTCACTTTTTCCTCCTTGACTTGGGAGTTCTCCTTGACTAGCTTGCTAAAAAGAAAATGCTCAAATTATCAAAATACTGCTTCGAGACAGACAGAAAGACAATTAACGAATGCCTGCAGTGAAAAGCTTTGATGTAGGTATGGAATCCCCTACCGTAATCTCAGCTACCGTAATTCATCGTAAGCCCTTCTCAGGGCTTCGTTTGGAGATCTCAAACTCTTCGAGAACGCGGACTTTTGGAATGGAGTTGGGCGAAAATCTTCTCGAATCTGTTCTGGGGAAAGATCGTGATAAGGAGTCGCTCGAAAAGGACATAGAGAAGTCGGCGATTCAAATGAGGTCGCTGTAGTGCAGAGGAGAGCGTCGCGATGCCTTCCACTGAAGTATCCGCTCCTAAAACGATTCTTTCGGAAATGAAGAAGTAATGAGTGACCTGAGGACTTCGAATCCACAAGAAATTAGAACTTAATTTCATTTTCACAGATATTTTTCAAAAACGCTGTTGAGGACTATGGTTGTTGTTGCCTGCAGTTGCAACGAGTAGTTTCAGTAGAAATTGCTAGATCAGAGACCGAGGCATGAGGCCACTATTTCTGGATCTCTCCACAGGTCCTCAGGTAGTAGAGCACGGGCAGCGCGGCTGGCGTAGGCTGCTCCGTCAGCAAAAACCCTGTCGTTTGCGGGAGCGGGGATAGGATCCATTTGCAGCAGCGAACTTGCGTCGCTGTTTTAGGCTGCACCGCGTGAAGGCGGATCCCGTTACAGCACCTGTTCATGCTATATGCCTTGTGAGTGGGTGGTCAACCCGGCTTAGCACCGTTTTGGGTGAGACGTCTCGCCTGTCGTTGACCGGAGATAGGCAAGAGGCTATTTGACTGGCGCCTCGACTCGCCATTGAAAAGTATAGCGGAGTATCTATCGGCTGATGTTTTGTCCGGTGGCATGCCCAGGCCGGTCCGGCATCGCCCTCCTTTGACGAGCTATACTACCCGAGCTATACTGAGGACTACGGTTGAGACCGTATTTCGCGACAGGATACCCACTTAACATCTTTCACTTATTTTTACCAATACTATGTAGGTAATGTTTAATTCTTGATACTCATGTCTTCAACATCGAAATGGAACGCTTGTATTACATTGTGTTGTCTTTGATATTGTTGTCTATATTGAAAGGTGAATCAACATATAAATGGATGAATAAAATGACACATAACTTTTCTAAACTTAATAATAAAAATGAATAAATATCTGATGCAATGACCTAAAATAAGTCTCAGCTCATCGGGAAGGGCGGAGAGCATGAGGGAGCGCGTGAGGAGTCGAGTCCGATGATGGAAGGAGGGGGGCCGAGTTGTGGACCCGGAAGAGAGCCGACCGCCCGGCCAAATTGTATCCCTGAAGCAAGGATTTGAAAACAAAGTTCAAAATGAGTACATTCACCCGCTAACAGTAACACTGCCCGCGTTTCCTCATGTCATTATGAAGTGAATGTATTGAACAATCCCGCTTCACTAGCGTTGACATGGTGGAAGGAACATAGAGTCGCAAGTAGACGATACGGCAGAGCCGCAAGTAGACGATACGGCAGAGCCGCAAGTAGACGATACGGCAGAGCCGCAAGTAGACGATACGGCAGAGCCGCAAGTAGACGATACGGCAGAGCCGCACGTAGACGATACGGCAGAGCCGCAAGTAGACGATACGGCAGACTCAGGCAGTTTTCCACAACCCACAAGAGAAGCGTAAAGATCAAAAGTACTAATTATGCGGTAACATCACGGTTTCGAGAAAATACGAAGTCAATCAATGAAGACATTGCCATACAAAGAGAAATTTCACAAGCTTTTTTGAATTTCGCATATATTTTATGAGCAATGCGGGCTCAAGAACATTCTGCTGCTCATGCCTGCCTTATCGACCAGCCAACTCTCTCAATTGAATTAGGTTTCAAAAAATGACTGTGACTAACAATAACTTGAACAACTCTGACCATGAGCTTGATTACAATTTGGATCAAGACTTTCAAATGACTTCAACTATGATCCCAACCTTAGAGCAGTCAGATAGGCCGTGACTTGCAGTTCGGATGACAACCAGTGCACCAAGTCGACGATGCGTCGATTGATCGACGTTCCCAGAGGCGTGATTATCTGCCTGCAGCACTTCAATCTTGTGGATGACTAGGCGTTAGTCATGAAGATGACTGGAGTCAATTCGCACTGATTCAGAGAAAATAAATGTCACAAGGGATTTGAATATAATTAAGTTACAAAGATTATGACTCGTAAGTCATACAGATGATGACTGAGAGATCAGCAGGAATCAACGCTAGAAATTCACAACTTTTTTTTTAGAGACTCTTGCATTTTTTTTCGATAACCTCTCTATTTGCTTCCCTCTAAATACATAACTTATGACTAGCGAAGTCTTTAAAAATTCATCAAAAGCGTTTGCCTCCTTTGTTCTGATTTTATCGGTAATGACTAATGATGACTACTAATTTATGCAACGTCAAGGAAAAGTCGTGACTTGAGAAGAGCCATCAGCTGCCTTCTGAACCACGCACTCCTCACCCGGACGCCGAATACCTCATCCACAAGAAGCATCAGAACGCGCAGAGGAATGGATGCAGTCGTCTGCAAATATTTTCATTCTCACCATTCTAATATTTAAAACACTTCAAGATGAACCCAAAATATATCCGATTGATGACGAAGATAAAAATAACCTGTGTATGAAACACTGGTGATTGCCACTCAATTTCCATTTCTATAAATGACTAAAAGTGACTAAACCAACAAACTACTACATGACTTAACATGACTATAAGGGAACAATTTTGAATGCTCGCCTGGGCGGTGATTGCTGCGGCAACCCGGTCGGTATCCTCCACGGGCGGCCGGCCGTTATTGGCCGTCTTCATTAGATTGTTAAGACCATCTCCGACCTTGCTAACTCCTCCGTAAACCTGTCATGCTGTCTATTCTCCCTTTACGATTGATTTCAGTTCCCCCTGTACCTCAAGTGAACACTCGAGTATCACTCGACAAATTTGAATATTCTTATTCCCCTTAAGTGAACACTCGAGTATCACTCGACAAATTTGAATATTCTTATTCCCCTTAAGTGAACACTCGAGTATCACTCGACAAATTTGAATATTCTTATTCCCCTTAAGTGAACACTCGAGTATCACTCGACAAATTTGAATATTACCGCTCAATACGAGTTATTTAGGCGAAATGGGATCAGGGCCGTTCGATTTTCTTTTTGAGTTTTTTTTTTCAAAAGTCAAAAAACAAAAGTCGAAAAAACATTTTTTCCAAAAAGTGAAAAAAAAGTCAAATTGGGTCAAAATGCTATTACTTTTCTTGTTGAATACCTGGCACATGTTCTAGTGCTTTTGAGAAACATAGTTTCAGTATTTAAAAGATATGTTTTTGGTTGGTGCGTTTTTGATGATTTTCGAAACATGTCAACTTGAGTAATTTTTAGTGTTTAATAAAAGCTCTTCACATGGAAAACCCTAGGTCATTAGAATTTGCTGTGTCAAAAGCGAAATATTCATTGATCATACCGGGGTTTTTTAGTGTGCAACAAAAAAAGGTACAGACGCCCGTCTAAGGCGGAAATTTTTTTCCACATAAGTGAACCCCTTATGATTTGGAAAAAAAGAGGCCCGCCGACAGAAGGTCTGAAATGAGCGACATAAAAATCTGACATGAAAAATTTTTTCATATAAGGGTCCCCCCTTATGATAAAAAAACAGACGCCCATCAACGAAGGGTCGCACTTGACCATTTAACCCCTGTGCTACAACGATGTCCGCCTACTCGCGGTGCAGCACGTCAGTCTCAGGACTGCAAAGGACATCACCAATCTTCTCCGGAAGCAGACCAGCTCCGAAGACACGAAGACACGCTCCCTCCGGAGCACACAATTCTTCCGTTTTTTGCAATGTGAGGCAGACTGACCCGGCCAGTCTGTCTCAATCTCTACTTCTACAAGCCGGAGACATCGAACGCAACCCAGGACCTCCCACCACCTGGCTCTGCTCTACTTGCCGAAAGACAGCGAACACGAACTGCATCCAGTGCTCTCTCTGCTCCGAATGGACACACATCAAAGCGAAGTGCAGCGGTATTCCATCGCTCAAGGACTACGTCCCTGCAACCTACCGATGCCCTCCATGTCAGACCCGCCAAGACACACCCTCGCCATCTGCAGACGCAGCTCTCGCTCCAATCGCTCGAAACAGACGCAAAGGCAACAAGAACCTGAGACTGCTACAATACAATTGTAATGGGATAAATGGCAAGACAACAGAGATCCTCGACCTCCTAACTCGCCTGAAGATCGACATATTCCTAATACAAGAAACGAAGCTGACGGATCGCGCTAAAACTCCTTCATTCCCCGGATACTCCATTGCTAGAAAAGACCGCGGAACCGACACAGGTGGCGGCCTACTCACAGGCATCACCCATTCTTTAATCTACTCCGTCGTCCCGTCTACCACAGATCCTCACCTGGAATCACTGACTGTTCGCATCTCGGACAACAACGGCCTCTCTCTGGACATCACTAATGTCTACATTCCTCCGATGACTTCCTGCAACACAGGCTACCAACCGGATCTATCCCCCCTTCTACGCAACCGCGAGAATTCCATCATACTAGGCGACCTTAACGCCCACGACTCCAGCTGGTACTCTCACTCGACAGACAACAGAGGAAACGTCATCTCCAGTGCTATTGACGACTCGGAACACGCCACTCTCAACCGCGACATGCCCACACGAGTTCCCTCAAACGGTCGCCCTTCCTCGCCAGACATTTCCATCTGCTCTCAGGACCTCCTTCAAAAAGCGTCATGGAAAACTATCACTGAAGGCAGCTCCGATCATCTTCCGATAATCATCGAACTAGAAGGCAGCAATTTCAACCACACTCACAGAGACGCAACCTTCACAAATTACCGGAAAGCGGACTGGGAAGCGTTCCAGCAACACGTCGAAGAAAGCCTGTCCAAAAATCCTCTTCCCAATCTACCAGCCGTTCAAGCAGAACCTCTTTTCCGAAGAATACTTGTATCAGCTGCAGCAAAAACAATCCCACGCGGCCGGATCAAGAAGAGAGAAGTCGCCCTAACGACAGAGATACGAGAATGGATGCATCATCGCGACACACTCAGAGAATCGAATCCGACAAGCGACCTTTTGAACGATCTCAACACGAACATAAGGAGAGCTACCGACAAAAACAAACGGGATATCTGGCGCGCACTGATGGAGTCCTTCGATCCAAAGAAAGATGTCAACAAGCTCTGGAAGACCATCAAAATCCTCAACAACAAAGGAAGACCACCGCCGAACTGCGCCATATCCTTCAGAAATGAGACGATCACGACCGCCTCCGATATCGCGAACCGCTTCAACAAAGCCTACACTTGTCCAGTCCAGTATATAACTTCAAAGGAAAACAGGAAGACTATGAGGAAAATACACCGCCTGTCCGCAGATGACTTCGAGGACTTCACTACCACAGACGTAGCAGCCGCCATCAGATCCACGAAGAAGTCCACCGCGCTTGGTCCAGATGGCATCGCTCCTATAATTCTCCATCATTTAGGTCCGAAAGGAATCAGCGCCCTGACTTCCCTGGTCAACAGCTCCCTACGCACAGGCAGGATCCCCATGATATGGAAATCGTCGATCATACTACCCCTCCTGAAAGCAGGCAAACCAGCATCCGAAGGCTCCAGCTACCGTCCGATATCTCTACTCTCGCCCGTCGCCAAAGTGATTGAACGGCTATTACTCGGCTCCCTACAGAAGCACATTCCCCCGGCAGACCACCAACATGGCTTCACGGCAAGACGCTCTACAACCTCGGCCCTCGTAACTCTCTCGAAGAGCATCGCAGACGGTTTTAACCAGAAACGTCCCGCTAGTCGAACGGTCCTCATGGCAATTGATATGTCCAAGGCATTCGAAAGTATCGACATCGTCAAGCTCATCGACCTCATTGAGACAACAACCGCGCCGAACTATATTAAAAAATGGCTCGCCTCTTACCTTAGAGGAAGAACAGGACGCACAAGCTTCCGCGACTCGGTATCAAGTTCCAGACTCTTCAGAAACGGAGTCCCACAAGGCAGCGCCCTCTCGCCCACGCTTTTCAACCTTTACCTCCGCGATCTTCCCACAGACGATGCCCACACGAACGTCATCTCGTATGCTGATGACATCACGATCTGGGCGTCAGATCCCGACATCAACGTCGCCTCCGAAAATCTACGCAGGGCCATCACGAAAATTGAAACCTTCCTCAAAGAACGGTCACTCATCATTTCCCCGACCAAGAGCCAGCTCATGCTTTTCACCCCGTTCAGTCGTGAATTCAAGTCTAATCTGGACATATCAATCTGCGGATCACCCGTCCCCACCGTCAACCAGGCCAAGCTACTCGGCGTCACGTACGACTCGATGTTCACATTCAGCCATCATGCCAAAGACATCGCGAGACGGATGTCGCAGCGCAATAACGTACTGAAAGCCTTAGCCGGAAGCACCTGGGGCAACCAAAAAGAAACCCTCCGCCTCACGTTCAAAGCCATCTCGCAAGCGATCTGCAACTACGCCGCACCCGCCTGGTCCACCTTCCTCTCGGACTCCGCTCACGCCAAAATCCAACGTTCTCAGAACTCCGGACTCCGCGTCGTGACAGGGAATCATCAAATGGCCGACACTGACCATATTCATCGCGAATCAAAGGTCATGCGCACCAAATCCCATCTGAACATGCTCGCCGCGCAGTACCTCGCGAGATCGTTGGACCCAGAACACATCCACCACGGCCTCCTCGACTGCCCGGCGCCCCCTCGCGCAATGAAGAACAACCTCGTGTTGAGCTGCAAGAAGACTTTCGAAGCCGCGAAACAGATGTCAAAGGATCCGAACAATGGGAAATCAGTCGCAAACACCGTACACTCGATGATGGTCTCGAACGAACTCCAATCGTTGAAGGGTGCCGTCATCCTGGGAGGCAGACCTCCGCCCCTTATCCAGGAAGAAGAGAAGGAGTTACCCCGCAAGACTAGATGCACGCTCAGCCAGCTCCGCTCGGGATTCAGCAGATTCATCAACAACTACCTCCACCGCATTGACGAATCCATCCCCGACGTGTGTCCCGATTGCTCTTCCGGACCTCACGACGTTGCGCATCTCTTCAACTGCCCATGCCACCCGACCGCGCTGTCTCCAATCGACCTCTGGACCAAGCCGCTGGATGTCGCAGCGTTCTTGAAGATATAAGAAAAAAAAAAAAAGAAGAACAAGAAACGAAGTACACAGACGTTCTTCGAAGCCGGCTACATCCGGCAACAACAACAACCATTTAACCCCTGCTCGCTAGTAAATACTTGGTTCTTTCTGCGAGTTCTACTGAATGCAAGAGATTTTTTTCAGTGCAGTCCAGAATATAAAATTGGTGTTAGATAGACTCTCACTCACTCATCACCGGATAATTCTATCTGACTCCATTTTTTCGCAGCTGTTGTGTCTCAATAAGAACATCGTCCTTATTGGTCCAGGTGGATGAAACAAAACAATAAAAGTACACGAGATGTTTCATTCCAGTCTTCTGTGTTCAGAACTATCTTCACCTAGTATTCTTCTATGAACAACTATAATGTTTCTGATTTCACGACTAATTATCTTATTTTACTTCCGCTGTTTGTAATTACTCATTTTTGAGCTATGTATGATTTCAAATATTTTTTCTGCAGGAAAAAAATTGTGAGAAGCATTACGAAATAACACTTCGAAATGTCCAAAAAAAGGTAAAAACAAATTAAACTAGAAAACTTTAGAATTTTTCGTTTTTTTGAATGTTGAAAACGAAAAAAACTTTTCGATTTTTTTCGCCCAGTTCTGATCGGGATGTGATAAATGTGAGAATGCAACACGCATGACAGTATACCTGCTCAGGAACCGATGTGACTGCCGTGCCGATCGCTTTGACTCCAGTCTTGATCGGGTTCAGCATGGCTGACATCATCTGAACTCCTTTTCTTAGTAAGATGCACCATTAAACAACCAGTCGATGAGACACTACATATAGAACTATTAAAAAATGTTACAGAACTCTATTTGAAATATGGATAACACAAAATGGAACCTTTTTCGACAGAGCTTCAGCCTTGGCGGAGTACTCTTTTTGAGAGAGAAAGTCCATAACGAGCTTGTCCAGTCCTTGATGCGAATGAAGCATGGCCGGTTGTAAAATGCACTGCAATACAACCGATCTAGTTTTTCTTTTAAAATAAGAAAAAAGTTTATAATATCGTCTCGTCCATTCGAATCTATAAATAGAAAAAACATGTGAGAACACGTCAATAAATATTCAATACCTTCGAAATCACTAACGAAAAAGGATTACACTTTCATTCATAAAATAGGATTTCATGTTGTGTATTTTAGTGTAAATAACAATTCATGTTAAATGCTGTGGTAAAAAATACGACACCTCCATGTATGCATTCAACGCTCTCGTTCTTCTTTCGATAAAATGCGCATTGAGATTGTTGAACGTCTTCTTGCCCGGGAAGCTTAAGTTCGCCAGTGATGGAAACTGGAACGGAAACCCAGTTAACTGAAGATGAAAACAGAATCTCGGCCTATGCTCTCAGAAAAAAACCATCATCTCCTTAAAAAATTAAGAATCATTACTAAGAACACAAAGAGTCCAGTTTTGAAATCCGAAAACTTAGCGGATGAGAATATCTAACATTTTTTTTACTGGATTCTTATCATTTATAATCTTTTTCGGTCTCTGTCTTGAAGAAAACCAATTCTCAAACCTATGTGTTCTTTTCAGACGCACTAAAAAGTATGGCAAAAACTGACATTATGCTGGACTATGTTATTGAGCAGATGGAAGTCGGAGTATCTTCGGAGGACATTCCATCCGGAAACCCGCCTTCCCCCGAGGGTTCGCGTCACTCGGACATTGTAGAGGGCGAATGCCTGCCTGCCCTGCTGGCCGATACCCAGAGTCTCCACCACTGCCGACAGGACCGGCTCACTCAGTGTGTCCTTGTTCGCATCCACTCCCTTCAAATGAGTTTTACTCATTAGCATAGGTCATAGGCCGGAAATTTCATGAAAACATATTTATAATAATGATGAATATCTATTTAATGCTTGCGATGATTGCACGTATCACCAGGGGTTTTTTTTAGTGTGCAAGAAAAAGGTACAGACGCCCACGAAAGCGGAAAATTTTTTTCAAATAAGGGTCCCCCTTATGATAAAAAAACAGAAAAAAAAACAGAAAAAACTAAAACACCCAAAATACTCGGTGTCGTCTTAGACCAACTCGGCACCTTCCGACAACATGCAGAATACCTTAAACAGAGAACGGCCAAAAGACTGAATATACTACGTGCCCTCGGAGGAAGAACATGGGGCCAACAGAAAAACACCCTTCTTGCAACCTACAAAACAATGACCAGATCCGTTCTCAACTACGCCGCACCAATTTACTCCCCTCAATTGGCCGAGACGAACTGGAAAAAACTACAGGCAAACCAAAATAGAGCAATTCGGATCGCAACAGGAAACCTAGCAATGGCCGGCACAGAGCACTTAGCTCTAGAAAGCGAAATGTTACCCATAAAGGAGCACAACACGATGCTTACCAAGCAATTCGTTGCAAGAGCAAGACTCCTCCCAAACCACCCCTCCCATCGTCGATGCATGGAACCCAAACCACCTAGAACTATTCGTAAACATGCCAAGGACTTAGAAATTATGCTAGTAGACAGTGATCAGAAAGCCGCACTTAAAAGAATACATACTGAGACTGTTAGAAATTTCATTAGATCTTGCTCCCCTAACCCAGTTCTAGGTAAGAAACCTCCCAGAATCCATAAATCAACGAATCAACTTCCCAGGGAACAACAAATAACATTATCGCAACTACGTAGTGGCTATGCAAGTTCCCTTAACAGCTACCTACACAGAATAGGAGCTGCCCAATCACCTCTTTGCCCAAAATGTTTAGAAGAGCCACATACAACTAGTCATTTATTCTCGTGTCGCTGTGACCACACACTTTTAAGAAGTATAGATTTGTGGAATAGCCCGACGTCTGTTGTTAAGTTCTTATACCAGTGATTCCTTTCTCTCTCAAAAAAAAAGGGGAAAAAAATAACAACAAAAAAAAACAAAAAAAAAATAACAAAAAAAAATAACAAAAAAAACCCGAGAGAGAAAGAGAAATAATGTAATTAGATAAATGATGTAAGTAAGGTTATTGTTTTCTGAGCCATGTCAAAGAAGACCTCGTCTACCCAGCCGGAGACCTACGGCGGGCAATCTACAACAACAACATAAAAAAACAGAGGCCCACGAAATTTTTTTGTTTGTTTTACATTAGTGTCCCGTCTTATGAACTGGAAAAACAAAGGCCCGCCCACAGAAGGTCTGACATGACTATTTAACCCCTGCGTTTCACTCAAACCACTCAAAGGAAACCAGTCAAAGCCTCGGAGGTGACCAGCCTATAGCATTGCTAGACCAGGGGTTATTTAGTCATGTCCGGTCGTTTTGAAGCTTGGGTAGAACTTTTGGGTAAACTGAACTTTTGAAGCTTGGGTAGAAAAACTTCCCCAACCATGTTGAAGCTCTATAATTGGGATTGATGAACTGCTATCAACTCGATAAACCGTTGTATGAATTATTTAACAAAAGAATAGGAATATTATTCTAATGAAAAGTAAAAGCTTTTTACCATAGCTATGACTCTCTTTGTCTCCTTTCTCAAGATCGAGGAACCTTGCTCTCATAGACAGCCGTCGCGATGCTCGTCTCCCCCTCCTGGGAGTAATTGGCGGATTGTACGGATCCACTCTCGCTGCCTGCGCCCTCTCCTCTCTCCTCCTCTCTCGTCTCACACTCGCTAACGATGCCCAGCTGCTGGAGCATCTTTGGGTATATCGGGGACCTCTTGAAGCCGGGATAGAATCGATCTTCGTTTTTAAGGACATCCGATATCTGGAGCGAATTAATATTAATAGAGAAGACTTTCAAGTGTAACCTGGGAGTTTCTCTACAATCCTGGTGAAAAGCCAGTCATACGTATTCAAAACTCACCATCTCTTTTTTTCGGTTCCATGACTATTCACTCCCGGACAATTCACTCCCGACGGACAATTCACTCCCGACTCCCAACGACGGACACTTTCACAAAATAAAATTTTTGTGAAGCTCAATGTTTATCAAAAATTAATGTAAAGTTTTTCTTTTCAAAAATCAGCTTCGTGAAAGATATCAAGCGGTGAAGTTGTGTGCACGCTCGCTCCGGAGTGAATTGTCCGGGAGTGAATAGTCGTGATACCCTTTTTTTCGCACGTGTTCGATCTCTCTTCCCCAAGCTTTCGATGGCGCTGGCAGCCCACGAGTTCACACCACCGCCAGGGACCGGTTTATCCTCCCGGTATCGAGCGCGTCCTCAGGTGGCGGATAGAGGGATGCCTCTTTGCACAAGTGCATTCGAGATAGCGGGCTTGCCCGTCACGGATCAAAATTGGAAAGTATAGTTCGTCAGAGGAGGGCGATGCCGGACTGCCCTGGGCTTGCTACCGGATAAAACATCTGCCGATACTGCTCTATACTTTGTAATGTCAAACCGAGGCGCTAGTAAAACAGCCACTTGCCCTTCTCCGGTTAACGAATGCGTCTCGCGAGGAGGATTGCCGACTAAAGGAGCGAGTTTGGACGGAGAAAATTTCTCCGGACTCAAAAGGATCTTGAGCAAACTATCCCAAAGGATTTCCATCAACTTCAAAACAACAGCAACAACAACACACCTCTCTTCCCTGAACACACCGTTCCGTTTTAATCTACACGTCTCTTCTGCGGGAAGTAACGAGAATCCCGATTTAAAAGACGGGCGCATTATAATTTCCTAATACATGACTCGATTCCCGCTCTACTTTCTAAGGCTCTATAGTGTTAGGGGACAGAGGTTAAAATTGCAACCGAACCAGCTATGCTGGCGCATACATGTTCGCGCCGAAAATGATCTACATTCTCTTCTCCTATCCTTCTATTTATATTTTCTCTACTTCTTTTACCGTTTTTTCAAGCCTTTATTCATTCCTTTTCCAACTCTCTCGGAGCGTACAAACATGACCTAGACCGGTCTCATTTAACGCCTGGTCGAAGATACGGTTCATTTGCAGTTTAAAGAAGAAGAAACAACTCTTCGCCTAGTAAGCGCGGAGTTGACGCGTTCGGTTCTCACCCGAAGCTCAATGTTTTAGCTAACCTGACCGTCTCTAATACTCATCAGTGATGAGTAATCCCAGCTAACCTTATCTTGTATTTGCTCGAACCAATCATCACTGGGATCTTCCTTCTTCATTCTACTCAGCAGCTTCGTCACTATAGAGTCTTCTAATGGCACCCGAGTTATCGCCTCCTCAAAGAAATCTATTCTTCTGATATCTCATTAAACTATCAAGCATTCTCTTGTTCTGTCACAAATTACGTCATTGAATGATCGTGAATAGTATTGATTCTTCATTCAGGTACCTAAATCTTTCAACCAATAGTCATGACAGATCCTCTGTCGGCGGGCCTCTGTGTTCCAAATCTTTTGGGGGGACCCTTATGTGAAAAAATTTCCCGCCTTCGGCGGGCGTCTGTCCCTTTTTCTTTCAAGCTAAAAAACCCTGCTTCCAACCCTTTGCCTGTTCCTTCCATTCATAACTGACTAGTTTTCTCTTCAAATGATCGTTCTCTCCTTATTCCACATTTTCTTTTCTTCTTCCCACTTATTTGATCTTCTATCTTCGAGTTTCCATTACTCTGAATCTCAAGCTGAGTAAGAGGTCACTTTTATACCGCTTAATATACTGTATGTCGCCCGGTAACGTACCTGTGACAAGAACTGGTCGTACATAAACTTGGCGGCTTCTCTCACCGTCTCGATGACATCCGCTTCCGTTGTCTCGTGGTGGGCGAGACTTCGCAGCTGATGCTCCACTGACACTTTGAACCCCTGAAACAATAATAACAAAATGATGAACGAATTTATCAGTCCGTTGTCATAGTTTTTCCTTCCTCGCTCTTATTACCCCTCGCGGCAGGGTAAGCCTTTACCTGACATAGGAAACAGACTTATTCTGATAAAGCCAGTCTAATTCCCTTTCACTGCTAGTGTGCAAAGCAGCAGTAGGAAGTGTCAGATTAGTGCGAACACTTTACGAATATTTTTTTGTGTGCTCCGGAGGGAGCGTGTCTTCGGAGCTGGTCTGCTTCCGGAGAAGATGTTGTTGTTGTTGTTGCCGGATGTAGCCGGCTTCGAAGAACGTCTGTGTGCTTCGTTTCTTGTTCTTCTTTTCTTTTTTTTTCTTTTATCTTCAAGAACGCTGCGACATCCAGCGGCTTGGTCCAGAGGTCGATTGGAGACAGCGCGGTCGGGTGGCATGGGCAGTTGAAGAGATGCGCAACGTCGTGAGGTCCGGAAGAGCAATCGGGACACACGTCGGGGATGGATTCGTCAATGCGGTGGAGGTAGTTGTTGATGAATCTGCTGAATCCCGAGCGGAGCTGGCTGAGCGTGCATCTAGTCTTGCGGGGTAACTCCTTCTCTTCTTCCTGGATAAGGGGCGGAGGTCTGCCTCCCAGGATGACGGCACCCTTCAACGATTGGAGTTCGTTCGAGACCATCATCGAGTGTACGGTGTTTGCGACTGATTTCCCATTGTTCGGATCCTTTGACATCTGTTTCGCGGCTTCGACAGTCTTCTTGCAGCTCAACACGAGGTTGTTCTTCATTGCGCGAGGGGGCGCCGGGCAGTCGAGGAGGCCGTGGTGGATGTGTTCTGGGTCCAACGATCTCGCGAGGTACTGCGCGGCGAGCATGTTCAGATGGGATTTGGTGCGCATGACCTTTGATTCGCGATGAATATGGTCAGTGTCGGCCATTTGATGATTCCCTGTCACGACGCGGAGTCCGGAGTTCTGAGAACGTTGGATTTTGGCGTGAGCGGAGTCCGAGAGGAAGGTGGACCAGGCGGGTGCGGCGTAGTTGCAGATCGCTTGCGAGATGGCTTTGAACGTGAGGCGGAGGGTTTCTTTTTGGTTGCCCCAGGTGCTTCCGGCTAAGGCTTTCAGTACGTTATTGCGCTGCGACATCCGTCTCGCGATGTCTTTGGCATGATGGCTGAATGTGAACATCGAGTCGTACGTGACGCCGAGTAGCTTGGCCTGGTTGACGGTGGGGACGGGTGATCCGCAGATTGATATGTCCAGAGTAGACTTGAATTCACGACTGAACGGGGTGAAAAGCATGAGCTGGCTCTTGGTCGGGGAAATGATGAGTGACCGTTCTTTGAGGAAGGTTTCAATTTTCGTGATGGCCCTGCGTAGATTTTCGGAGGCGACGTTGATGTCGGGATCTGACGCCCAGATCGTGATGTCATCAGCATACGAGATGACGTTCGTGTGGGCATCGTCTGTGGGAAGATCGCGGAGGTAAAGGTTGAAAAGCGTGGGCGAGAGGGCGCTGCCTTGTGGGACTCCGTTTCTGAAGAGTCTGGAACTTGATACCGAGTCGCGGAAGCTTGTGCGTCCTGTTCTTCCTCTAAGGTAAGAGGCGAGCCATTTTTTAATGTAGTTCGGCGCGGTTGTTGTCTCAATGAGGTCGATGAGCTTGACGATGTCGATACTTTCGAATGCCTTGGACATGTCAATTGCCATGAGGACCGTTCGACTAGCGGGACGTTTCTGGTTAAAACCGTCTGCGATGCTCTTCGAGAGAGTTACGAGAGCCGAGGTTGTAGAGCGTCTTGCCGTGAAGCCATGTTGGTGGTCTTCCGGAGAAGATTGGTGATGTCCTTTGCAGTCCTGAGACTGACGTGCTGCACCGCGAGTAGGCGGACATCGTTGTAGCACGTTGTAGGACATCGTTGTAGCACGTGTGTCCGGACCTCACGACGTTGCGCATCTCTTCAACTGCCCATGCCACCCGACCGCGCTGTCTCCAATCGACCTCTGGACCAAGCCGCTGGAGGTCGCAGCGTTCTTGAAGATATAAGAAGAAAAAAATATATAGAAGAACAAGAAACGAAGGAGAACACAGACGTTCTTCGAAGCCGGCTGCATTTATTCATTTATTTATTAAAATACATTTTGCAATGTAACAACACGAGGAAGACTCTGCTGACAAAACTAAAGATAATAATTTTTCAAAAAAAAAAAACAGAAAAAAACAAACAACGAGAACGAGAATGAACGACTATTATAAACTTAAATCGATGTTTAAGACCTCTGGAACATCCAGCAATGACAAATTTATCCGAAAACTTAGAATGGTTTGATTCCTGAGAAGACTGACCGGTAATTTCATAAAAAAATCGAGATGTGTGATAAGCGAAAGAGTGAAAAAGTGAGTTTCTGTTTGTGTGCCCTATATGGAAAGCATAGAAGGAGGTGCGACCGTTACACTGTTTGAAAGTGTAAAATTTACAAACAGGAACGTCAGTGTAACCTTTGAGAATTTTAAAAGCCAAAAGAATATCAACTTCTAATCTTCTTGCATAGAGAGATGTCAGGTTAAATCTTATCAATCTACTTTCATAATTGCACCACTCCGTGAGTGCAACACAACGTAACTGTAGTAATTTTGTGAACACATGTTGAACATTCTCTAATTTTCTGATCAAGGTAATTTTGTGGGGAGACCAAACAACGGAAGCAAAGTCTAGCACCGGCAGAACATAGGTTTTAAAGCATATAATATATGGTGCTGCTATTTTTATCGATAGTGATCTGAATAATGCATAGACAATTTTCAATGCTCGTCTTGTTACCTGTTCAATATGGAAAACAAATGAGAGCTCATTATCAACATAAACTCCTAAATCACGAATTGGCGATTCTGAGATGATAAATGCAGTTGGAGGTGAGTTCGTAACCAAATAAGGGAATTTTAGGTTCTTTTTACCCATATGGAGAGCATTACATTTGTGTGTGGCAATTGAGAGCTGCCATTCATCACAGAATTCATTTATGAGTCTAGTCGCCTTTGTTAATTGAGCATACGCGTGATCACAATTCTGGTTGTTATAAGACGTGTAAATTTTCAAATCATCTGCAAATAGTTGAGCTGTAACCATCGGCAACACGGAAAGTTTAAGTGAGAGTTCGGAGATATAGAGAGTGAATAAAAGGGGAGCAAGTACTGATCCCTGTGGCGATAAAGCCATCTATCGGCTTGCCAAGGCTCGACACCGCAACACCTTGGACATCCAGAGAGCAGCCACGATAAGGGACAAACAAGGGAAGCTCGTCACTGACCCTTTAAAAGTCAGAAACAGGTGGCGCGAACATTTCGAAGAAATGAGCGGCCAAGAGTTTGAGCACCCTCCCATCCCTACTTCCCACGCCATACAAGGACCCGTGCCAACCATCACGGCCGAGGAAGTGAAGAAGGCACTCTCTAAGATGAAGACTGGGAAAGCGGCTGGACCGGACGACATAGCCACCGAAGCCTGGAAACTTGCGGGTGATGTTGGACTAGCACATCTCGTGCACCTGTTCAACACCATCGTAAAGCAAGGCCAAATTCCACATATCTGGCGCTACTCCACGACCGTTCCAGTCTTCAAAGGAAAAGGCGATGCCAGAGTGTGCAGCAACTACCGTCCAATACGCCTTCTTAACCACACCATGAAGATATTTGAGAGGATACTGGATTCACGCATACGAGATATCGTCGATATTCCAGCTCAGCAATGCGGGTTTGTGAACGGAAGAGGCACAACAGATGCAATATTTGCACTCCGTTTACTCGTCGAGAAGCACGCAGAGAAAAGATCACCTCTCCATCTGACCTACCTCGATTTGGAAAAGGCGTTCGACAGAGTCCCCCATGATCTTATTTCATATGCATTGCGCGATCATCAGGTTCCTGAAGAGTACATTCGATGGACAATGGCGATGTACGATGATTCAAAGAGTACTGTCAGAACTCCGGTCGGCATCACAGAGCCATTCGCAGTAAACGTTGGAGTGCACCAAGGGAGTGCTTTGTCTCCCCTTCTCTTCATTTTGGTTATGGATACCGTCACGCGTCCTCTACTGACTCCGGCTCCGTCAACCATCGCATACGCCGACGACATTCTCCTTGCTGCTCCTACACGTGCCGAAATCGAGAAACGCACCCAAGAATGGAATGACGCTCTTAGTAGGCATGGCTTACGCCTCAACATCAAGAAGACCGAGTACCAGGAAATCGGAGTGCAAACGACGGGAACTGTTCACATCAGCGGTGAACCGCTCCCGAAGACCTCCGAATTCAAGTACCTTGGTTCTGTCATCTCCTCAGACACGTCAACAAATGCAGCGGCACGCCAAAGAGTAAATGCAGCTTGGATGAAATGGAGAGAAGCTGCAGGTGTCCTCTGTGATAGGAATATCACAGCTGGCATACGCGGAAAGATGTATAAAACAGCAATCCGTCCCGTGCTTCTCTATTCGACGGAGACCTGGCCTACAACGCGTATAACCGAGAACTATCCACACGAATGAGATGAAAATGTTACGCTGGACACTAGGACTGACTCGCCTAGATTGTGTGCGTAACACGATTGTGAGAGGGAGACTCGGCGTTGCCCCAATACAAGACAAGATGCGAGAAGGGAGAGTTAGATGGTATGGACACGTGATGCGAAGAGACGCGACCAACATCGCAAGACACGCCCTTGACATGGAAGTACCAGGCAAACGCCCTCGAGGCAAACCGAAGACAAGATATATGGATACGCTCAACCAAGACCTGCGCCTTGCAAGACTCCACTCGGAAGACGCAACGGACAGATGTTTCTGGAGAGCTAGAAGCCGTACAGCGGACCCTACTCCGACCTCGGCCGGCGCGGGACAACGCTAAGAAGAAGAAGAAGAAGAAGTACTGATCCCTGTGGGACACCGGAAGTCGTAAGAAAATCATGCGAATACATGTTATTTACTCTGACCTTAGATGATCTCCCAGTAAGAAAGGATTCAAACCATTTCCAGAGTTCACCTCTTATACCTATGTTATCGAGAACAAATAGCAATTTTCTGTGCGAGACGGTGTCAAACGCTTTTGCGAAGTCGTAATATAAAACATGAACAGAATTTCCCTTATCTAGATCCCTGTGCCAAGAATTGGTGGACTCCAACAAATTTGTTATCACAGAACGATGTCGCCGAAAACCATGCTGGTTTTCAGGAATTAGCGAGAAAAAAATGCATCCGGCAACAACAACAACAAAGCCGGCTGCATCCGGCGACAACAACAACAAAGCCGGCTGCATCCGGCAACAACAACAAAAAAGCCGGCTGCATCCGGCAACAACAAGCCGGCTGCATCCGGCAACAACAACAACAAACCCACTGGTTCCGGAGGTTCTCTTCAAATTGAGTGTCGAACTCGGAATCATTCACACAAATATTCACATTATTCTCCACCCGGAAAGCTCAGTGTTGCTGCAATTGTTAATCGCGAATAGTAAACTGTTATTATACATTACTCCATTATAATAGTGGTAACTGTCTGAAAACTCCTTTTTTCTTCTTCTGGAACCTTCTAATGTATATCATGTTGCTGTTTGCCCATAGGTCCTGTCGATGGAAGTCCTTTGGGATAGGTTGGTGAGGATCCTTTTGAGTCCGGAGAAATTTTCTCCGTCAACACTCGCACCGCAGTCGGCGATCCTCTTCGTGAGACCCATTCGTTAACCGGAGAAGGGCAAGAGGCTAATGCATATCATGAATTTATTATATTGTATATCATGAAACTATTATATTCTACAGCCGCATCACGCTTGACTCAATATCTAATTTTGGTTTTGCACTGACCTCTATAGCCAGGTAGCAGTCAATGTAGTTCTGCCCTCCCACAGTGACGAGGTAGTCCATGAAATGGGACACTGCGATGGAGTTATTTAGTACGACATGTAGAGGCAGCTGCACCAATTCATCCTCTACATGCACCATGGTCAGTGCCTCAAGCATGGAACAATTTCTACATCAAAGGTATTTAAGGTTATTTCTGTTGGTCCCATCCATATCTAAAAAAACTTTTAACTATTCGAATTTCGAGGTTTCTTTACCTCATGTTCTAAACCAAGCTTCATTTGCTTGTTCATTCATTCATTTATTCCGTGCACATTAACAATATATAAAAAAGATACAATTAAGACAGTGTTTAGAAAATAAGCATGGACTGATACGAGAAACATTCTAGGTTCTTAATACTTAGTGCTGGTGGGAATTTTGTCTTCTACATATCGACTTATATGTTTTATAACTAATTATGAAATTCAAAAAAAAAGACTGGTTTTACTAACATTTATAGTAAATACAGTGGATGAAAGATTTGAATGGTAATCGGATAATATTTAGTCAATCTTGATGTGTGTTACGTTAAGAAAAGCCAATCAAATTAGATTGGAAGCGAAGGATTTATGACTTAGCTTCTTGACTTTTTTAGTTCGAATGTTTGAGTTTACCTTTTCTGTTGATCTACAAATCTTTTACATGTATTACGCATTTTCTTATAAACCTCAAGTCAGGATAACGAGACAACTACAGCAATTCAGGGTTTTTCGTTATACAAGCGCACTTCTTGGCTCTGATTCATGCTTGCCGCATGCGTGATTCAGACCAACGTACCTGCACATCTAACAGACTATTGTACCTGCAGATCAGACAAACTTACCGCGTCGCAGCCCTTTTCAAGCGAGGCAGCTATCAGCTTTGCCTGCTTCTTCTTGATAACCGCCTCGAGATGCTCGATTGAGCTCATTTGTTGCTTCACCAGATCTCCTGTGACAACAAAGGCTTTTTCTCTGAATTCGACATAGTGTTTGGCTCTCAATCTTCAATAAGATGAAACTGAAACAGCCAGACAGACCTCGATTCTCCCCTATCTCTCGTTATATTTCGGATTGCAAGTTGAGCCCAAGTTAGAAAGGAACCTTGATCGCCGCCCGAATCCTTCCCTCTGAGAACGAGCAGCTGCTCTCTGGTAGACTTGAGAAGAGCCTCCAGCTCGTCTGGATTGCAGCTCATCTCCACCGAGGAGATCAGATCCTCTGGTCGTGGATTTACTTCACTCAACTGCAAGCATAAGCCCTTCGATTGTCAGACAAGTTAATTCAAAAAACGACCGCTCTTTGAGCGTGGAGATAAATGGGTGCAGTTGCAAGAAAAGCCTAGAACCATGAATCGAAGTAAAGAGAAGTGGGAGAGATTGAACACTATGAAGAGTCGAGAATGTGAAGAATCGCTCGCTTATTAATATTCTAGTCCTTCGCTCAAATGAGCACTAGTTTTTTTGTCGTTTTCGAACAAAAAACTGGAATTTTGGAACAAACTATAGCAAGCCTAATGTAACCGACTGACCAGCCAAACCAGAAGAAGATTGACATTTTCTGGATTGGAGAGGTGGTCGAGGGTGGGAGTCATCACCCTCTTCACAATCACTTCTCTTACTAGGAAGCGGAGCGGTCGACACCTGAAGTCTTCTGGTGGCATGAGGAGATAGAGGAGGATATCCACCAGGTCGTGAAGATACGCTGCAGCCACATTCAACATACCTTTGTGCGCAAAGGGCCAGGGCTCACAATAGGTCAAATGTAAATGTTAAAACTTTAAATTAATTACTACTCTTCGAGCGGGCAAGCTATAAAGAGAAGAAAAAAGTGAGAGGGATTGGGCTTTCGAAAAGGCGAAGAAGGTGGAGATACACTCGCATCTCATAATGATAGTCCTCTTCTCCCCCTCACAGAGCCCTTCTCATAATGATAGTCCTCTTCTCCCCTTCTCATAATGATAGTCCTCTTCTCCCCCTCGCAGAGCCCTTTTTTATTAGAGTGCAAGACCTTTCCGAGGGATGAAGTTCTTCGGTATTTCAGTAAGTAAAGGATCACTCGGAAAACGAAGGCCGTGCGTTCGATGAGCGACCCAGACATAACCTTCGCTCGTTACGTGGTTCATTCCTCTATTTCTAACGATTTGAACAGAATCTGTAAACCTCTTCTCGATTCTTCTACCAATAACATCTTCAGTATTAAGTTTAACAATTCCAGATAAACGAAACCGAGGCGAGCGCAAAGAGAACTACGACAGAGAAGAAAAAGAACGGAAAAGGTTCTATCACTAAAATAACCCTAACGAACCATTCTCATAATGCGGTGTGGTTGATAGTAAGTCTCGGCAGATGCATCTTTCCATCTCGAGTTCGAGGTCGAAGAAGTGGCTCTCCAGGTCATCCTTTGGCGAGTTCTTGTCTCTCGAATGCTGCGCATTTGCCCTTTCTGATGCCATGCGAAAGAGCCGGAGATGAGAAGCGATGTCGTCGGCCACGTGACGAGTCACGAATGGAACCCAATCCACTGCTCGCATACTGCAAGTCATCACCCAGTTCATAACTCCAGCTGTGACTCAGTTCATGACTTATTTCATGGATCTGGATCTAGATGTAGATATGATACTTAAAGCTTTGAATCAATTGAAATATAAATGCAACACATCTCCGGATAATATACCTAATATAGTAATTAAAAAACTTCGATTTGTTCTTCTCAAGCCCCTCTCTATTCTATTTAACAACTCTTTAGGAAAAGTTCCCTCTCTTTGGAAAACTTCTATTATTAAACCAATCTTAAAGTCTAAATCTAAAGCGGATCAATTGTCTAGCTATCACCCCATTTCCCTAACTTGTTCAATGTCCAAAGTGATGGAAAATGTTATAATAAGTCAATTAGATGCCTACTTGAAGCAAAATGATCTACTGTCTCCCCATCAATTTGGTTTTAGAAACAAAAGGTCAACTGTGACTTCATTGGTGCAATCTCATTCCTATTTCGCTGATATACTCTCCCATGGTAAAGCCGTCGATGTTATTTTTCTTGACATATCAAAGGCATTCGATACAGTAGATACTATATTATTACTTCTTAAACTAAAAAAGTTAGGAATCTGCGGTAACCTCATTCAATGGATTGCGGACTACTTGACTGGTAGAATTCAGACTGTATGTGTTGACAACGAATTCTCTAGCTCATCTTCTGTTACCAGCGGTGTACCACAAGGTTCAGCTATTGGACCGAAACTGTTCTTACTGTTTATTGATGACATAAAACATGTAATTCCTCCCAATGTAAATTATACTATCTACGCCGATGACATTAAATTATTTAGTGAAGTACCAACTTTTTCGTCTGACCTCCAAACTGCCATAGACAATGTATTCAACTGGTGTCAACAGTCCAATCTCAAACTATCAGCTCAAAAATGTATAGTTACGCATCTTGGTATTAACCCCATGCAAAATTATCAGCTAGATCGTCATACAATGGCCAACTCTTCCGAAATAATAGATCTAGGAGTTGTCTTTTCGAGTAATCTTTCTTGCAATAAACAAGTCGAGCATGTCTGTAAGAAATCTACAAACCTCGCCAATCTCTTTTTGCGCGCGTTCAAAACCAATTCTCTGGCTGTATTAACCCGTGCTTTCGTTACTTATATTCGTCCGATCCTCGAATACAGCTCGGTTGTATGGTCACCTACCGCAATTGGCTTAGTTAAGGACCTCGAAAGAGTACAGAGAAATTTCACTAAAAGAATCTTGGCTAGGAAAGGACTTACCCGTCTAGTTTACTCTGAACGTTTAAAAATGTTAAATTTAGAATCTCTTGAATATCGTAGGGTTGTTTCTGATTTAGTTTTTATACATAAGAGAGTCCACGACTACTCAGAGTTCGACTTCTCTCGTTTGTTTACTTTAGCTCCTCTTACTAGAGCTATTAGAAATACCCATCCATTAAGAATCGCCTTACCATATGCTCTAAACTCCTTTAGGTTTTCTACGTGTGCTTCTAGGTCGATCACTATTTGGAATTCCTTACCTAGCGAAGTAGTATGTAATCATTCCAGCGAAGTATTTATGAATAAACTCAGAAAACTACCGATAAATTGTATTTTACCCGAGCCAATTGTCTGCGACTAAGTTAAACTAGGAAGAACACTTTTTGTAGACACACTGCCACTGTAATACAATTCTTTTCTAAAAGAATCATAATCCATGTTTAATTTGTGATCATTAAATGTTGAAGTGAAACTGTTTTTGTGTACATGGAAATAAAGAATTGAATTGAATTGAATTGATCTGCTCATCACTTTATTGATGACTTAGCCAGGATGTTTTTTTCCAACCGCCTTAGAAGAGTGTAGTTCAAAAAGACTAATCAAGAGAGACTTTGAAGAGAGCCTGAGTCTGCTGACATTGGAGAGTCTGAGTCACACGTCCAAAAATTTAGAGACGACCGCTCCTTCGTACGAGGGGTCTAGAGTAATGGGGGGGAAGCGAGAGGTGAAGGCAAAGAAGAGTGAGAGAAAAAGAGAGAAATATGACACATTACGCATTTTAATAATTCTCTCTTTAATGAGCGGTTGCTTTTAAATGTTTTTGCCAAGTGAGGGTGAGCTGTCATGAATCAATCAATAACTAACCAATGCGAGAGAGAGGCAATCGATCTTCTGGAAGTCCTGAGCAGACTTTCCCGAAAATTCTCGTCATCCGTCAAGTTTTTGTACCACACATCAACGAAGTCACGCATTGAGTATTGAAGAATCTGTCAAGTAAAACTTGTGACAAATTCTAATTTATACTTTCGAAAGCCACAATTATCATGTAGCCAAGGGTTAAATGGAGCCACCGAATTTGGATTTACATGTATCCGCCGCTCAAAGTTTGGAGAAAAAAAGAGGGGATGAAGGAAAAGGGTAAGAAAAGAGAGGGAGTTTTTTGTCAATAGTGTGTGTAAATGTATCCGCGACTGGACCGATCCGGTCATTATTGAACCCCTGCATGTAGCTAAAGCCGAACGAGAAGTCAAGAATGAAAAAATAGATACAAAAAATAAATATTATACAGACTCGTTATCCCAGGCCCACTCGAACGAGAAGAAATTTTCAAATTTTTGTGGTTTGTTTAGATTTCATATGGTAAGTTTTTTAAAAAAAATTATCACGCAATGTAGAACATAGCTTGATCGGGTATTAGGGAAGATTTAGGTTAGCAGAAGTTCGATGAGCTACGGGTTGAAGAGCCTGAAAGCGGTTAGGGAAGATGAGAAGGAAGGATAAGGGCTATTGACATTCGTTCCAAAGCGGCCATTCAGGAAAAAGGGAAAAGTGAAGAATGATGAATGGTTAATTTACTGCTGTTATAGAGCAGCCGTTCCGGGGGTCAGGGAAGTAGAAGTGCGTAAGCAGGATCCGGGGGGGGTAAGCACAATTATTCTTATCGACCGCGGTAGCGCGTAGATCAAATAGACTATTAAAGAAATAACGGCATCCTTTGTAGAAAGTTCAAACACATGCGGTGAGGGAATTATAATGATATACAATTAGAGAATACTCATGTATTCGTTATACGAATACCCTTATATTTTAGCGAGACTATAATATTCTAATTACGGAATTTCATATAATAATATTTCTCGCCTGGAAATTCTCGTTACGGTAATATTGAGTTTATATATTTTGGTGTAATTTACGAGCCGCTAAAATAGATTTAAAATAAGCTTTGATAGCTGTCAGTAAGAGTAGAAAGTGTTCTACTAGAGTTGTGTGTACTACCTCTTCTGTGGCTCAATTACGACTCAGCCTTTTGTGAAGACGTCCTATTTTGTGAAGACGTCCTAATATTAATTGAAGTGAGTTAATTTTGTCATCATTGTTTGCTGATTTCTTGTTTGTTTGATTGATCTTTGCCTAAGTGGCCGATAAATTGAATTTATTCTCTCAAGGGATTGAATATTGGAATTAAAAGGCGTGGCAGGCGATCATTATCTAGATAGAAGGTTTGTGTGAGTGAGGAAAGGCCCTCCTCTCATTAAATCGATAAATAGATAGAATAGACCACCATTGAGTGAGGAAAAGACCTCAATCTCAGTATATGGTGCATCGGCCCCAGGATGGCGAAGAATGATGAAGAATCTCTTGATGTGCCAGATCGATTGGTTGTGGATGAGCTCTCTGAGAGAACTCATCTTGAAATTCAGTTTTACAATGTGACGGGCCATTTTGTTGCCGCTGAGAACTTGATGTCTTCATCGATTTTGGAAGACTCCGATAGAAAAGCAAGCACGAGAAAGGTCAAGCTGCTGCTGAATAGACTTTCGGTCGACTCCAAGCATTATGCGATTGCTTATAACGAGTTGACAAAGGCGGTCAACAAGGTTGAAGACAGAGCAGCGAAGGCTCATCACCGAAAAGATTTTGAAGATTGGTTGAAGACAGATCAGAACCGTTTCTTGGGCACTTTAAAGAGGAAGACAGACATCACTGTGGCGGACTTGGAATTTTTGATTGAAGAATTGAAAGTTGATGTGGCAGATAGTTTGGTACATGATGATCCGGAGTTGGAAACGTCACAGGAGAGAATTCCAGACGCCAGCGATGTGGCAAGAGTAGAAGAGAGTCGGATAAGAGAGCCGAGTCACAGTGAAGCGCAGGCTTCCTCGAGACTTCCGCGCCTTCCTTCTCTCCCACTGCCAGTGTTCTCAGGAGACAACCTCGAGTTCCACGATTGGTATGAACGTTTTGAAGAAATGGTTCATGCGAGGACAGACATTTCGGACTCAGAAAAGATGAGCTACTTGTTGGCATGTGTGCAGGGAGTAGCTAAGGTGGCTATAAACCAGTTTCCTGTTACGGCAAACGGTTACGCTTCTGCCATAACTCTGCTACGAGATAGTTTTGGAGCCAAAGACTCAGATGAAAGAACCCTGGCCTCACAGATCGAATGTTTGAGTGCCACGAGCTCTTCCTGGCAAGATCAGCTCAGCCTCGTTCTCACACTGAAAGCATTAGTGGCGAGAATGGAAAGACTACGTGAAGGTGTGCATGGAGATGCGATACTTCAAGAGATCATCACAAGAAAATTTCCATCTCAGCTGAAGGATCTTTTGCATCGTTTCTCCTACAACTCCAAGAAAGTGACGGTGAAAGCGTTACTTGATAAGGCGGAGGAGTTCGTAAGAGAGGAGTTGTTCGTGGTTTCAATGAACGGCAGTGCGAACAAGCTGAAGGCAGCTGTTTCGAAACAGGTCGTGAATGCTGTAAGAGACGAAGCAGACTCCCGCAAAGATCAGCCCAAACTCACGGAGTTTAGTAGCGCGAATAGTTCAACCAAGTGTGTCTATTGCGGAAAGCATAAGTTTTCCTATGATTGCTACACTTTGAGAAGAGTCATCGATAGAATTGAGTTCTTGAAGAAGCGAGGGCTGTGCATGGCATGTTTGAGACCGACTAGCACGGTTCACAGGTGCGATGTCAAGTGTCCGATATGTGAAAAGGAACACGATTTGTCTGCATGCATGCAGTTCGCCAACATGACACAGCCAAGAAAGGACGGCAAGGTTAACTCACCCACAAGGCAGAAGTTTCGAATGAATAGAAACACCACCAACCCACAAGGGCGAGAAAGTGGCGAGCAGAAGAAAGGCCGTCATATGGTGATGGCGAGTCAATTCAATGAGACAAACCGCGAGTTGTCCCATTCCCCAAGACTGCAAACGGGCCAAGTGATAGTAGAAGGAAAAGCACCGAGCTTTTATCGAAGAGTCGCATTTCTGTTGGACACAGGAGCAAGCATAAGCTTAGTGTCACAGAATCTTGCGGAAGAACTCTCGTTACGTAAGCTGAGAGACGTGGAGTCGACGGTGTGAGGACTGGGAGATAGGACGAACGGTCCTCAGATCTACCCAGTTTACAAAGTCCCACTACGAAGCATAACCGGACGTCGTTTGTCGATCGAAGCCATGGGGTTTCCAGAACCCATTGTCGGTACACTGAATTATCTGCCTCTACGGGAAGTAGATAGAAGTGAGATTCGCAGAAGGAAATTGGAAATGGCCGATGAATGGGATCGATCAAGCACAATCAATCCTCAGTTACTGCTTGGAAACAGAGATTATCTGTTGATAACTCGTGTGAAGCAGCATAGAATCTACTTGAGCAGTGGTACTGTCCTATTGCCATCACTCCTCGGTTGGATCGCAACAGGGGGAGAAGAGCAAGATACACGCAAGCGAACAGTGGCACATGTAATTAGCAAGAGCAGTGCTATGAAGGAGTTGAAGGAACCTCTGCAGAAGTTCTTGGCTTTGGAAGAATGCGTGAAAGGAGAATTGGACGAGGTTGAAACAAAAGCCTTTGATGTCGATGGCTATTTCCACGATAATGTCCATATAGAGAATGGAAAGGTCCATACTCGGTACTGTATCAAGGAAGAATGTCTCGATAAGCTATCGACAAATTGGCAGTGCGCTCACGCGAGAATGCGCAATGTTCTATCAAGCTTGAGATCCAAGGGGATGCTCAACGCTTACGATGAGAAAATCAAAGAGCACCTCACAAAGAGTTACGTGGAAATCGTGAAGCCCCCTTCAGAGAGGGATCGTTTCAGCTATCTCCCGCACCATCCAGTTTTCAGGGTAGATAAGCCCGAAAAACCGATTCGTATAGTTTTCGACGCATCCGCCAAAGAAAGAGGAAGGATATCTCTGAATGAATGTTTGAGAGATGCTCAAGTACGCCTCGAGCGTATACCAGCCCTTCTTCTCCGCACAAGATGTGCACATAGTATACTGCTGAGCGATGTAGAAGCCGCGTTCTTGCAAATTGGGATCTCTCCAGATCAGAGAGATTTTTTGAGATTCTTGTGGTTGAAGAACGTTGACAAACCCATGCACGATGAGAATATTGTGCACATGAGGTTCAAGGTGGCTCCCTTTGGGGTTTCACAGAGCCCATACCTGCTCGAGTCTTCCATTCGATACCATGTGGAGCTCACAAGAAGTTTGTCGAGCCCTACGAGTGATGATGTTGCCACAAATACCGTACTCGAACAACTTCAAGAGAACTTGTATGTAGACAATTTCGTACTGGAGTGTGAAGCAAGTACCGATAAAAGGAACTTTATCGAGAATCTAAAAGAATCTTCGCGATGATTGGAATGAATTTGAGAGAGTTTTCTTCCGAAGACGGCCCATTCATAGAATCACTCCCATGTGCGGATCGGGGCAAGGTGGGCATGCAGAAAGTCCTAGGAATGCACTGGTGTTCCGAAAGGGATGAGTTTGCTCTGAAAACTAATATGCCGGTCACCACGTGTAGTCTGACCAAGAGAAGCATATTAAGCAAACTGGCATCTACCTTCGATCCCCTTGGTTTGATGGCACCTATACTCTTACAAGCCAAATTGTTCGTTCAGCAGTTGTGGAACAAGAACTATGGCTGGGATAGTCCGATATCGGAGGAAGACAAGCAAGAGTGGCTGAAAATCGAAAATGATGCTTCGACATTTCAACACTGCATTCCACGTCGTTTTGGACAAAATCAGAAAGGACTGATGTTGGTCGCATTTGCCGACGCATCGGCGAAGTCCATGGCAGCAGTGGTGTATGTGGTCGGTGAATCAGGCGCTAGCGTGGCAATGGCTCGCTCCCAACTCGCCCCGTTGAAGAACAAGCTCACTATCCCAATGTTGGAGCTCAAAGCAATACTCCTTGCGGCCAAGTTGTTGAGATTTGTGATAACAAGTGTTACGAAGACTCATCTCCGCAGGGTGGATGAAACACACATGTTCTCGGATAGTACGATCGCGTTGCACTGGGTGGTTGGAAGAGTCAAGCACAACTCGGTTCGAGGGAATCGTTCGATCATGAACCTGGTTCAGAAAATAGCCTTAGAAAGGAAGGCAATTTGTCGAGAATCTCATGAAAATGTGTGCTCTGCTGTGGAGGAGTGTGTGATTCTGAAGCATGTCCGAACTGGAGACAACCCGGCAGACTTGGCCACAAGGGGTGTTTGCTCCAAAAGGTTGATGTTAAAGGACAGTATTTGGTGGTCAGGTCCGAGTTGGCTGACCATTGATGGGGTCCTAAGCCAGGCACGTTTTAACCCCGAAGACACACCTCCTGAAGTTCTTGAGAAGGCCAAGGAGCTGAACACACCACAGCCAGTACTTGCGATCACACAGCGTCCGATGAGCAGACCCCTGCTCGATGCGAATAGATTTTCGAGCCTCATCCGTATGAAGCGAGTCATGGCGCAGGTTCTGCGACATCTCAGAAGACGATTTTCGAGACTCGAGGGTGATTGTAAGGCAAGACTCCATCGTCTTGTAAGTGAGGGACCAGTGAAGGGTCCCTTAACAGCTGAAGAAATAGAAAGGGCTGAGATCTGCGTCATCAGGACCCACCAGATGGCCAATGAGCAGTCGATCAAGGACCCGGGCAACAGAGAGTTAAGACTCTTCCTCGATAAGAATGGAGTCTATCGTTGTGGGCATTGTCGGTTGAGCAACTCGAAGTTACCCTACGATAGCAAGTACCCGATATTTGTGCCAGGAGGTGATGACAGTTCATTTGTGCGGCTCATAATTGAATCGGCACATCTGGATGTGTTACACTCAGGAGAAAACCACACATTGGACTCCGTAAGACGCAAGTATTGGATAGTCAAGGGACGACGAAAGGTCCAAAGGGTTCTGAAAAGGTGCGTTCCGTGTAGAAAGGCATTGTCGTTGCCCTTTCGATATCCTGAAGCACCAGACCTCCCGGAAAAACGCGTGACTCAGAGCAGACCATTCCAAAACGTTGGATTGGACTACGCGGGACCGTTCCGGGTGAGAGCCAACGAAGAGTTGGCAAAGGTGCACGTGCTACTGATAACGTGTATGGCAACACGGGCAGTGCATCTCGAGGTCACAAAGAGCCTTTCAGCAAAATCCTTCCTAGCAGGATTCAGAAAATTTGTTTCGAGAAGAGGCGTTCCAGAGAAGGTTTTTTCGGATAACGCGCCCACTTTCCATTGGGCAAAGGACACTCTTCGAGAAAGTGGTTTTATGGAAGATGAACTGTTCACTTCGTATGTGGCCCACAAAGGAATAGATTGGTCGTTCTCAGCCCCTCATGCACCATGGCAAGGAGGCTTATATGAGAGAATGGTTGGCCTGATGAAGAACTGCTTAGTGAGGACAATTGGCAGAAACATCCTCAACTTAGAAGAATTCGAAAGCATGATAGTAGAAGTCGAAGCTGTTTTGAATAGTAGACCGTTGATGAAACTGTCTGATGACAGAAGGGATGACGATAGAATACTGCGACCGATAGATATGTTGATGCCAATGGGAACCAAGACCGGTATTGCAGTAATAGAGTCTTCCACAGACCAAGAATACCGCCCCAACAGTGAAGCAAAGAAGATCCGATCTCAGCATGAAGATATTGAGAGAAGGCTTCAACATTGCTGGGAACTGTTCAACACATCGTACATAACTTCGCTGAATGGCAGACAAGCAATGTCTTTGAAACCAGGACGTTCGAATGCGCGGGGCCCGATAGTCGGTGAACTAGTCCTCATGGAAGAAGAAATCACGCCGCGCGGCTCATGGCCGCTAGCACGCATTGTGGAATGTAGAGAACGGGAGGCAGTTGTGAGAACTAGTAATGGAGCAATGGTCAGAAGGCCACTAAACTTGCTGGTGCCTTTGGAAGTTTACCCTAACACGGAAATAACTGACGCACCCGAATTCGAGGCCAGTGCGGAGACCAAAGAGATACATGAAGAGCCTTCCAGAAGTGAAGAAACTCACATACCATCGAATAGACCTATGAGAGCATGCAAATCTCTTGCAAGAGATCCCGCTTACTGGCGCCTGCTGCGCAAATGATAGAAATCGATTGGAGAGGGGCACTCTCACCTAGAGGTGACCTTATAGTTTGTACATAAGTAAAGGGGCTTCTTTCCCAGAGGCGACCTATTGATTGTGCATTAGAAATTTGTTTGGTGGACTCATGAGCTTTCTCACCTAGAGGTGACCCTATAGTTTGTACATAGTAATTGGTTCGAATCGTTTTCATCAAAAACAACTGTGTTTGTTGAGATGATGGAAGCTCTGGACGAAGTTGAACTCCTTGGTGAAGAAGATCGTACGATTGATAGAAGTGCCGCCAGTCTATTGGACGTGAGCCAGAGCATCAATGCGCACATAACGAACAGTGAGCTGAAGGTAATCGCTCACGTCAAAGGATTGGAAGAAAGAATGAAGAAGTTGGAAGAGAGGACTCTAGCGACAGTTAGAAAGACCGCAGAAAGGGTCGATCATTGTCTGGCTAGTATAGAGTCGATAGAAAGCTCCCTTGCTGAGATCTCGAATAGATTGGACAAGTTTGTCGAATCTGAGAGAGAAGGCACTGTGAAAGGACCGCAACAATATGAGCATCGGCAGTCTCGTCGTCGTAAACATTCGGATGCAAGGGCTCCTACGAAGTTCGAAGAAAGAAGCGTCAAGAAACCAGCCACTGCATGTCTCTTGTGTGACAGGACCGGACACATCGCCTCTTCTTGCGAGAACATCGTCGATCTTCATGGACGACAGCGCATTCTCATCACTAAAGGCCGATGCTCTCAATGTCTGAAGTTTCCACACATCGGCAAGGCGTGCCCCATCCGTCCTTGCTCAATGTGCCAAGGACTCCATAACATCGCGATCTGCCCGATGAATCCAATCTTCTTCAAAAACATCAAATGATGTCCTTTTTGGTCCGAGTTCATGTGCATGTTTAATGTTCTTTACAAGCGGTTCTCTCGCCGCCCCCAATGTATTCGTTATACGAATACCCTTATATTTTAGCGAGACTATAATATTCTAATTACGGAATTTCATATAATAATATTTCTCGCCTGGAAATTCTCGTTACGGTAATATTGAGTATATATATTTTGGTGTAATTTACGAGCCGCTAAAATAGATTTAAAATAAGCTTTGATAGCTGTCAGTAAGAGTAGAAAGTGTTCTACTAGAGTTGTGTGTACTACCTCTTCTGTGGCTCAATTACGACTCAGCCTTTTGTGAAGACGTCCTATTTTGTGAAGACGTCCTAATATTAATTGAAGTGAGTTAATTTTGTCATCATTGTTTGCTGATTTCTTGTTTGTTTGATTGATCTTTGCCTAAGTGGCCGATAAATTGAATTTATTCTCTCAAGGGATTGAATATTGGAATTAAAAGGCGTGGCAGGCGATCATTATCTAGATAGAAGGTTTGTGTGAGTGAGGAAAGGCCCTCCTCTCATTAAATCGATAGATAGATAGAATAGACCACCATTGAGTGAGGAAAAGACCTCAATCTCAGTATAACTCATGTCTAAATTTATTAGCGAGCGCTAAGATTACACCCAGGGGTTAAATAGTGACCGGATCGGTCCCGTCGGCGGATACATGTACACACACTATTGACAGGGGTTAAGTAGTGACCGGATCGGTCCCATCGGCGGATACATGTACGCACACTATTGACAGGGGTTAAATAGTGACCGGATCGGTCCCGTCGGCGGATACATGTACACACACTATTGAAAAAAAACTCCCTCTCTTTCTTACCCTTTTCCTTCATCCCCTCTTCTTTTTTCCTCAAAACTTTGAGCGGCGGATACATGTAAACCCAAATTGGGCGGCTCCAATTACCCCTGATTCCAGCGCAGTGCGGGTTAGAGCCACACTCTGGAGGTAAGTATAAAACCTAAGATAAAATTCCCAACCTGTTCAATCACATGATCCATATGAGCAGAGCCCGTCATAGAAGACTTGCTCTCGTATACAGACGAAACCTTCGAAGATTTGATGTTGCGCAGAAACTCATTGAAGCCCGCCTCAAGTTTTGAGTTCTGCACAATGGCCTCGTGAGCACAGGAGAGATCTTGGAGTGCGGTGCGACCACGAGTGTAGATCACGAATAGGAATCTGAAAAGACATACTGTGATGCCGGTGTAGATGACAAATAGGTTCGTCTACTTTAACTCAGTAGTTATTCGTTCAACAAAACTTTAAGTGATACTACAGTTTCTCTCGACCATAAAAACCTCCCAGTCCCTTGCCCAGAGAAGAAAAAAAATTTCGCGTCAAGGATCTTTACTCTCACGTTCATAAGCTTTGATTCAATGCAGATATATTTTCTCATGTTTTATGGTGTTTTATAAAGTATTAATCAGTTGGTAAGCATTCCGTTGAAGTCGAAAACTCAATAATGAAACCGCTCCAAACAACGCTCCGCTCGAAACTTTTTCTGGCAAATTTAGGTGACCTATGCTCTCGAAAGAACTCCCTTTTATTGCAGACCCATATATCTCTGTTCAGGCCAAATTTCACTTCCGGCGGGGTTCTTTGTTTTCATCGGATGCATTATAAAACCCCTACTTAAGAAGACATACTGTGGTGTAGATCATCGAGAAAAATTACTGTAAATGTATGTCGGTTTGGGGTTTACCAAAGGGAAGTTTCTTGAGATTATTTATGAAAATATGCAAAATATTTCATTTCTGGTCTTAAAATTCAGAATTGATTGAATGAATACTCACACCCAGGAGTTAAATAGTCATGTCAGACCTTCTGTCGGCGGGCCTCTGTTTTTCAAAAGCGTAAGGGGGGAGTAAAACGTACAATAAAAAAATTTTCGCGGGTATCTGTTTGAAAAATCGTAAGAGGGGACCCTTATGTGAAAACAATTTTTTCCGCCTTCGGCGGGCGGTCTGTGTTTTTTTCTTGCGACCAGCTCCGAAGACACGAAGAGAAAAAAAGAAGAACAAGAAACGAAGAACACAGACGTTCTTCGAAGCCGGCTACATCCGGCAACAACAACAACAACCTTTTTCTTGCACACTAAAAACTTCCTGCTCACACCAGTTGGATAACGAGAGTTGTTAGGCTATGCCTATGCGTGGGTGCATTGACTGGGCAGGGAGGATTGAGAAAGTTGTTAGGCTGTGCCTATGCGTGGGTGCATTGACTGGGCAGGGAGGATTGAGAAACGAGATATATGGTGATGAGTGATAAAACAAGTGCGAGCAGAGGCTGATCGTGAATGTTGAAGAGGGCATCAGGCTGTTTCTTAAACCAACTCTTGGGTAAAATCTATGCACTACCACCATAGGTAAACTGCCAACTGATAAAAAAATTTTCTAGGGCGACCGACCTAACGAACCTCTCCCTCACTCGGAATGAATGTATCAGAGTTTTAACAGCTAAAATTGGCTGTTATTAATCACGCCCGTTCATTACTAATCCACGCCACTGCGCGGGAAAATTCCTAACTTAGCCCCACGCGCTTTATTTAGTTTTTCATGTTTTTTCGCCTTAGGCTTAGGCAAAAATCCGTAGCTAAAGAGGCCGTATGGCTTAGGGAAACAAGACAGTATCAAAAAATATACATAATGATGCGTCAAACACTTTTTGTCTCTCGCAGTGGCGTGGATTAGTAATAAACGGGCGTGAAGGGCGTGGTTTAGTAATGGCCCTTAAATTGAAAGAAAAAGTTGTCATTCCTCTACACAAATAAAACGTTTCATTAGCCATAATTCAGCCTCAACCGGTTTCGTAGAGTTAAAAGTGAAACTTTTAACCTACTTTAGCTATCAACCTATTGAAAAATCAAGACATATTTTACCGATGTGCACTAGCCAAAAAGGGCTGGTGATTGATACAAATGATGGTACTGTTTGCGTTTAACCACCCCCCCTACCAGAGGTTCAATTGGGTCAGATGAGTGGTGGAATTTCTTGATACGATCTCGTTACGGCCTCGTTAGCGTAAACTTTTTCATTCATTATAGTCTCAGCCCATCGTTGCTTTAAACGATCAAAAAAGATTTTTTTAAAAATTTACCTAAGCGTTTTTTAATGTAAAAATGATTTTTTAATGTAAAAATAATTTTTTGTAAGTCAGAAATATGCCACATGGAACCTCTGGTAGCGGGGGGGGGGTGGTTAAAGGCGAACAGTGCCCAAATCATATGCTCTGAGGCCGTATGCATGGAAATCAGATTATAACAATCTGGATTGTTCAAATCCAAGGATTACAAAATCCAAAAAAGTTAAAAACAATTTAGGATTATGAAATTCGGTATGCATGGATGTCAGATTTCTTAAACTTGGAATATTGTCAAAAAGGACGCGGCGTAAGCACTAAAATGCATAAAAATGCACTCTAAAAACTATAATTGTCGAAAACTAAATGCACTCTAAACACTATAATTGTCGAATATTAGTATTGTTATGTAATTACAACATTTTTTTCAATTAATTTCGTTGTTTTTGTTGTTGTTAAAGCCGAGTTGATTGTTGAATGTAAAATTTGATGGAATTGGTATATAAAATATTAATATGAACATTTTCGACCTGTTTTAAATCAATCTGTTAGATGAAAGGTGATTTTTAGTAATCGTTGTACTCTATTTGGGACTTCTGCACTTTAGCCCCCTCTCCCCCCCCCCTCCCAGAGGTTCCATGGGTCAGTTGAATTGGGTCATGTTCTTGATACGGCCTCGTTAGCGTAAACTTTTACTAAGCCTAAGCGCTTTCTGATGTAAAAATAACTTTTGAAAATGTAAATGAGTCAGTAGTATGACCCATGGAACCTCTGGGAGAAAATGTAAATGAGTCAGTAGTATGACCCATGGAACCTCGAAAACGAAACGGTACGTACATACGGATTTTAGAAATTTTCTAGGAAAACGCTATTTAGTTAAACATTTTCCACCAAAAATGGTACGTGCATACGGCCACATAGCAAAAAAAAATTCCGTTCCGTTTTACTTTCACTACACACTTCAAAAAGAGCAACATGAACGGAATGGGTCAAATTGAGCCGAGAATCCTTTCGGATTACTCACTAACCCACCTACGGAGTAGGGTTACGAATTTTGTCGGATTATCTCTAATCCAAAAGTATTATAGCTTCCATGCATACCGGATTAGTGAAATGTATTTGGATAACTTCTAATCCAAGCTCATAATCCTTTTGAATTGCTCCATGCATACGGCCTCTTATGCGTTCCAAGGGTTAAATGGTTACCAGCCCAGCTATATTGGCGCATACATGTTCGCGCCGAGAATGATCTACTTTCTCTTCTCCTTCCGTTCTGTTTAACTTTTTCTCTACTTCTCTTTTCACTCTTTTTTCCTCTCCCCATTCCTTTTTCCACTCGCTCGGCGCGTACAAACATGCCTTAGAACGGTCTCATTTAACGCCTGATGCGTTCCTTGTTTTAAGCCTACACTCTAGGTTTCTTTCTTAACATAACTCTGCGATTCGCTCATAATTAGTCTTTCTGATCAACATTCTTCTCTGGCTGGTGGAAAGCGACAGCCTGGGAGGCTCTTCTCTGGCTGGTGGAAAGCGACAGCCTGGGGGGCTCTTCTCTGGCTGGTGGAAAGCGACAGCCTGGGGGGCTCTTCTCTGGCTGGTGGAAAGCGACAGCCTGGGGGGCTCTTCTCTGACTGGTGGGAAGCGACAGCCTGGGGGGCTCTTCTCTGGCTGGTGGGAAGCGACAGCCTGGGGGGCTCTTCTCTGGCTGGTGGGAAGCGACAGCCTGGGGGGCTCTTCTCTGGCTGGTGGGAAGCGACAGCCTGGGTGGCTCTTCTCTGGCTGGTGAGAAGCGACAGCCTGGGGGGCTCTTCTCTGGCTGGTGGGAAGCGACAGCCTGGAGGGCTCTTCTCTGGCTGGTGGGAAGCGACAGCCTGGGGGGCTCTTCTCTGGCTGGTGGGAAGCGACAGCCTGGGGGGCTCTTCTCTGGCTGGTGGGAAGCGACAGCCTGGGGGGCTCTTCTCTGGCTGGTGGGAAGCGACAGCCTGGGGGGCTCTTCTCTGGCTGGTGGGAAGCGACAGCCTGGGGGGCTCTTCTCTGGCTGGTGGGAAGCGACAGCCTGGGGGGCTCTTCTCTGGCTGGTGGGAAGCGACAGCCTGGGGGGCTCTTCTCTGGCTGGTGGGAAGCGACAGCCTGGGGGCTCTTCTCTGGCTGGTGGGAAGCGACAGCCTGGGGGGGCTCTTCTCTGGCTGGTGGGAAGCGACAGCCTGGGGGGCTCTTCTCTGGCTGGTGGGAAGCGACAGCCTGGGGGGCTCTTCTCTGGCTGGTGGGAAGCGACAGCCTGGGGGGCTCTTCTCTGGCTGGTGGGAAGCGACAGCCTGGGGGGCTCTTTTCTGGCTGGTAGGAAGCGACAGCCTGGGGGGCTCTTCTCTGGCTGGTGGGAAGCGACAGCCTGGGGGGCTCTTCTCTGGCTGGTGGGAAGCGACAGCCTGGGGGGCTCGTTTTGTCTTCATAAGCTATTCCTATATCCCAGAGAAAAGTTTGCCTTAATGAAAACTCTTTCAGAGGCGTTCAGTAGGCTATACTATGTACAATCGAAAGAATAAACGTTCCAACATGAGTAGTTTTGCGAGAGATTTGAGTTTCTAAACTTTCGAATTTTGTTTTCTGGACTGTATGTGACCTACGCTTTTCAAAATCTTTCATAATCTAATTTTGAAAAATCTTTCAAAATCTTTTATTTTTATTTAAAAAAAATTTTCTTCAGAAGTTTTTTTGTTGCATGATTAATTCTGAAACAGAAGTGTCAGACTGGTTGTTCAGAAATGTTCCCGTTCTTAAGCCAAAAAGCATTGTTAGCGTGAACTTCGATTTAGCATGAACCGCTTATTCAATGAAAAAATGCATGGTAATATCGCGTTGTCGTAGAGTTAATAGAGATTAAAATTACTTTTCAAAAAATCTATAACTACAATAATATGCGTTTGAACAAGATGAACTTAAAATGTTTGTTTTGGCAAACCCACTCATGACAGGTGAAACATGTTTTGATTGAAAATTTCGAAAGTTCTTAACATTCCGCAATCAAGGAGTGGTTGAGGCTGAAATCATGCTAACAAGGCCGAACGTTCTAAGAACGAGGACATCTGGGAACAACTAGTCACCGCACTTTTTTACTTGGTCTGGTAAGGCGGAGCCTCCTCCGCGCGTTTGGCGCGCAATGTCTCAGGAAGATATTTTATTCATAAAAACTCCCTTCCCCCTTTTCTCCTTAGGGCCACCCTTCCCCCTCCCCCCTTGCTTAGGTAGGGCGCTCTTCTTCCCCCCTTACCCCTTTAGGCCCCTGCTCCCTTCCCTGCTTAAGTAAACCCCCCTCCCCCTTTCCTTTCCCCAGAATTTATAAAGATAATTTTAAAAGAAAGGAAAAGAAAAGAAAGAGAAAAAAAATAATAAAGATAATTAATAGAGCCAGGCCGTGTTTTAGAGGAGCAGAGCCGCGCGGCAGTAAGCGCCCTACCAGACCAGGTAAAAAAGTACCCTAGTCACATAATGTTTTGAAAGAAAAACCCTTTAAAACAATTTCCAAAACAAAAAAGTAAACAGTTAGCTTTTCTATGCTCCTTCATGTTCAAATACACGAAAATTTTCAAGAGCTAAGACTTAAATTTCCAGAAGCTGCTCAACTCAAATTGAGTAGCGCCCGGAGAAAAACATTCAGACTTGCTCTCATTATGAAGATTGATTACATTAAACTTTTGTAGTTGATTTTGAGTAAAAAAATTTATCCAAGCCCAATACAAGTGAGTTTTCAAAAACCTTACCCGAAAACGCTGCATATCAGCGCGGCTAGGGTGCAAACAATTCCTTGCACTCCAAATGTGGCCAAGAAAAGGACTGAAGCAAGGACGGCATAGACAGGAGCAGTTGTCATTACAACACAATCATCTGCAATCGTGTTAACTCAGATAACAAAAAAAAACTTTTCAAAAAATTCAGAAACAAAAGTATAAAAAAATAAAGCCTTTAGCAAGGCGGTACCCACGCACTCACACACTCACGCGTTGGCGGGCACACTCAAGCGTCGGCGGAACCTAAAACACGGCCTCAACTTAAAAACGGCCTAGCTCAATTAGTTACATTCATGACTTTCATGACTGCTATTCGTCAGGACTGGTGTTGTGTTCTCATTGTTCTGAATGTATTTATTCGTTTCGTTATTGCATTTTGGAGCCTAATTAGTGGACTTTTTTTGCTTGTGCTAATTTTATTTGTTCATTAAATTTAACACCGAATATACGGAGAGCTCAAAAACAACGCACAACAGTAGTAGAGAGAGAAAGAGCAGATAAATCTTCAAATGCTCAATTACACAGTTTTAAGGAAGTGACGCCTGGTAGAGAAGACAAATGGATCAAACCACCGCACGGAAAAAAGCTAGTCATGGGGGGACTCGAACCCATGCAACCATCTCTCCTCTATCCGGGAACGAGCGTGTTAACCATTACACCACGGTGACACATTGCTATTCCGTGCGATAGTGCTTATTAAAGGCTCAATTGCCTCGTTCTCTTAGTCACGCATGCTCATCAAGCGAAAGCGTCGTGAATGGAGCATAACTCCAGATTTCACAATTAAGACAGAAGAGAGGTCGAAGATGGATGATAAATCTTCAAATGCTCAGTTACCTAGTTTTAAGGCAGTGACGCCTGGGGCCGTATCCACGAATGTCGCGGGAAGCTAAAAAAGCTTCCCGAGCCTTCCCGCGGGCAAAAACGGAAAGCTCGGGCGAAAGTTCGTATCCACCAATTACGCGGGAAGCTCCCGCGCCTTTCCGCGGGCGAACGCGGGCGAAAACGGAAAGCTCGGGCGTAAGTTCGTATCCACCAATTACGCGGGAAGCTCCCGCGTCTTCCCGCGGGCAGCTTTTACCTTCCCGTACCTTTCACAATGTTTAGGTGCGGGCCAAACCTTCCCGCGACTAAATTTTTCCATGAAAACCGTATAATTCTACTACTTTTCAATTTTAAATGACAAACTTCAATCAAAATTTTGTTTTTCGCTCATGTGTGTTTTTTTCGCGTTTCTTCGTTTTTCGCTCATGTGTTTGTTTTTTTTCGCCTAAAATTTGTTTTTCGCTCATGTGACTGATTATACCCCGTTTGATTAAGTAGGATAATTGTTCTTTTTTTCGATGAGAACTTACATTGAAGTACTTTTTTCTCGAGAAAAGTTGACAAAAGGATTTTTCGTTTGAAATAAAAATTTATCTGTGTTGAAATAAAATTCGATTTTAGGGATATAAAAAAGTTTGAAATAAAAATAAAATAAAAAACACAAAACGCGAAATTAATTATGAAAAGTACATGCTACGAAAGACCAAAAAGTTTTGTTGGCTATCATAACATGGGCACTTTGTTACTTGCGGGGGCTGCACTTTACTTGGGGGGCAGGTCACTTTTTACTGATTTTTTTCGCTTAGGCTTAGGTAAATTGTATGCTAACGAGGCCGTACGGCTTAGGAAAGAGACCGCATGGAAAAATTTCTCATATAATAAATTTTTTGTCAATTTAATGACTAAATTTGTCAACAAGAAAGCCCCTTCCCCCTGAGTAAAGTGCGCCTTCTAAGTAAAATTGTGCCCATAATCAAATATGCTTCATACGAATGACAAAAAAACGAGTTGTGACAGAACCGCGATTTGAAGCATTGATGAATTAAAAGAGGAACTTGTTTTTATAAATAAAAAAAAACAGAAAACGCGAAATTATTTATGAAAAGTACATGCTACGAAAGACAAAAAAGAATTATAACGAAACCACACATTGGCATACGCCAAAAACATCACGTATAGTTATGAATGGGGAAAAAAGATTTGGTATCAAGTTTTGATAATGAAAAATCGAAAAAATTAAAGAAAAAACAACTTGAAGTAGAAAATTTTTTTGTTGGATGAAGTCCAAAATTTGAACTCCCTCCAAAAAACTACAAGTACGCAAGGCCTCTGGCCTTCCCGCGGGAAGGCTCGGGAAGCTTTCTTCGCTGCTTCGTGGATAGCGTTTTAGAAGACGCGGGCGAAAGCTTCCCGCGGGAAGGCTCGGGAAGCTTCCCGCGCTGGCCCTTCCCGCGACTTTCGTGGATACGGCCCCTGGTAGAGAAGACAAATTGATCAAACCACCGCACGGAAAAAAGCTAGTCACCGGGGGGACTCGAACCCATGCAACCATCTCTCCTCTATCCGGGAGCGAGCGTGTTAACCATTACACCACGGTGACACATTGCTATTCCGTGCGATAGTGCTTATTAAAGGCTCAATTGCCTCGTTCACTTAGTCACGCATGCTCATGAAGCGAAAGCGTCGTGAATGGAGCATAACTCCAGATTTCACAATTAAGAGAGAAGAGAGGTCGAAGATGGATGATAAATCTTCAAATGCTCAGTTACACTGTTTTAGCAATGTGTCACCGTGGTGTAATGGTTAACACGCTCGCTCCCGGATAGAGGAGAGATGGTTGCATGGGTTCGAGTCCCCACGGTGACTAGCTTTTTTCCGTGCGGTGGTTTGATCAAAGAGCAGATAGTTAGTAGAGGCAGCAGACAGCAGTACAGAGAGCTCAAAAACAACGCACAATAGTAGAGAGAGAAAGAGCAGATAGTTAGTAGAGGCAGCAGACAGCTTCTTCAGTTTTTGATACAATTAAAAACCCTAAGTAAAATTGTACCGATTACAAAAAGTCCCTGAAAGAAAAATGCTATTTGATATTTAAAAAGTAGTACTTTAGATTTTATCTGTGTTTATCCAGTGTTAATAAAAAAAATCAGTAAACTAACTTCTCTGAAAAGAGTAGTGGACCGAATGGGCTCTTTCATCACGCTTTCGTTAGCGTAAACTTGACCAATGTCTATGCCGATATTTAGTGAAATTAATATTAGATTTTCGAAAAATTGAGAAATTATGGAAAGTTTGTTGTGTGTGAGCAGAAAGTGTTGTCTATGGTGCATGTAGTTCATTTACGAATCACGCTTTACGGAATCACGCTTTTCGGCAATTGCCATTTTTTTGGCCATTACAAAAGCACGCCGTGCACACTGTGTTCGCTGTGCACGCACGCTGCACACTGTATAATTACCAATGCACGCCGAGGCGCGGAAAAATTCTTAACTCCGCTCATGCGCTTTATTTAAAACGTCGCCCTAATATGTATATGTCTTTTGTAATGGCCCAAAAGTATTCTTTTAGTAAAAATTATCACTTTTCATAACTAAATTATAGTGTGAAACAATATAGTGCGTCAAACACTCTTTCTCTCTTTCCCGCGCCTCGGCGTGGATTGGTAATTATACAGTGTGTGGCGTGCTTTTGTAATGAACACAGTGTGCACGGCGTGCTTTTGTGATGGCCATTTTTTTTCTTCCAAATACAGTTAATTTTGAAAGTAAACAATCCATAGTGCGAATTGGTGCCTAAATTGAATTATTGGGCGTCTCGCAAGAAAGTTTTACGGTTTTCGATAAAAGAAAATACTCGGAATTCCGGGTTCTTCCTTTTAGAACTTGTCTTTATATGCTTTCGAGTAATTATATTGTTTTGAAATAGCTTTTTTACGATTCCGCGTTGAAAAATCGAATTTACTAAATTACTGTCTCTTTTCAGATATTTGAGCTCCTAGAAAGCTCTAAAACCTTTGATTGAGTACGGAAACGGATGACGGCAGAGCCCATTCGCTCCACTGCTCCTTTCAGAGAAGTTAGTTTACCTGATTTTTTTAACAATGGAGAAACGCAGATAAAATCTAAAGTAGAATTTTTCAAATATCAAATAGCCTTTTTCTTTCATGTACTTTTTGAGAGTGGTACAATTTTACTTAGTTGGGACGCTTTTTACTTTGGGGGATTTTTATTTTTGACAAATTCAGTTATTGAACTGAAAAAAGTTGATCATATGAGAAATTTTCTCATGCGATTTCGTTAGCCTAAGCCATACGGCCTCGTTAGCGTAAACTTTTTCGTAAGCCTAAGCGAAAAAACAGTGCATAATAGCTGGAAACAGCTAAGCCAAATCACTCGATTTGACTGGATAAAACTAAATATTTGTGGCTAATTGTTCTATATGGGCTCTTTCCTAAGCCGTACGGCCTCTTAAGCATACATTTTACCTAGGCCTAAGCGAAAAAAATCACTGAAAAGTAACCTGCCCTCCAAGTAAAGTGTGTCCTCCCAAGTAACAAAGTGCGTTGAAAGCTATTAAATTTTAGAAAGAGGTTGCCGGGCTGGTTCGCATTGTAAGTTTATTATGTAAGACTGCTCTGCACTATTATACTATTTACTCGCTTGGAACAAAAAGACGGCAAATGTATAAAGGACACAATTACAAAGAAGGGTCAATCAATCAATCTTTATTCCAGGATAGGTGTGCAAAGTGGATCACTGTCACATAAGTGATATCAGTTTAGGTAATACATACAAGCAAGCACCGGGAGTTTGAGCTTCGAGAAAGGTAGTAATAATAGTAAAAAAAAGAAGGTGGCAAGTTCACACTGAGAAGAGTAGTAGGTAAAAATGAACCGTGACATAGTTATACAGGAGAATAAACAATGAAGAAAAAAACTAAATCCAATTACGGATTAAAGAACGAGGCACGATTTCATCTCTAGAAAGATATGAGATAGAGGTTTTTAGCACGCGAAGAAGATCGCCTACAAGTGGTGCGTGTGTGGACGAGGAAACTCGGACCCAAAGGATCTTCAACCAAACTATCCCTATATAGAGGTTTTAAAAGCTTGAGATGATTTCAATGTAACGATTTCGTTAGGTAAGTTGTTCCAGACATCAATTAAGCGTGACACTAATGTGTTTCTAGAATCCTTAAGCTTGATCGATAATAAAATTCTTAAAGAGTGAGATATTCTACGACTGTACGTGGAATCCTGCAACTTGTAAAGATAAGTTGTGTCCAATTCAGCATTTCCGTGCAAACATTTATTAATAAGGCATATGTATGTAGATCGGCAACGGCTCTCCGATGCTCTAGAGATGAAAGTTTTAATAGATCTAGACGTTCGCAGTAGCTGAGATCAATAATGCCGTTTCTAAAGAGAATGCGACGGGTAAAAGATCGTTGTCTCCTCTCAATTTCATTCACGAGGCCAATAGACATAGGAGCCCACACTTCACTTCCGTACTCAAGTAGAGGTAAGATGTACGTCTTCCAAGCACGCAGCAGAACGGGGATGGACAGAGGAGAACGATTGCCAGACCAAAGGGCTCACCGACAAGCGCTCCCCGCCTCTGGTTAGTTTTTCTTTTACTTCACATCAGACAAAGCTGAGAAAGAAACTCTTAAAGAATACTAATCAAGGGGAGATTTGTCTCTGGAGGGAGGACAAGCTCCTCCCTAGGTTCAGTCATCTAGTTTTCCCATTTGAGTTGAGGTTGTGCTGAATTTAATTAATGTTGTGTTAATTTTGTCTATTTTTTTCAGATGCCGCAAACTCTCTCACTCGCTCTCTATCTGAGAATCAAAATGGATGTAGATATCGATCAGCAACTCACGGCGAATCATATAGAAGAAATTAATGAATCACTCGCCAATGTGAGGATAAAAACTACACATATGGAGGAGAATACTTTTTTGGAACATCTGCAACTGGACATGAGGACTCGCGCTTATCATCTGATCACCGTAAGGCTGAAGGTGGAGGGGAGGAGGCAGAGTCTGGGCATAAGACCAGTGCGAGTCCCGCTCGTTGTTAGTATTTTTCTCTCTTTATTTTTGAATATTTTTCTAACCAAATTTCGAACTTTTGCTCGAGTTCCGCTGGCTGTTGTTATTTTTCTCTTTACAGTTTTGAATATTTTTTATAACCAAATTCCGAAACTTTTGCATTACAGGACTATTTCTTGGCCCAGCACATGGTCAGGTTAACAAACCCGGACGCGCCTTGCTTTCGAGCAAGAAATGGAGCCCTCTACCCGGTTGAAGTGCTGGAGGTTGAGATAGATTAAGTAATGTTCTGTTTTTTGATATAGATTAGGTAAAGTTTTTTGTTTTCTTAACCGTTGTTATTGTTAATAAAAAAATTTGATTAAACCGTGCCTTGTTCATTCTGCAAATGCGAAAGAATACACAACAGAGATGTGTTCTTTAACGCAAAAGAGTACAGAGAGACGGATTGGCGCAACAAGTGATTAATGGGAGAGAGGTTACCCTACAAATTACTGTAGAGACGGCTTGTTGATATAAGGGGTTAACACCAAAAATTTATAGCTAGAGGGGTTGATGACGTCATCATCGAGCACATTGAATTTGAAAAAAGGTTTTGAAAATTTGTATTAGAGAGTAGTGAGAAAACATGGTGTAAAAGAAGAGACGGTTAGAGAAAAAACGCGTCAGAGCGCGTGAAGAAACAACGTACAAGAAGCAGAGAGTCAGATACATACTTTTAAGAGAGGGTAGTAAGAAGTTAGAAAAAAATGAGAGAGTATGATAAATGGAATATGTTAAGAGAGAGAAAGCCATCGGTCACAGTAAAATTCTATGAGAGAAGGCGGGAAGGGTAGAGAAAGAGAGAGATAGAGAGAGAGAGAGCAGTCTGTAAAACTACAGACGACCGACGATTAGAGAAAAAACGCGTCAGAGTGCGCGAAGACAAAAGTGTGTAAAAAAAGAGACGGTTCGAGAAAAACGCGTGAGAGCACGCGAAGAAAGAGTGTGTAAAAAAGAGACGGTTAGAGAAAAAACGCGTCAGAGCGCGCCAAGAAATAGTGAGTAAAAGAAGAGACAGTTAGAGAAAAAACGTGTTTGAAAAATAATTTAAAAAAATAAATAAACAAAATTTAAAAAAAATTTGAAAATTAAAAAAAATTAATAAACACACTCAGTTTCATTCTCTCTCTAACAAAAATAATACTTTGCCTACTAGTATTATTAAACGCCTTGTTGACAATCATCCTCGAATACCTGTTATTTATACTCTTATCAAGACTCACAAATTTGATCTAACATCTGCCGGGACCGATATCAACCAGTTCAAGATCAGACCCATAATCTCTGGATGCGGAGGTCCAACTGATAGGATATCTTGGCTTCTTTCTAAAATTCTCAACCCTGTGTTCGACTGCATACCCACTCATCTCATCAATACCAGTCAACTCCTTGGAGATTTACAGAATATCACTGCTGGTAACGTAATTTATGAGAGCTTTGATGTGGAATCTCTTTACACTAATGTGTCTAACAATGATGCTGTTGATGCGGTTGTTGATATTATAGAATCTAACAGTGAATCATTTTGGGATTCAGTGTCGAGGATGTCAAGTCATTACTAATTTCTTGTTTGTCATGTAACATATTTGCATTCGCCGGGATCTTCTAATCACAACGCCGAGGCCTAGCCATGGGCAACCGACTCGCCCCACTACTAGCAGTTTCCTACATGCACCTCCTAGAGCGCGCAGCTCCTCGTCGTGATATTGTGCTTCTGAAGCGGTACATCGATGACTACATCGTGATAAGCAGGGATCAAGCAGCAATCGATACCCTCTTCGATTATCTCAACGCTCAGGCCACCCAGATTCATCTCACTAGAGAAGCTGCTGTTAACAACTGTCTACCATTTCTAAATGTAACACTAACTTCATCAGGAGAACGTGTACTTACCAAATGGTACAGGAAGGCTGCTAACAAAAACATTCTCTTACATAACACATCTAAACATCCTCTTCACGTCAAACGTGCAATCGTGAAAAACACTATCCTAACAGCCTCAAAGGTTAGCTCTGCTGAGTTTCGTTCTGCATCTATAGCCAAAGCTAACCAAAATGGGTACAATTGTTTTCTGCATCTATAGCCAAAGCTAACCAAAATGGGTACAATTGTTCCAAGAAGCCTCACAGCCGAAGTGCAATCCTACCCACAGAACGAAACAGCAGAGCTATCTTTTCTATACCATTCATCTCTGATGCCTTTACTAGAGATATTCGCTGTGCTGTTCGTGATGTAGGGTTAGACGATGTTGATGTTTTAGAGAGGTCGCCGGCCTCCCTTCAGACCTTGTTATGTAGAAATCGCAATAATGACCATCTTTGCTACAATACAGAAACATGCATTTTCTGCCCTTCTGCGAGATCCGGTGTCTGTTGTACAGTAGGTGCAATATATAAGATATCATGCTCTTGTGGAATGTTTCATATCGGACACACAGGCCGTCCAGTTCATACCAGGGCCACGGAACATATACGTGCTACTAAGAACCCAAAGGCCCCTTCCTACGCAACTAATGCCTTTTCTCAGCACGTTCTTGTTTCTCATCCTAATGAAACAGTTGTACTCACCGGTTCTATCCTGCACGTTGAAACTAATATTGTTCGCCGTAGAATTATTGAGGCTTTGCTGATTGATACTCACAAACCTGACCTTAACAACAAAAGCGAAATGGCAGAAGAGCTCTCTCATCTCTTCCTCCTGCCCCTTCCTTAGGATCATCTCGCTTGTTTTGATCTATATTGTTTTTCTGTTTTCTGTTTGTTTTTTCTCGTATTTTTTCTTCGGTGGTTCTTCAATTGTGTTCTATATCACAGCCACCTCTTCTGGCTGTATCACCATTATTTGGTTCGTTATTTTGATTTGTATTTGTTTTTCTTATCCTTTTTGATACATATTTCTGCTGTGCTCACCATTGTGTTTAGGTGATTCATTTCGCTGACGATGCTTTTATAAAGCGAAACGTTCGAAATCCTATTCTTCTCAACAACGCATCAACAAGGCAAGACACAGATCAAAGTGTAACAATTTGAAGCTTTTGGGTAACAGAGTGAGAGTCCGCGGGTTTTGGTGTAGTGTCCCCTGTTTTGCGATCCCAAACACAGACACAGGATTAACAAGTTTATTTGGTCAAGATCTTATAACTTAAAATTTGAGTATCGTAACTTATCTTTAGCTTTCGATCACACAGAAAATTTGAACAAAGTAAAAATAAAGAATTGATTTGAATTGAACAAAGTGCAGGATTTGAACAAATTGATTTAACCAGTTTTTTAACATTTTCAATCTCTTAACAAAACTAGATGAATAATTTCTGTTGAGAGATTAGGAAGAAATTTATGTTAAATCCCGCCTGTTAAATGAAAAGATATTCGATGAAACAGAGCTCCGCCGACAGATGGTCGGAAATCTTAGACAAATGGAGAGAAAAGAGATGTAAATATGTCACCGACTGCTGAGGAAAAATTAAAATTTTGGCAGTCTTGTTTCCAACCGCAAGGTCTCGTATGAGTCAACTTTGCTTAATCCAATTTTCATGAATACATACATACTTATAGCGATCTCGCTCATTTTATCCATTTTCCCCCGGAAAAATTCATGGTTTCACAAATCATATCGTTAATACATATTATACTTCGCGAACTACTATGCATAAGAGAGCATAAGGCAAAAAAGGTATCTAGACTACAAAAAAGATGTTATTCTCAACCAAAGTGTCGTGGCCTTCGTGGGTACAAAAAGCCGTGTACAATGTGCTATGGTAGCCTTTGCAAATATTTCCATCAAATAGTATTTATGGCAATTTCACATGATGCATTAAGATCTCCCGGATAAAAATCATTTTTGATTAATTATATTGTTACTACTTAAAATACTAATAACAACGTATAATAAGAAAAGATACCGAATGTTGGCTAGAAATTCGATTTTTTCTGAGCACAAATTATCGCGGTAAAAAGTGTTTAAGGCGAGAAGTGAACGATAACATAGAAGTATTTCAGAAGGGAGAGAGAGACATAAATAACTCATTCCATTCCAACTTGGTGCTCGATATGTTGAATAATGCCTGCCAGGAATATACATATTGCCGAAGCAGTGAGAAATCTGCAAAAAAAGTCCTTTATTAACTCAATGACCACGATTTTTTCCAAGCGAACTAGAGTAATTAATACTTTAAACTGGAATGAGAACTCGTTATTCCCTAGAACTGCAGTCATCAATTTAATACTTTAAACTGGAATGAGAACTCGTTATTCCCTAGAACTGCAGTCATCAATTTAATACTTTAAACTGGAATGAGAACTCGTTATTCCCTAAAACTGCAGTCATCAATTTAATACTTTAAACTGGAATGAGAACTCGTTATTCCCTAAAACTGCAGTCATCAATTTTTCGATATGTTTACGAATTGAAAAAAATCATTTCAAGCATGAAATATAATAATCTATAATATAGTTACGAAAATCGTCTTTTGTTCCAAGAGTCTAACCATTTCAAATGTGATGAGCTCTTCGCACGGACCCTCAAGTCGATACGCTTCTCCGGCTATTTCATGAGAACGGATAAAAAGCATCTGAAGCAGAAGAACGTTTTGCTATATTTATCACTCAGAGGTAGCATAGCTGAGATCTTTGGAGACTGAAAAATCAGAAGAGACGTTGCAGGCTAAAAATTCAAGAAGCTAAACAGTTAGTTGTATTGTCGAGTGTTCTAGATTGCAAGTGTTCTGGACGTTTCCTGAGAATAGACATACAGCTGCTTTTTTTGGTGTTGAGAAATCTCCAATAAAATCGGAAAACTTGTTAAAATCAAACGCACAATGTTGAAGTAGAAACTTGATTGAGAGTCGACGAATTTGGGGGTGAACAGCTTGATGTATGTGCTCAGGATCAGCCTGAAACCAAGAAAGTTTTAGATATCAACTCATCATGACTGATTTAACTTAGTATGCGAGATTGGCCACATTCGTGCAGCTAAATTGAACTCACCTGATACTCGTCGCGGAAAGCTGGACTCTTTCCAGTTGCTGGAGGCCGTATTTGAAGATGATCCTCTGAGCGATGGAGTGAGCAACTTTGTTCATCTCGCCGGTTATCTTCGATGAAAGTTTCATGACTTCTCTAAGGTCCTTACCCAGGTTCTCACATTCTTCTGCAAATTTAATGACTTTGAAGATCCATAGGAGATCTCAATTTGCTATTTTTCTCGAGGAACTTTTTTGTATAAGCTACGGAGAAAAAATTTTTTTTGAGATACGCCTTGTAATCAGGAACTGCTTACGAGCTGGTGTATCATATGTCAGTGAAAAGCCTGACCCGAGCAGAACTATTCAGCAGAGAGCCATTCAACTCTTAGAACAAAACGATTTTCCAGTGATTTTTTTTGTTGATTTTTTTGATAATTTCCTTATCAAAAAAACAAAACAATTTTTTTTTGATAATTTCCTTATCAAAAAATCACCCAAGAAAAAAATTTCGGTAAATGAAGTCTAGGTCGTCCGAAAACGTTGCTGAATATCGTGAAAATCAATAGAATTGGTACCCTTCCTACCGCGTAAAATCACCAAATTCTCGACAAATCTTTTTTTAAGCACTTTATAGAAATTTTTGGTTTTTTCAGTACAATTTGTTGGCCTGATTGTCCCTAGGTCGATCGCCAAGCAATTTGTTTCTTCAATTTACTATAAATTATGCAACAAACTTAAATCATTCTTTCCAGTTGGCGTGTGTAGAACCGGTCGCTTCTCTAAATGCCTGGCAAACGTTCCCCCATTACCCCTTCCCCTTGTACACGATGCCCCGAATACGAGAAAAGACTTGATGAGATTATGGAAAAAATTACTCGACTCGAGAGTATAGTCGAGCAACTCGTCTCTCGTCTGTCTACTCTCCCTTCCTCGCCTGCCCCACCGTCACCATCGTCTATCCCCTCTCTCCTTTCTCTCCCCCCGCACATTCTCGCCTATGACTTGAGAAGTATTTTCCGAACATTAATTGCGGAGACCAAACGTTTCGTTATCCCAGTTTTCTCCGTAAAATTCACCACAAGCTGCAATTTCTCTATCAGAGTTCCCCATATTCTGATTACTGTATTAGAAAAACGGTTGAATTTGATAGATTATTACATGAGTTCGAACTTAAACAGGAAGCTAAGTTGATATTGCGGGGCAATCAAAAGTCTTTTTTTGCTGCTTGCAGAAATCGTTTGGGTAACAATGTAAATCAAGCGATGCCCACTTTAATAGACGACCAGGGACATGAAATAACTTCGTCATTAGAAAAGGCAGACGCTTTCTCCCATTATTTTTTTCTGTTTTTTCAAAGCCCTTGCAAAGTCCCTTACCATTACCAACCTATCCTGAAGTAAATGAACCATTTAGTCTTGACTGTATAACTGAGGAGATGGTTTTACGCGCTCTCTCTTCTCTTGAATCCAAATGTAACACTTCCCCCGATGATATTCCTAACATTTTATTGAAGAAATGTCGTTTTGCTCTTGTAAAGCCGTTATGTATAACATTCAATAACAATCTTCTCTCAGGCATTGTGCCGACTATATGGAGATGTTCTATAGTTAAACCAGTACATAAGACTGGTTTAAGTAACTCTGTATGTAACTATAGACCAATTTCTTTATGCTGCTCTTTGTCTAAAGTCATGGAAAACATTGTTTTTAGTGAAGTCTATTCGTATTTAGAAAATGAACAGTTGTTGTTCCCTCACCAAGCAGGTTTTAGAGCAAAAAGATCGACTACCACATCTTTGGTAGAATCTCATGCTTTCATTGTTGATTCTCTTGCTCAAGGTTTCTCCGTTGATATTGTTTTTCTAGATATAAACAAAGCTTTCGACTCAGTTGACCACAGACTGCTTTTGCACACAGTTCATTGTTATGGTTTTCCGTCTAATATTGTTAGATGGCTTATTAGTTACCTGAATCAACGTACCCAGTCAGTGAACATCGATAATGTGTTTTTCAACCATATTTCCGTTATATCAGGAGTCCCTCAAGGCTCCTCGCTTGGTCCAATTTTATTTTAATGTACATTGACTTTGTTAAACATGTATTTTCTCCCAATATTCAGTTCTCCTTATATGCTGACGACATTAAAATAATAGGACGCGTCCCTCTTTCTGTAAATGAGATACAGTTCGCTCTCAACTGTGTTTCAGCATGGTGCTCAGAGTGGAACTTGTGTTTATCGCTATCTAAATGTAGTGTTTTACATCTTGGTTCATATAATTCTCGTAATGTTTATCATATTTATCATATTATATGAGCAATATACCCATTCTAGCTAGTAAATCAGCCAAAGACCTTAGAGTGATAATATCCGATGGTTTTTCTTATCGTAAACATATACAGGGTGACCATAAATTACCTGGACAAATGTAAATGTCTGTATTTCCTTTCAAATGAAATTCATATCTTGGTATCATAACATACTTTATCACAATATATAACCAACAGTTATGCACAATCATGTTCGATATGGCCGCCTCTAGCGCGAACGCATGCCTTGAGACGAAGCTGGTATCCACATGCCAGTGACCGCAGGTTGTCGACGGTCGGTCTCTCCTCGGACTTCTTTGACATGGTCTTGTCCGGGGAGAGTGCTTTGCATCGCCTAGGTGATCACATTTTTAAAATGTGGCCTTTCGTGGCTTTGCATAAGCATTTTAGTTATTTCTTTCGCTACTCATTGTTTCTTATTCACAATGAGTCTATAGTTCCTTGATAGAGGTAGTGGTCGGCCTTTGATCCACCCCATATACTCCATATACCGATCAATTCTCCAGCATTATTGTGTTCCATCAATCAGGTTGATGATCTGTTGTTGTTTCGGTCTTCGAATACTGTTTCGAGAAAACCTTCACTCCGTACCTTGCTTTCTGCATGTTTTTCTGGACTGCGATAAAAGGGAAAAAAACAAATCTCCCTTAGGCACGGATAATTCTCAACAGATCGCGGTATGGTAGCCGCTTACCGTTTAACCCTACGTATCTCCCGAGGTCCCTAAGGACCCAGGAGTTCTTAGTTTGTTCTAGGAACACTTTAAGTATTTCTGCCGTTGATAAGGCTGTGGTATATTTGCTACTCGAACAACTTGTTTCAGAGATAAAAGTTTATTCCAG